>OX463844.1:13443568-13484177 GCA_949825065.1 Odontocerum albicorne
ATATATATATATATATATATATATATATATGTGATTTTTTGTTTGGTTTTAGCGAAGGGTTATATATGTTTATTTTAGGTTTTCAGTTACTTCGCGAACTGTAAATATTGGATTCTGACATCAGATCTACCTGGAGATCCCTCAGCAGCTTCCTTACAGCATTTTTTATTTTTTGGCTTGGATGACTCTTTAGTAACATAGTTCTCTGTTTTGGATGTATAGGAGACGGTATCTATTTAAATTGGTATTTTGTGGGCTTATGACCACCTTTGAAGGCTGAGTTAAGTGCTCACTTTATGCCTAGGCAACATTCCTCATTATACCATAGATTCATCTCTATACATCATTTAAATGTTTTTATTCTTAGTGCAGACCAGATGGTGTTTAGTCTTTATGCCATTTGTTGACGAACAATAGTAAGATTTTTTAACAGATGTTGAGGAAACCTCTTTATTCTGTCAATACCTCATCATTGTTTGTTATACAAGCCGGATATTTTTTGGCTTTTGACAAAGCCCATTACTCTTCTGTAGAGGTTAATATGTGATTTTTTGTTTGGTTTTAGCGAAGGGTTATATATGTTTATTTTAGGTTTTCAGTTACTTCGCGAACTGTAAATATTGGATTCTGACATCAGATCTACCTGGAGATCCCTCAGCAGCTTCCTTACAGCATTTTTTATTTTTTGGCTTGGATGACTCTTTAGTAACATAGTTCTCTGTTTTGGATGTATAGGAGACGGTATCTATTTAAATTGGTATTTTGTGGGCTTATGACCACCTTTGAAGGCTGAGTTAAGTGCTCACTTTATGCCTAGGCAACATTCCTCATTATACCATAGATTCATCTCTATACATCATTTAAATGTTTTTATTCTTAGTGCAGACCAGATGGTGTTTAGTCTTTATGCCATTTGTTGACGAACAATAGTAAGATTTTTTAACAGATGTTGAGGAAACCTCTTTATTCTGTCAATACCTCATCATTGTTTGTTATACAAGCCGGATATTTTTTGGCTTTTGACAAAGCCCATTACTCTTCTGTAGAGGTTAATATGTGATTTTTTGTTTGGTTTTAGCGAAGGGTTATATATGTTTATTTTAGGTTTTCAGTTACTTCGCGAACTGTAAATATTGGATTCTGACATCAGATCTACCTGGAGATCCCTCAGCAGCTTCCTTACAGCATTTTTTATTTTTTGGCTTGGATGACTCTTTAGTAACATAGTTCTCTGTTTTGGATGTATAGGAGACGGTATCTATTTAAATTGGTATTTTGTGGGCTTATGACCACCTTTGAAGGCTGAGTTAAGTGCTCACTTTATGCCTAGGCAACATTCCTCATTATACCATAGATTCATCTCTATACATCATTTAAATGTTTTTATTCTTAGTGCAGACCAGATGGTGTTTAGTCTTTATGCCATTTGTTGACGAACAATAGTAAGATTTTTTAACAGATGTTGAGGAAACCTCTTTATTCTGTCAATACCTCATCATTGTTTGTTATACAAGCCGGATATTTTTTGGCTTTTGACAAAGCCCATTACTCTTCTGTAGAGGTTAATATGTGATTTTTTGTTTGGTTTTAGCGAAGGGTTATATATGTTTATTTTAGGTTTTCAGTTACTTCGCGAACTGTAAATATTGGATTCTGACATCAGATCTACCTGGAGATCCCTCAGCAGCTTCCTTACAGCATTTTTTATTTTTTGGCTTGGATGACTCTTTAGTAACATAGTTCTCTGTTTTGGATGTATAGGAGACGGTATCTATTTAAATTGGTATTTTGTGGGCTTATGACCACCTTTGAAGGCTGAGTTAAGTGCTCACTTTATGCCTAGGCAACATTCCTCATTATACCATAGATTCATCTCTATACATCATTTAAATGTTTTTATTCTTAGTGCAGACCAGATGGTGTTTAGTCTTTATGCCATTTGTTGACGAACAATAGTAAGATTTTTTAACAGATGTTGAGGAAACCTCTTTATTCTGTCAATACCTCATCATTGTTTGTTATACAAGCCGGATATTTTTTGGCTTTTGACAAAGCCCATTACTCTTCTGTAGAGGTTAATATGTGATTTTTTGTTTGGTTTTAGCGAAGGGTTATATATGTTTATTTTAGGTTTTCAGTTACTTCGCGAACTGTAAATATTGGATTCTGACATCAGATCTACCTGGAGATCCCTCAGCAGCTTCCTTACAGCATTTTTTATTTTTTGGCTTGGATGACTCTTTAGTAACATAGTTCTCTGTTTTGGATGTATAGGAGACGGTATCTATTTAAATTGGTATTTTGTGGGCTTATGACCACCTTTGAAGGCTGAGTTAAGTGCTCACTTTATGCCTAGGCAACATTCCTCATTATACCATAGATTCATCTCTATACATCATTTAAATGTTTTTATGATTTTTATATATATATATATATATATATATATATATATATATATATATATATATATATATATATATATATATATATATATATATATATATATATATATATATATATATATATATATATATATATATATATATATATATATATATATATATATATATATATATATATATTATATATATATATATATATATATATATATATATATATATATATATATATATATATATATATATATATATATATATATATATATATATATATATATATATATATATATATATATATATATATATATATATATATATATATATATATATATATATATATATATATATATATATATATATATATATATATATATATATATATATATATATATATATATATATATATATATATATATATATATATATATATATATATATATATATATATATATATATATATATATATATATATATATATATTATATATATATATATATATATATATATATATATATATATATATATATATATATATATATATATATATATATATATATATATATATATATATATATATATATATATATATATATATATATATATATATATATATATATATATATATATATATATATATATATATATATATATATATATATATATATATATATATATATATATATATATATATATATATATATATATATATATATATATATATATATATATATATATATATATATATATTGTATTATATAGCTAGTTATAGTGTGTAGTAGGTATCGTAGGTAGTCATGAACAAGTTGCTGGTTCAACGGATTAACATTTTTTTTTATGAAAATGAAATGAATCATTGTGATCAACAAGATTGTAAGTTTTGGTAGGGGGTACGTGATGTCTACATCTTATACTTTTATCTATTGGGGATGGGGAGGGGGGATAGACGCATGGTCAAAAAGGTTGAGAATCAATGGTCTAGAGAGTAAGTTACTAACGACTTATGGAACAAAAATATGTGTCTCAAATGAATGAAGGGAGAGAAAGAGGTAGAGTGGCGAATTAATTTTAAGATTTTGAGTGTATGAAATGCAAAAGGTATGAGAAAACGAACAGCTTGTATGACGAGATGAATAAATAGGAAAGAGGCAAATGCTTTGTATGTGGAAAGAAAATAGTGGAGATCTGTCATATTTGCCTACTTCAAAAGAGACATGACGTGATGGTATGCATGTTCTAACATGTACCTAAGTTTCGTTATTAATGCGAAAGTTTTCAAACTGAATAATTGATATATTCATTCGAGTTTTTTTTTAGCATTTTTCCAAGCCATCAATCCATTCATAAGGAGGCTGCCTGAAAATAAAGTGAAAGAATTCATTAACGATTCATTGGCGGCTTACTACACACTGCCAAATGTTCAGCTCGGGAAAGATTCAAGTGGAAAAATAAATGCAATCACATTATACTATGAGCTTATGGTTGGATATATCACAAAGTAATATAATATAATCTACAAATATTGCAATAATTTATTAATTAAGAAATATACACATAAAAAAACACTTATCTAGACAAAGCTTTAAAAATAACACTTTGAGCTCATTGTTTTTTACAATTATTCTTGTCTTTTTAAACTGATATTTTTGTCTCGTTAAGTGAAACAATAAAAGAGGTAAAACATATAGAAATCTTACAAATAAACATTTAAATTGTAAAAAAAGAAAAAATATACACAAAACTATACTGGAGCTTACGTTTCTAAAAAATCAACAAATATAAATTATTTCGTAAGCCATTTAGCGAAACCTTAAAACCGGGACGTGAATCATTAAATGTATCGATCATGTTGTTATACCTTTGATAAAAATCTCTACAAAATGAATTTTTTGCTCTGGTTAAAAGATTATTCATAGTTCATCTCGTTTTGCTTCGCGGAACTCCAACAAGTGACATTTGTCTATTTTTTTAAATGTTTTTATTGATTCTGGAATAATCGGTAAATCGGTTGAAGTCTTTCTGCATCAATTAGAGATCGTTCATAGTTCGAATGAGTTAAAATATATTCACGTCATCTAAAAAAATTACAAGTTTAAAAAAAGTTAACATCACATAGGATCAAAAAATATAGTTCCCAATTGACACCCCTGAGCGATGCATGAAGAAACGACTTATTGACGAAGCTTCTATTCATTCAGATTTAAAAAGTAGCATCTGAATATTATGTGAAATGTATTCATAATAAAAATCAACGAATTTCTAAATCATCAAGCTTTTTTAACAATACTTTTGTATCGTATGTATGTATCACAGAAATTAGGAAATTTATTTGTAAAATTGTTATTGTATATTATTGTATTGTAATGTATCATCTGTGTTTTTACCATTTCTTGTGACCTGCGCATATTGTAATAAAATGTTCTTAATGCGTGGTCTTCGCAAGTAATCACTATAGATCAGGCCTGGGCAAATGGCGGCCCGGATCCGGTCTGCAATGAAGTTTTATCCGGCCCGCGGAGTCAAAAATATGATTTAAAAAAATTCGCTGCTTCGTGAATAAACCGAAATGTCAAGAAAAATTTATAAATTATAGTGGTGCACCAATTTTTAAGTTTGACCCTGATAATGTGAATTTATTTAATTTTGCATTTTTATAATTTTTTACTTGCATATCGTAGCAGGATTTACCACACCAGTCAACATGAACCACAGGTATCTATCTCATTTCCCTTCCTAAAAAAAAAATTTTTGTTTTTTTTTATTGTGGCCCGACAACCAAAAGATTTGTCCACCCCTGCTGTAGATGATCGGACGCCACTTACACACGGACAGCGCGTGGTATGCGTGGCGCTTGCAAGCCGTGACGGCCTACACGGTCGAATCAAGGGGCTTACGATAAGTGTTGAGCTGAACATAAATAACAAAAAACAAAACAATATATTCTCAACTCCTGGAACGTCTACTGTGTTTTTATTTCGACAAACTTCTATCTGCCAATGAGGAATCTCTTCACCCTGCTCTTCACTGAAAACGCAAGAAGCAAACTGGAATCTCCGAGGATTGAGCAGCAGTCATCCACCTACTTTTCAGTCTTTGTACCGGCGCTGTACAACATTATGACATGTGAGATCAAAACTCTAAAATTGTTACAATAGTATACAGCAGACGTGGCTGACAAGTTTTTTGTGGTAAAAAAATCGTTTATATCTCTAACTCCATTACATACAAGCCATTCCGCCATTTCTCTGTTTGAGTAGGCAGAGATGATATAGTGCCAGACTTTCATATCTCAACACAATCAGACTCTTTTCAATAAGAAACCTCTAAATGACGGTGTCTATGCAAGTAGCCTTTCTTGAACTTATATTCCACGCAAATAGCCCTTTGAAAATACTAATCGGTCTGACTAATTTGCTTGGTATACCTCAATTTGCTGGTTTAAGCTTTGAGATCTTGTAATAACTATACTTAGTATACGGAAAAATAACTCAAATTTAAATCAATACCTACCTCGTTTTCAAACACAGTGGTTATTTTCCAAAAAGTGTAATATATTTTATAAAATTAAACAATATTTTTTAAATAAATTGTCTACTTGTTACTGACCGTATTTTGTTGTTTTCTATAATATATACTCGACAATATTTATCTGATAGCTGTGTCACGCTAAATAACTGTATGGTTTATCTAACATTTTATTTGAAATTAATACTGCCCACTCTGTAATTAGAAAAAAAATTGTTTTAAATATAAGGTAAAAAATATACATTTTTAATATGCTGATATATTGTAAAAATACATATACCGTATATTTCAAATATACGACTAGAATCATCTGGAAGCTTGTAAAGAGAGATGGAGCGCAGAAAATGCCTGAAGGTTCCCCGCAACAGCAGAAAAATAAACAAAATTGCTGGTGCGTCGGATACCCTAATAAAGTATACGAGATCCTCAAATGATCTATTTATCTTAATAAATGTCATTACTAAATCGGACATTTTTTTGAAGCCAAAAGGCAATTAAAATTATTCGCAAAAACTCGCAGAAAGAGGCAAACTTCCCACCCATTGTGTTGTTATTAACGACTAAAAAGTGTTTGTAATGTGATCTCTATTAGACCTGAGAATCATTTACACCAGGTGTCTCTTTAGCCTAAGGGCCACACTGACACCTCCACTAAGTCCCAAGGGTCAAGACCTAGCCTAAATTTTACAATGTAATCAAAATAAACTATGCCGGGCCAGATACCGGGCATATCCGGCCTGATAGGTAGTGCTCGCGGGCCGGTGTTGGCCCGCGGGCCGTAGTTTGGAGACCCCTGATTTACATGATAAACTAAAACTGCCGTTAAACGATTCACCATTTCGCTATACCTTCCGAAGCCATACTCATGATCACCCTTCAGGCCACTAGAACAGCGGTCGGCAACCCACGTCCCGCGGGCCGCATGCGGCCCGCGAGGCGTTTTGGGGCAGCCCGCAAGATTCTCGCCGCAACGCACGTGACGGACTATATCATAGACATTTAAAATGGCTTTTAAGGAAAAAATAAACTTGTTGGATTTCTATGGGAGTTTGCCTTCTGAAAACTACAAGGAGTTAAAAAGGTTTGCTCAGCAAATAATTACTCAGGTTTTGCTGTGTGCGATAGTGCATTATCATGAAGCAAAATCACTTTGTGTTGCCTCTTTTGATATTCTGGTCATTTTTCACGCATTGCTTGGTTCAAATACATCGTTTGTTGTCGGTAGCGTTCAGTATTAATGGTTTTGCCAGGATTTAGCAGCTCATAATAGATAACACCCTTCTGATCCCACCAAACACAGAGCATTGTCTTCCGTCCATAGCTATTTAGCCTTGCAGTCGATGTCGCTGGTTTGCTTGGAGTTACCCATGATCTTTTACGCTTAGGATTCTCGAAATATATCCGTTTTTCATCGCCAGTCACAATTCGATGGAGAAATGATTTTCTTTTGTATCTAGCGAGCAGCATTTCGCCAGTGGTTTTTCGGTTTTCCTGCTGTCACTTTCAGTTTTCATTCAGTTTATGTGAACCCCATTTTCCCCACCTTCTGGATCTTTCTCATGGCTTTCAAACGTATGGAGACGGCTTCTCGTGTGACATTTAATTTATCCGCGAGTTGTTGTGGCGTTTGAGCGTCATCCTCATCCAACAATGCTTGCAATTCGGCGTCTTCAAAGTTTCTCGGTAGTTTTCCACGTTCTTCGTTTCTCATGTCAAAATCACCACTTTCAAATTTTTTAAACCACTCAAAGTACTGTGATTTACCAAGAGCATGTTCACCGTAAGCTTCGACAAGCATTCGATGTGATTCTGCATGTTTTCTTCAAATGGTAACAGAAAGTCAATGCTGTCTGCAAATTGTAGTTTTCAGGCACAAAAATAGACATGTTCAACGCTATGAAAACATATGTAGTTGTATTAAACTTGTATTGTTGTGAGTTAAAAGTCTTTGACAAATATAAACACAAGAAAAAGGCGCCAATGACGCAGCTTGACAGTCACTACATTGACAACTAGAACCATCTATGAGCAAATTCCGGTTTCATATTTACAGACCGATATACTGTAATGACATATTATGGCCCAAGTGGGGCCCGCACTAATCCGCACGTAAAATATTTGACTCTCTTACAACAAAAGGTTGCCGACCCATGCACTAGAATATGCGATGGTCCTCCTACGCACAATGAAATTAATCGTGCAATTCCCAATCTGCACAATGCTTCTTTCGTCATCAAACACTGTATCTTCTTTCAATTAGCATTCTTTCCTAATGTGTTTATTCCTTATTCTGCCATACTTATTAAAATCTCTGTTTTTTTTGTATTTTTTAATAATATTTTCGTTGTATTCAGTACAGCCTGGCAGACGAATGTCATGTAACAATATTTTTCGACCATTCAGTAGTGTTTATAAGACCTTAAGTAAAAACTAGACTGGAATCGTTTTTTTTTTTGTTCCAACGAGAACCAAACCTGCAACCTCTAAATATAAACGGCTTCTCAACTTGGCCATGGAACTCTATAGGAAATAGAACTCTATAAGAAACATTTTTAAATATTTTTTATACCTGTATATGTGTTGTCATATGACAGCCACTTCCAACCAAATTGCGAATTGTAAGATTTTATTCATTTGAAAGCATTTTTCAATCGAAAAACTAATTATAAAAAACTGTCAAGGAAACTTAATATTGAGATATGAATTAAATTAAAGGAGAAACTAAAATACCGCAATTGGTATAGATTTTTTTATTCTCTTAAATTTAAAATAGTAGTACAGTAATCTTAACTGTTTCAAATTTCAAAATATGGTATAATGTGGCGATCTTTCCAAACTGTAAAATGTGATTCAGTACAGCGATCGTTCCAAACTGTAAAATATGGTACAACACAGCGTTCGTTCCAAACTGTAAAATATAATAAAATACGTGCCTTGTAACAACGATCTTCGTGGCAAAGTAGGTAGAACCATGTCTTCAGTTAGCAGATTTCTGGTAGTCCTCAAGATTTTACCTAAAAAGAGAAAGCTTCCAAGTTGTATTTTACCACGAAGGTTTTTTATCATATTTCCGGTTGTAGATAAAAATGATCAATTGTGAAAATAAAATTAATTGAATATTATACATAAAGAAATATATAAATATCTTTAACCTACTGTGTTGGGGTAGGCAGAGAGAACACATTTCCACTTTATTCTATTCAAGTGCAAATCTTTCACTCAGCCACAATTCTGATCGTTTTCTTCGGATTGCCTCACGCAAATGGCGTAAAACTTCAAAAAAAATGTTGTCTTTTTTTAAATGAAAGAATCGCAAACGTGCCAAAATTCGACCAAACCCAAACTACCCTTCTAATATGACTGAAAATTGAAATATATGATACATACATAGGAGGAAAAAGATAGCCCGCGAAATTAAAAAATCTCATAATTTTTTTATCAACCCTCTTAGATTGAATTATAATAAACTGAATTATATTGATATTCTCGTTTATTTTGTTTTCCTTGTATGGAGATTTGACGTCCATTTTCCATTTTGTACATCAGCACCTACACACTTTTTGTCGTTTGTCATGTTTTATTGGGTCGTATCAATTATATTGCATGTCTAAAACCATATTGTCGCAAGTATAAAATATGTTGTTTCCAGATAATCGACTTTTCATATTCAAGTTATTAAAAATACTAGCCATGTTATATAAAATATTAACCATATTAGCAAAAAAATAGTCTCCATAGTATGCAAATTAAATTAATACCTTTAATTTTTAGTAATGAGAAAAATAAACAAAGTAAATTTTTTGGCTTCTTGATAATATTAAGCTTAAATCTGAATTAAAAGCTAACTAAAAGATTGTAGCCATCTATGGATGATACTGATAACTTTTTCCTATAAAACATTATTTTTGGAATAATTCATAAATATTATTTTAATGTTACATTTATCATAAATTATAATTATATTATAATATGTAGACTTAGCATAATTCTCGAACTCTAATCCCGGATGCTTGCTGGGTGGTGTAAGCAGGCAGTTTTAAAAATATTCCTCGTTTCATATTTCTAACAACTTAATACAGAATTACAAACGAAATTTTTATACGACCTTGAACGGACTTTCTAGCTTTGTTAAAGAAATATTTTAATCTTATCGATTGCATTTCGATCAAGAGCTAACTTAACAGGTTTGATTAATTTATAATTCAAACATATGTTATGTTTGTCATTTCAAGGAAAATATTGTCTTAATGGTACTAAAAAGTATAATTTATATGAATGGTTAATGAAGGTTATTTAAAAACATCGTGAAATTTTAACCATTTATTACATTTAACATTTAAAATACAATAATAATAACATTCTTGGTAACAATTTTAAAAATAAATAAATCCACATTAAATGTATCTCTAAGCACAAGTTTTTTTCCCTTACCTTAAACATGATATCACATTATTAATAAATAAAATAAAATTAGCAATTTAAAATGAAGTATTATTATGTTATGAGAAATATATAATATATAATTGTGCTACACAATTACTTATTTATTATTGTAAATATTTCTCCAAGATATTTCAATATAAATTTTGAGTTGCCTTCACTGCAAAATTCTGTTCCATGAATCACAACTTTTCATGTTCAAGTCTATGCACCAAAATTTCTATAACAACACTTATATTGACAACATTTTCTGAATGCTGCAAGACTCAAAACAATTTCACATAAAATGAATTAGACAATAATCAAATCCATTATTTTGATCATTTGATATTCATCTTACCTTAGAATGCGTTCTAAGTTATTAAACAAAAATATCTTATGTTATACATAATAATAAATGGAACAAATGTGTACAAGGGATCAAATGTGTATAAATGGAACAAATGTGAACAAATTATATACTCTCATTTGGATCAATCCAATCACAATGGCATTTTTGTCCTTTCCAAAGAAAAAATGTCAATGCTTTTCTTTAAGAAATGAGTAAAAAGTACTTATTATTTAAAGAGACCAAAATATAAGTTCTAAACATTATAGTCATATAAAATTATATTTAGACTAGAGAAATAATTTAGTAGTTTCTACATAATCCTTATTTTACACAATTTTGTGTGTACAGTTGTTTACACAAGTGGACAATCAGGGTTACATACATTACTGGAAATAGAGATGCTAGAAATATGGTTTGAAAATTATCTGAGACAGTTTAAACATGGATAAACAAACATAATATGTATAGAACTGGTTTATTCTCAAATCTTGATGCACTTGGAATGATCTTTGATCACTAATTGGTAAATCTTTGACTTTTATATATTAGGACTAGTCTGTGTGGGAAAAGCAAATTTTTTCAAAAGAATTATTGAAGTTATTTGAAAACCTTCACAAAGCAGTTCCACAAATTATATAGGGTAAAAGCTCATTAATTAGGACAATGATAACTCGTAATTCGTCATTTTCTTGTTGTACTGTTGGTTTGACAAATCGCATATTTCATAATGTTTTTTGCCAAAAACTAAAAATGACAATATACGAGTATTATATATTTGTGCTTAATAAAAAACCATTAACATCCTTAAATGGCACCTGTTCGAGATTCTTTCAAGTCTTTGATCATCAGTAAGAAAGTAAAATTGTTAGATGCTGTGGAAACTAACGCAATGCCAAGAGGAAAATTTATTAAAAAATTTTCTATGTTAACGGTCAGCGACGGTGGTTTGTTGAGTGATATTAAAAAGTGGTCAATATTGGATGTCTGTCAGACGATTGCGACATCCTGGGTTAAGGTAATTGATCAGCATAATAAGGGAGACAGTGGAAATCCCAGAGTTTTTAATACTTTAATGGGGTCAGTGTTCTTTAATGAGTGGTGTTACATTTAATGATGGGTTAATTTCATTTCATCTCAATCCCAATGTAACCAATAAATAGCTGATTATGGTGATGAAGAAGAGGAAGATAATTCGAAATTAAAGGAAGATATAATTCAATTTTTTTCCTGAAATTCAGTCACTTGAATTTGAATTAATGGACTTATACCCTACAGCTATAATGGATAGATGTAAAAAATATTAATTTTGCTGTGGTGAACCACTCTGAGATGATTTTCAAAGCATGATAGTGTATCTATATTACTTTGTGACAGATTATTCATATGCAATAGAAATAATTTAGTGAAGTCTAATAACAAATGTGCAAATCAATTTTCAACTCGAATCGAGGCATATGTGTTTCTAAATCTTCCATCCTAATCCATTTTGTCTTTTAATAGTACTCTGTCAACCCTGTAAGATGCTTGTGTTCCTTTTGGATACTTTGGATTTGATTACCAATAGGAGTCAAAAAGAGGGTCCCAGAATGGTCTAGTTCACCTGCAGGCCGCAACGAGAAACTTATTTTAGTGGTTTAAAACCAGAAGACTGAATTAACAGGGCTAAAAACAATGTTGTCCTCTGACTACACTCTTTAACATGTCTGCATTATCAATGCGATAATGCTGAGGATTACCTTGCGAATGAATTATATTCTAGTGCAATTAAGCATGTACCCCTTTATAAAAAATAAATAGTTATAATATGAATGAAACTGAACAGGAACAATTTCTTTGAAATGAGCATTTCATTTCTTAGCATAACAAACAATGAAGTAATAAGGCGCTCTGACAGTCACTTTATCCCCGTTGTTATTATTATCTTCTTCCATAAGGTTGAGGTCCCTCACTGCATCCATATAGTCATCAAAATAGTCATCGTGGAGATCGGAGGAAATGTTATCCAAGAAAGGATTGACAGCAAACATAGAATCTGCGCAAAAGAAAATATAAAATGAGAATATATGTTACTGTAACAAAATACTTCATTTATGACATTTGCATATACTAAGAAAAGAATGTCTCATCAAGTTTATTTATTATACTTATGTATTTACAGGTTCTAGGCATAAATAAATACAGCAATTTATCCCTATTTAACATAACTGTGGTTTCCTACTATGAAGTACACATTTCACAAAGTCAATTTTTAGATTTTTTTAAATATCTAATAAACTCACTTCACTCCATTATCTATCAGTGAAATATGAAGCCAGCAAAATGTAATATTATTTTTCCACACTCTCATTTGTTTTATTATCTACGTCACAGAAAGTTAAATGATTTTTAAAATCTGACAAAAATAATACATAAATGCCTGATTTTATATAATTATGATGGAATATTAATGAAATATTATGGTAATGAAATATATTTAACAATAAATCACTTTGTTATTCTATTTATGTAAGTATTTTTTTCTTAAATATTCTACGAGTAACATGGATTCCACAAAGCTTAAGCCGGAACTTTTAATATATTTGTATAATATACTTGTATTATTTTAATATATATATATTTTAATATACTTGTATTATTTTACATAATAAATTAGAAAATGAATTTATTGACATCTATAAAATGCTTTTGAAAACTATTTCACTTCCCCTTTGGCACTTGGGAATTAAAGCTTCAGTGAGTTGTTCACAGGAGACCTCTCTTTTTTTAAATTATTTCACGATTTATCAAAATAAATTTATAAATAGTATAACTAAAAAAATATGTATTTTTTTCATATAATTTAATAAGAACATAATTAATATTTAGATATTAGAGTATACAGATAAGTAAATCAAGGGATATGTCGCATTACATTATTTTCACGGCCCTAAGTATTTATATTTTTAAGAAGGAAAATTATGTCAGTGATGACATAACAATTGACACGAACTTTGAGATTTTTTTTCAAATATAAACAATTTACCCCAGGCAAGCTAATTGAATGATCGGAATTCAGTGACCTGCGAACTATGGTAAAAATAAAATGTAGGTATTATTTAATCAGTTTAAAAAAATAAAATTATATTAGTATTCTAGGATAAATTCTTTCTAGTTACATTCTCGTTAACACACAAGTCTTGTAATATATAAAAATACATTTAAAAAATTACGAAAGTTTCTTTGCCAAAAAGGAAAAAAAAAAACAGATTTTATAAATTATTTATTAAGAATTTTAGAAAGACCATTGTAAACTTAAACAACATATGTGAATGATGGGATGTCTATTAGTTGCATTAAGAAACAGACGGAAATAAAACTGAACAAAAAATATTAAAAAAGATACATTTACGTGGATTAAGACATGAGGGCGACTGCTTCTGGTTTGATTCTAAGATTTGAGAAACTGTGTGATGAAAAACCCTATTCTACCTGTTTATATTTTTTTTCATAAAAATATTTTTATATTAATGGCTCAAAACGAAACCGTTGAAAACCCTCTGCTTTGTATTCCAGTATTCATATAATTAATATACCTATACTTGAGAAAATGTAGCATGGTCCCTGTGACAGTTCACAAATTTGCCCCAATACTCGTACAATCTTGTAACGACGTTCAGTCATTTGAATTATTTTATCAACTTTAATATAAGCCTCGATTCTAATAAATATCAAGTTATTTAGGTAAATACATTACATAAAACTAACAATTATGACAAATTAATACATCTTGTTACAAATTATTGTAGCAAAAATGTGGCAGTTTGTTAAAATCAAATAATATTTGGTGACGTTTGTCAAAAGTCACAACGTTAGTCTGCATTGGCTAGGGATGGGGTGTACGATAATTGGATTTTCGATTTTTTTATACCTAAAATTAAATGTTCCTAATTAGTATTAATTCATAGGGGATCTTGGCCTATTTAAAGATATATAAATCATACAATACATTAGAAAGTCAGTATAATGAAAATTAGGGATTAAAACGTCAGTTTAGAGAAAAACAATTTTTCTATTTATAAAAAAACGATTAGATTTGTAAAAAAAATCGATTTTACCCCATCCCTTTGAGACATGCCATTTCAAATGTCACAGGGACCATCCTACATTTTCTCAAGTATAGTTAGTTTCATTTGGGTAAAATCAGTTGATATTTTATAAAGCTCACCTCGTAAATTCTTCATTCCATAGAAGTAATAGGTTTTCTGTCTGTATTCAACGTGTGCATTTTTGAAACCAGCTTCATTCAACACGTTCTTAAATTTTGCCAGCGGATCGGGAGAGAAGTGATATGGCGGTATATATTTCATATAGTCTTTCATATATCGTGCCCATTTTGGAAGCTCAGCTAACCTTTTGTAAACGTCGTAAATATGGTTTTTAGCTCCAAAACTCAATATGCAATCGCCACCCGGCTTTAGCATGGAATAAATGTTGCTTAGTGCCGTCCTGAAAATAATTTAATAATAATAAAATATAATACAGTCCTTCATGGTGGTTGGAAAAATTATATTTAGCGTAAGTCCACCAGATAGATATAATATAATGTTTAACCATGGTCACAAAATGATGAAAACAAAAATTATATAAATATTATTTTAAAATCCATTTTTCTTGGTTTACATAACAAAGTGTCCATCAATCGGAACATTTAAAGATAAGTAAAGCTCATTAAACAGTCATGGTTCCAACATTCGGTAGAATATACAAATGACACTTGGATGTGGCAAATAAGTGATGAAATGGGTGGAAAATAATGTATTATAGAATATAGGATACTGTATTAAAGATGTATTGTTCATGATAAAGAAAGGAGTGTTGAGATGGTTAGAGCACGTAGAAAGACTTATTGATGAAAGATTAACAAACTTTGTAGTAGTAATAGAGAGTATGAGAAGTTTGGGAATACCTAAAAAACATGATGCGATCAAATTAATCAAATTCTGCATGGTGATCAAATTAATCAAAACCTTTATACGTGTAATAATAGGATTACATGCATGTTGAGTTTTATCCCCGAACATATGCGCGCTCTGGCCGAAAGGTTCTACAGCTCTATATCCCGTCATCCCAACCCAGTCATAAAAGTCTTAGATAACTACAACGCGAACACCAGTTACAGACACACTCGTCCGAAATCAATATTGCGAAACATCCCCCCGACCCCCCCTCTTTAACTTTAATCATCCCCCCAAATGACCCCCCGATTGTCACTCTGAACACCCCATCATCGATAATTCCTCCGGCAGACAGTTTACCCCCATAGGCAACCGCATTTCTCACCTTCAATAAACATTTTCTACACCTTAATATATTTATAAAAGTCACACACGTTTCCCCACTCATTTACTTATCTACATATACTATATTCATTCTTATAATTTATTCACCATCATTATTTTTTTTTCACCCATTCAATATAAAACAGTGTGTGACGACACAAATTTATGTATATTTGTATTTAATATTATGTATATATCATCATATTTATATATGTATTTAATCGTTTATAATTTCTCATAATCATTCATAAAATCAAAACATTTACCACAAACCTATCCTTTCCCGAGTCCCAAAAAGATCCAAAAATTTCCAATAAATATCTTAACAGTCAGAACTTATCCGGTGAAGGAGTAAGGTGTCCTACCATCGGACCGAAACTCCGAACAAGCTATCCATCACTGGTAGTTGAGTTTATGAATGACGAGACGAAAGATGTGCGTCAAAATATAATAAAGTAGAGATCTGTTCTCTCTGCCTACCCTAATATGGATATGGCGTGATGGTAATGATGATTCTTTCCTCTTCTAAATTTTGACAAGGAAGGTTTGATTTTATATTGATCTAACATTGATTTATTTAAGGGAATAAAAAGTTTAGATTGAAAATAGAGAAAAATGTCGTGATCATTTATGGTCGAGCTAGAAACGACAAGTACCTAATCAATATTTGCCGGAGCTGATTCGTCTTGGCTAAATTGTTCGAGGACATACATAATGGGCATGCAATGGAACACAACAATCGAGCTGGTGCAGAGCCAAGCGCAGGCGATCCCCAATCATTTCAGGATAAGGGAATGAAAATAAAGATTTAAAACGTATTGAGTATTGTATAAAACAAAGTATTCAGAAAATTTCCAAGTCGGGTACACTGACATAACTATTCAGCTTTTAAGGGGGTGTTCTACTCTAGAAATTTGAAAAATCAATATTTTTTTGCATATTCTTAAAGTTTAGACTTTTAAGAATATGTCCTCAAAAGGAAATTTAAAAATTCCCAATATTAACGAAGTTATAGCTATAAATAAGGCAGCAATTACGCCGCACCGGAATGAACCAGACAATAATCTCAAAACTTTAAACGCATTTTTCTCGAAACTACTATTTTCAACCTTGTCGACATAAAATCTCGAGTTCTATCCAAATTTAGTATGAACCTTTCGTAGATGTTTCTGTATCGTTCCTACCTTGAAATATTAATTGTTTTACTATTTAAAAAAAATAAAAAAATTGAAAAAAGGGTAAAAAAATGAACTAAACTTTTTTCGGGAAGCTGTCATTTTACTTTTTTTTTTCTTTTTGGTACCAACTATAACGACATTATTTATTATTAAGAAACTGTGTATGATTTTTGTTTCAAATTTACGAAAGGGTTCCAATCATGTTGATCAGCTCACCCCCTTTTTTTTACAAGATATAACAGCTGATAACATCTTGAATTAAATTTTTTTTTAAATTTTGTTGTACATTATCAAATCATCAATAAACAAACTAAAAAAATGTACTGAAAAAATATTTTTTGTTTTTTTTTTATTTATGGTAGTCTGAAAAAACGCCCGAAATTCACGCCTCTAGAATAGAATACCTCCTTAATTTCAGATGTATGTACTGAGGATCAGGTAAAACGCAATATATGGAGGAGTAATGGAAGATTTGAGAAAGTTGAAGAATTCTGCTATTGAAACAAAGTCAATGGGGTACTAAAACAAATACAATCGAACAGGACAGCATCAAAATCTGATAAGATTTTTCACAACACAAAGACAAGTCCACAAAGTATTTTAGTATCAACTTTGATGTATGGGAGTGAAATATGGACATGGGACAAGACTGAAAAGAGCCGAATAAATGTTATAGAACTGCGTGCACGTAGAATACATGACGTGACAATGTATGACATAATAAAGAATTAAGTGGTTAGGGATGAGTGTGAACTTTTAAGGCTTACGTATTAAGCAAGAGGAAGAAGAGCACTCTGAGATGGTTTGGACGTGTGGAACGAATGAATGAAGAAATATTAATACAACAAATATACAGTGCAAATGTGAGTGGAAGGCGTGATAGAGAAAGACAAAGGAAAGTATAATTGGATCAAGTGTTTGATATTTTGAAAGAAAGAAATATAAAAAAGTAAGATAAATCGTAGATGTGTGAGAAGGTGTATGGATATAGAAAGGCAAAAGATGTGTGTCACAACAAGAAAGTCTAGCGCTTTCTCCTTTCTGCCTAATTCGATAGGGAGACGACGTGATGATATGTATTTACTAAAGTATTCGGTAAAATAATCAAATGAGTGCATTATAACTGCAAATAAGAATAACACTACTAACAAATAAGATGAAAGCTATCATTAAAAATGTAATATATTCTAAATAACACAGTGACCTATATTTCGATATATCTGCTAATGATAATTGTATTACAACTTCATTGATATTTCTTATAACTTACTTTCGACTGATCACAATCTGAAAACCAACCAAAAATCCCGGATAAAAGAAAAGAGTTTTTAGATCACGGAGCTTGTTAAGTAGGTCGACTAGTGATGTACATATACGGTAATACTCCAATGAATTTTTGGTAGAAAAGGATTGAAACAACGATGGATGAATCCCTAAATTGTTATCTATTTTGTATGAATGGTAACAGATGTGATAAAATTATAAATTTTTTTAAAGTACACATGTTTTATTCCTAATTAGCGAATAAAAACTTCAAACAATTACGTAAAAAATAATTTTGTAAGCATAAGAAGCTGTATATGTTTTATTTCTGAAAGGTCTTCAAAAAGTACGTTGAAATAAATATTATTGAATAAAATTTTATTTTTTTAAATCACACAGATTAACACAAGTTTTATGGTAATATAAGAAACATATTACCGAGAATTGAAATATTTTAGCGTACAATGTTTTTTTGTAAAAAAATGCTTATTAATTGAGAGATTATTTCCAAAAAATGTGTGATGTAATTATTAAACATGAACAATCTTTTCGCTGTGTTTGTTGTAAAATTATTAAAAAAATTAATTTATATACGAGTATGTTTTTAAATTGTTGTTTACCATAATTTATAATAAAACTGTATTTCAAGTTTATGATATAATAAATTTTACGAGTAGGTATATATATTTTATTATACATCAAAATTTATAATATAATCAATACAAACATACATTTAATTTTTGATGCATGATTTTAATATCCAAGTATTACAGATACATAATTTTAATGTCAAAGGAAAGATTCATTTTATCGGCAAATAAGAATTTAAATATTATCTTCTACATATTTTGAAAAATCTAATGTTTTAAAAAAAAAAGTTTTATTTGCACAGTCTATGTATTTATTTTATCTGTAATCCATTTTTTAAGCATTATAATAAAAATAATTATTGTTTTGATATTTTTGGGTTAGTATGGTTTAGATCCTAAAAAGTGTGATTAATTATATTTTCAAATTACGTTCAATTTAAACAAATAATTAATATATTTTAAAATAATTTAAATGTTAAAAAAGTTTTCTTACGTGAAAAATAAAAAAAAATAGTTTTTTAGAATAATATGATGTTATTTAAATTTTATTTTAAATATTAGTACTGTAATAATTGTCTTACCTTTGATCTTGAACCCACTGTAGGCAGTTGAATGAAAATATATGATTGTACGCTTCGTGATCTTTATTATTAATTTCACAGCAAATATCCATTACACTAAAATTTACACTAGGAATCGAATACGTGGACTTAGCATATTTGATCATCTTTTCCGATACATCTACACCGACTAGTTTTCCGTAATTTTCTGGTAAATGTTTCAATAAAACATTTGTCATCACATCGCCTTCTCCACAACCAACATCCAGGATGTCGTCGTTTCCGTCTTTAGACCATTTGACTAGATGTAAAAATTCTTTGATAACATCCTCCGCATCACGGCGTTGAAGACCGTTAGCAGATGCGTAAAGATTCGCGTTATTCATAATTAGAAATTAAAAAATATCTTATTTCTCGAACGGAACTGACCAATCCACTACGAAAGGATGTCGGTACTTTTCTCTAAACGGAAAGAGGAGGCTCTGTACGTTATATAGGCTCTCGTGCTCTCGGTTGGTACCATTTTTCAAAGTGCTTTTGGGCAATCTGTCCCGCGATTTGGTTACAGGTTCTGAAAAAGGTAGACTCTGGTTCGTATGAGAGGCTGTGTCCGGAGCCGCTGTAATCAAAGCTTGAGATCTCCCCTCCAGATTGTGGAGTCTCGCTTTGCTTTGGTTTTATTTCTGCCCCAGAAGATGACAGATAACCCCCCCGTGTCCCGTGTCACAGGAGCAGGTGCCCTATTGTATGTTGACATAGAATATTTCATTCATTACTATGTTTTGTCAAGTGGCGCGTGACCCGATCTTATCGTATTTGCTATTTTCAGAAACCATTAGAATACGTTATTGTGACATCAAGTTCCAAGGCCATGGGCTGATTTAACTAACAAAACACCTGAGTCAAATACAAAATATTTTTTTTTAATAAGTGGAAAAATATGATTGATTGTTTTTCACTTCAATCATTGAATTTGAGACGCATTTACTAAATATTTTGATATTAATTCATCATAATAACATACTTTTCAGTGATTTTAATTTGACAAGCCAAGAAAAAATGTGCTTATATAGATTGTCAACATTTATTCATTGTAAACATTTTTTAATTATTGTTTATATATGGTAAACCCACCCACAACAGGATAATTTACGACACACTATTCCATTTTATATACGTATTTAAAAAAAATAAACTGATCTAGAAATTAACAATGTCTAACATACTCGTATAAATGTCACTTCTTGGTTTTTGTTGACATATTATTATGGTGTTTATTGTTTATAGATTTTCACTAACGAGGTTTGACAGAAATTATGGCATTTTCACAGAAATTATGGCAAATATTCTTATACACTTCATTTTAACATCGACAATAAGGTTTTCTTGCCCATTTTTTCATGATTATTGGGAAAAAAGGATTCTGACGTACATTTTAAAATATTAAAAAGTTTAACTATTTTTTTTATTTAATCATTTGGATTCGGATGGAGTTGCGGTAAAATTTTTATTTATCAACGTATTACTTTAAAAAGTTTAATTTTAAACTTGTCAAAATAATGAAAATGTTAAAAATAAGTTTGTATCAAAAATTAAAAAATATTTTCATAAGAAATACATTTATTACCTTCCATTTCCAAATATATTTATTGACGTATGTTGCATCAGCTGAAAACTCAATGAAATATTTATTATAAAATTGTAGATAAATGTAATTCGGAAGTATGATACAAAAGTGTGCATACTTTTCGATGAAATATCGCGTTATTAACATTACTGAAAAATAATATCACCAGATGTATCATCAGTCATTTTCATTAAATATTTCAAGATGTTCTGTCGGTCTTTTAAAAATAAGGTCACTCGTAAATACTTTTTTTTGTTATACACATATGTTATAACACACAAATATTCACATCTTTAAAACACTGATAAATGCTATATTTGATAGCACTGGATTATTTTTAAATCTAGTCAAATAATTTCACATTTTTTTACTAATAAAACAATGATTTGCGAACACTTCGAAGACCGACCCTGGTTTGGTTAGAAATCTGAACCTTATCAGAAGTTTTCTTAAGTATCGAAAACAAAGGCCATAGTAGCAATGCGGAAGTAGAACTAGTCCACGTGTTGCAATAAGGTCCTGCGCGGACCTCAAGTTCCTTGACCTAACTCAACATGTGGATAGTTGTTGCCTATCCTTCGTGCACGGTCCTCAGGGCGGGGAGCGGCGTGCGGACCGCACGGGGGGAGGGGGACCCGGTTTATTTGACCGCTACACAAAATAAGGACCGGGTTTTTTATTCACAAGGATAATGCTTTTTGGAGATGCAATGAGGATCAAGTACTTGAACCAGGACCTTGCACTCTGAGAGTTGTGTTGAGTTCAGTGCACTTTGAAATCATGAAAATGAATATTTTCAGATTGGTACGAAACATTTCAAAATAAATTTGTAATTCTACGAGTATATACATATATAGGAAGGGTTCGTTTATGTTTATAATTCAACCAATAAACTAAATTTTGGGTATTCAATTTAAGAACTAAGAATCTTATATAGCTCAAACATACATGTATTTTTATTGTATTTAAAAAGTTTTCATATGAATAAATTTGTTAAATTTTCATAAAATCCAGTGAATTATTCGTATATAGATATAACCCGATTTAAATTTCTAGTTAATATTTTGAAATTAAAAATATTATTACACACAGTGATGTATCATAGTTTCAAATATTTATTTAAATTTGTCATTTCTTATGTTCAAATTGATTGTTTTATAGAATTCACCAAGGATTTGCACAACTGTTAATCTATTCAAATGTCTATTGTAATATTTTGCCCGTAAGGGTTATATTACTCGTATATGATATCTCAAACAAATCACTTTAAAAATAATAAGTTTATTAAATACTTCCTGCAAAGTTTCTGTTATCAAACGATAGTACAATCAAATCTCTACTGAATGTTAGACCACGTATAACTCAGAATGCATTGTAATGTATTGCACGCAACACCTAATTATTTAAAGTTTTAAGTATTTAAATATCAAAAAGACTTTTTTTGCATCATAGTATTTGGAAAAGGATTTTTTGTCACACAATAACCAGTTAGTTACACTTTGTTTACTTTACTTATTAAGTTTACTTAAAAATCTTTCTGGTTGGTTTTAAGAGTTGCCACATGGTAGTTAACATGCTAAGTTGTACTTTTTTCAGTTAGAGTGGAATACAATAAAATGTACAATTATATAGAAAGAAGGTTTATTTTATTCACAAAATCTTACATATACGTATCTATTGAGTTAGAATTTATTCATTGTTATGTAAAAATGGTTATTTTTAAACCTCTAGTTGGGAGGCTGAAGTTAACAATATTACAATGTAAAATACTAAAAAAAGTAGGTAAATTCGACGGTATTTATCACATACGAATATTTCCCATTTTGTATTGTTTTATTTTAAAGTTGTTTTGTTTTTGTTTTATTATTTATTTATTGGACACTCTTGTAAAGTTCACAAATGGCGAGTTGATAACCTTTTCCAATCAACCAGACAATCATTACACATATTCGTGCTTATTGTTGGGTAACATACAAGTATGTTACATATAACATATGTTACTCAATAATAGGCACAATATGTCAAAGAGGTCTTAAGAGAAAACTAGACTGATCACCTTTTTTTTAAATGGATACCAATGTGAATGAGCTCGTAACTCTAAGGTTGGAAGAGAAGCGTCTTACCAAGTAAATCACAGAAGTTGTCGAAATTCGTAGTAGAATTTAAAATTTAATTTTTCCATTGAGAAATACTCAATCAATCTTGCTTTGTGATATTTGGAATTTTTCGACAGCTTAACTATGAATAAGGAACTACGAGAAGGTCTTCTGAATTAATTTGCCCAAATTCACCAAACCGCTTTTTTTAAATTATATAACATATAAGTTTGTAATTAAAAGTATGCATATTTATTTCTTTTGACATGAATTCATCTCTGTGAGAACATTTTTGTTCTTTTTTATTACTCTTTTAATCACAACTTTCTAGACGGGATGCACTAAATTGATAAAAAAACCGATCTTAGATATTATAGTCGCTTGGCATTAGTTTGGTCATATTTTAAGTTTAAATGATAAATCCCTGCTCATTAGTAGAAAAGTGAAACCTCACGACACGGCGAGGATGTTTTATTACTCGTACTTCACAGAGCCGAAACTAGGCGGGCTTTCAAGTATTTCATTTCTAGGAATACATTTTCATAAATTAAAGGAACGTTACATACATATTTAATACTATTTTGTAATAAATGAATTCTCGTTTCTGGGATTCATTTCTTTTTTTATGAAAGCAATTTCTCCATGATTTGTTTCCTATCTAATGTTTTTGACCATTATTTTGATATCTTCAAGAACACGGTATCCCATTCTTGGATCTGATCCCAAAAATGGAATGGGGTTACAGAGTATGGTACAAAGTGATTAAAATAATGGTGTTTCTCTAAATCAATTTTCAGATGTTTTATCGTAAAAAGGTTTGAAACAATTTTTTTTCAATGGGAATCGTCTCTTATACCGTCATTGGCAAAGGAATCACCCATTTCCTATTTGAAGATTTAAGTGTACCACTTTGGAGGATTTAAGTGTACCATCGCTTTGGCCAGGAATCGAATCAGCGACCTTCAAATCATCGTTTTCAAGTTTTCGAACTAGGTTTTTTTTTCAATTTAAAAGAACGTGTTCGCGACACACAAACTTCATGGCAGACATTGAAAGGTAAATACTTCACTGTATAACAAACGTGATTTATTCAGTTTTTTTTTTAAAGTTTCTACTCCCTTAGCTGCGTCGAGTGCCGGCTCTGTTATCGGACACCTTTTGTAGTTTTATGGTTTATGGGATTGCCACTGGTTTTTTTAATCAAAGGGTGATTGATTTTTTTATGGATCATTTTCTCCGAGTATCATAGAAGCTGTTGTATTATTTTGAATATTGTTTTAGCATTCTACAAGATCTGCAAAGTTGTTCAAGAAAACAACTGCCACGAGTTTTTTTAACCGTTGAACCGAAAAGCAGGTGTTTGTAAAGACCTCAATTGGCCAAGAATGATAAGACGCAATATTTGGCACTTTTGTGGATATTTCTGTTTTTTTCTTAGTTTTAATATTATAAAATAAACACTCAAGGGCACTCTTCAAGATATTTCTGTTTTTTTTTAGTTTTAATATTATAAAATAACTTTTATCCTTGTGGATCTGACAATATTTAATACTTTTTCAATCCATGTATCCTACAACCATTCTCTTATTTTTCACTTCTCTAATATTACTAAAAACACTTCTACTAAATAAAACCAAATTAAATTTGAAATGACAGAGAAAAAAATATTAAAATAATATTAATTTTCTTATTTCACTTGGAATATCCAGATCAAAAATTTTGTGAGTGTACATACATATTACTGTATATTAAGTTTACATATAACTATATTACATAGCTATTCAAAATAAAAACATTTATTTTTAAATAGTCTTTTCTCTGAATTTAATATGATATATTAATAATGAAAATGTTTCTACCTTTAAAATTAGATTATTTAAGAAAGGCAATAAATGCTTTTATTTATAGATATGCAGAGTTTTCAAATATCGACAATTTATTTGAAGTTGTCTTATAAATTTGATGATATTATTAAGATTTTTATTATTATTAATTTATATTTTATAAAATTATCTACAAAACTGATACCGAGCATCCTATATATTAAAATAGGTACAGTTTTAAAATGTATACCATAACTAATAGAACCTTAATGAAACTCGTTAAGAGGAACTTCTATTTAGGGTATTGAGGTCTTGGTATATTTCCACTTGATTGGATCATCGTTATTTTTTCAAACGCTTTCTTTCTCCGCGTTACCTTTAAGTAGTCCACTTTCACGCACATTTCTTCCCAAGGTATTTTATAGCTCCTTCTAGAAGAAAGTTTTGTAAGAACTAGTTATGTAATACCTGTTGTTCAACTCGTATCTTCCAGCGACATTGATACATTTCCTAGCTTCTAATCATGTTTTCAATGGCTAGTGTACGAGTACATCTCAAGAATTGAAGGTAATTATTTATTGACGTTTATATCAATCAAAAAATATTTTATTGCAGATAAGATGTTGATATTTCATAGCTTTTTTTAATTTATTCAAAGTTGGTTAATAGACCATATTTTTAACTGATTATACAAAAGTAACATAATACATACATTTTCAAATTAATAAAAAATTAATTGTCTACAAAAAAATACCGAAAAATCAATTCACTACTTAAATAACACACGTGCGATTGATTTAAATACCATTCGATTTTTTTACGAAAGCTCGAAGAAATTTCATTATGAGTAATGTAAAAAACATACACACACATATTTATATATCGTCATCATCATCATTGTCAACCAGGGCCGATCGATTGCTGGATGAAGGTTTCCCCTAGTTGACTCCAAATAGTTCGGTTTTATGCTCGTTGGTGCCATGTGGTGCTGCCATGCTTCCTGATCTCACCTTTCTAGCGTACCTTCGGTCTTCTTCTGCGTCCGTTTATGTCTCTTGGGTACAATTGGATTATTTCGAATGTCCATCGGGAGTCTGACATTCTGGCTACGTGGCCTGCCCATTGCCACTTCATTTTCTTGCACACCTTTATAACGTCTTCTACCTTTGTTATGTTGCGAATCCAGGTGTTTCGTTTACGGTCTTTTTTAGTATATCCCAACATGCATCTCTCCATGCCCCTTTGTGCGGTCTGGAGCTTTTGTGTGTTCTTTACTGTGAGCGTCCATGTCTTGCAGTTATACATAAGTACTGGGAGAATACACTGGTTTTTAGACCTTTTGCTTCAAATATATTGGGATATTACTTTTGTAGACGTTGTTCAAACGTCCAAATGAGCACCATGATAGTTTTGTCCTTCGTACTATTTCCTCCGATGCGCCACCTACAAAGGAAATAAGTTGGTCCAAATACACAGGCATATTCCTGGACAAGTTTCAGCGGCTTTAAAATCTACAATTATTGGTTTTAGGGTAGCAAAGCTGTTCATCATATATTTGGTTTTTGATATATTTATTTTTAAACTTGCTTCTTTACTGACCTCTGCCTTGTTTACTGACCTCTGTCTCTGTTTTGTAAGAATATAACGATATTGTCTGCAAATCTGAAATGGCTCAGGTATTTTTCATCAACCACCAGACCTTTGGTACCCCATTTCAGTTTACTAAAGACATATTCAAGTGTAGCTGTGAATAATTTATATTATCTCTTTGACGAACTCCCTTAATAATTTGGAAGGTTTCTGAGGATTTTTGGAGATGTATTTTTTCTGTTGCATCATTATAGATGTTATTGAACAACTGAATGTAACAACTGAATGTATCAATCCATCGTGTCTTTAGAGCTTCTAGTATGGCAGCTTTTTTGACTGAGTCAAATGTCTTTTCGTAGTCCACAAAGGATAGGTATTCCTCACATCGTTCTATTATTTCCCGCGGCACCTGAATATGATCCATGGTACTGAAACCCTCCCTGAATCCAGCTTGTTCTCGTGATTCGTTCGTGTCAAAAGTACTCAAGAGTCGCTTAGTTAAGATCTTGGTAAAAAAATTATATAGGGTAGGTAGCATGCTAATTGGATGGTAGTTCTTAAGATCCTCTTGATCGCCTTTCTTATGGAGAAGTATCACTGTTGCAGATTTCCAATCTTCTGGAATATCTTTTTCTTGATGGCACTTACTTGTTGAAAAGTGTTGATAAGATGGTATCCACTTCTCGACCAGTTTGTTTAAGGACATCAATGGACAAACCGTCGGTACCAGTGGCCTTACCGGATTTCATTCCGTTGATTGCGTATCTGGTTTCTCCTGGTAATATCATCGGGATATTTTCATCCTCAGTTGTTTCCAGATTTGTGCTTGTATGAGGTACATTTACCGTATCTGTATCGGCATATAGTTCTCTATAAAATTCTTCCGCTCTCTTCAGAATAAGGTCTCGTTGTTTAGTTACGGTATTATCAGAAAGTTTAAGTGCAATGATGTGGCGTTTTCCTAAATACATAGTTTGCTCCAGCTTTTTGAGACTTCTATTCTCAATCGTCCTTTGAACCATTTTTGTATTATATTCGCGGATATCTTTCCGAATATTTTTGCTTAGCATTCTATTGATCTCTGAGAAAGATGGTGATGTAGAAGCGAGTTGTGTAGATATCATTTTTCTTCTTTGTTTCATGAGATCTAATGTTTCCTGCGACAATTTTGATTATTTTTGAGAATATGAGCCACCGTAGTTTGTTGCACTTTGTATTATCTGTTCTGCTATTGATTATATTGTAATCAGAAGCTATGGTTCGCTGAGGATTTCAAATCGATTTTTAAGGTCTAATTGAAATCCATTTTTATTTTTGGCAAGTAGATCATTGTTTATTATCTTTTCTCCTTTTTCTTAACCACTTTGAGACGTTCAGTTTTGATGTTAATTTTTATTTTGGCTCTTACTAGGCGATGATCGCTGCCTGTTTTAAAGCTGATGAGAACAGTGCAGTTTTGGACTGTACATCTTTTGTTTGACAGGATGTAGTCGATTTCACTCGTGTTGTATGTTGGGCTTTTCCATGTATATTTTCTAGTCTTTCTTTTTGAAAAATGAATTCATAACGCAAAATGAATTGCTTTGAACAAACTCTACAAGCCTGTTTCCTCTGGTCACAGTAAAGAACACACAAAAGCTCTAGACCGCACAAAGGGGCATGGAGAGATGCATGATGGGATATTATAAAAGAGACCGTAAACGAAACACCTGGATTTGCAATATAACAAAGGTAGAAGACGTTATAAAGGTATGCAAAATAATGAAGTGGCAATGGGCAGGACACGTAGCCAGAATTTCAGATTTCCGATGGACATCTGAAATAATTTAATGGTACCCAAGAGGCATAAATAGGCCCAGAAGAAAACCGAAGGTACGCTGGATAGATGAAATCAGGAAGCATGGCAGCATCACATGGCATCAACGAGCAAAAAACCGAACTATTTGGAGTCAACTAGGGTAGACCTTCATCCAGCAGTTGATCGACCCTGGTTGAGAATGATAATGCTGTAAGGAAGCTGCTGATGGATCTCCAGGTAGATCTGATGTCAGAATCCAATATTTACAGTTCGCGAAGTAACTGAAAACCTAAAATAAACATATATATATATATATATATATATATATATATATATATATATATATATATATATATATATATATATATATATATATATATATATATATATATATATATATATATATATATATATATATATATATATATATATATATATATATATATATATATATATATAATATATATATATATATATATATATATATATATATATATATATATATATATATATATATATATATATATATATATATATATATATATATATATATATATATATATATATATATATATATATATATATATATATATATATTTATATATATATATATATATATATATATATATATATATATATATATATATATATATATATATATATATATATATATATATATATATATATATATATTATATATATATATATATATATATATATATATATATATATATATATATATATATATATATATATATATATATATATATATATATATATGTGTGTGTATATATATATATATATATATATATATATATATATATATATATATATATATATATATATATATATATATATATATATATATATATATATATATATATGTGTGTGTGTGTGTGTGTGTGTATGCGTGCGTGCATGCTTGTACTCCCTAATGCAATTTGTTATTTAAATGTTCAAAGCCTTCATGAAATCAAAATATACATTTATTTTTCTGTTTTCTCACTTAAAGCTTGAAGACTTTCTTTAGAGTCTTTTCACCTTACACTTGAATACTTTTAATTGAAAGCATGTTGCCCGACCGGTGGGACGAGAATAGGTTCAGCTTACCACATCCAGGATGATTGTCTTTAAGGTTTGCCATTTGTCATCAGGCAAAGGCCTGGCTCAGCTGAGCTGTGTAGGTCAGGTTTCAGCGTCTCCTGTGGGTTGGTCGCCAACGGAGTAGGGCCCAATTATTCTCGCTTTTGGTGGGTTTATTTTTTGGCTGGGCCATGTAGGCTGCGGCTCGATGAGGCCGTGGACGGCTGGCCGCGGGACGGGGCTCGGGCTCGCGGGGCAGCGAGCTACTCGGTGGGCTAGGTTAGTGTTCGTTTTGTTGCGTGTTAGCAGTCTTTGAAATTTTGGAAGACCATTTTTAAATGCATATTTTGCAATTTTATGAAGTAATTTGAAAGCATGATAACCATCATCAACGTATGTATGGTAGGTAGACGAGGAAATCGAAAGTAAAACAACATCATAAAACACTTTTTTAAGAATTTTTAAAAATCTTTTTTTCCGTGTATTTTTTTGTAAACATTAATTGGATTATTTATAAAACAAGTATCCAGTCTTATTAATATACTAGCTAGAAACCTCTTTTCTATATATTGAAACATATTAAGTCAGTAAAATATGTTTTTCATTTTGTTTTTAATTTTATTTTGATAAACACCTTTAAATGCAAGCTCTTTCAACGCGCCTATATTTAATTAAATACTTCATAAAAGTTACAATATAGGATGGATTATTAAAATGTGTAGAATGGATACGTACAAGCCAATTTCTTTTTCATTTTAAGTGTCATATGGCCTTTTCGACCCTCAGGGTAACAAAACAATATATCGGTGAAAACTCTTATGGCAATCGTGGTGTAAAAACATGTTAGTTAAAAAAATATAATCTAGTGTTTTTTTATGTTATGATAAATGACATTGATTTCTTTTATCATTTAATTATATTTACCTCAGAACATATATCGACTTATATTGACTTAGTGGTAGATTGATTGTCTTCTGCGCAATGCAATGGTTTGTGGTAGAATTTTTGTCGGCGATCGTATTAAAACTTGTCACTCTTTTAGGCTTAATATATTTGAAATACCTCTGATATGATGGTAAAGATTACAAAATTGGTATAGAAAAAGGAGAAAAGAAAACATATCTCAAGGTTATTTTAGCAGAAAAAAAGTAAATAATAGAATGTGGTATTAAAAAACACTGGAACTCTTCATGAAGCTTTTATAGTAATGAAGGAAGTCATATAAAGGTTATAAATATAATTTAGATATTTTCTATGACGTCCAGAAGTAAATTATTTAATTTATTTAAATAAACACGTTTAAGAATCCTGTTGGAATAACGTCTTATTAAATAAAACCTGTATGTTTAATTGTTTGAGAATAAACTTTATTAATTACAATAGTTTGACCAATTTTCGTTAGTATTTAATTTTTTAAGGTGTTTTTATCTTGAAAATACTTCTTTCAAGATATTAATCTATTTTCAAAACCACTATATTCGGTGCATACTCCTTCATAAATACGAGTAGGAATTCATCATTCAAGAAGAAGAAGACAATTGTTATTAAAAATAATGACTTTAATTTCAAATAGAGAATGTCTTTTTGTAAAAGAGTTACAAAATGTCACCGTCAGCAGGACAGTTCTCGGTTAATTTCATGGGTTTGTCGCCACTTGTCTTGATCATCAACATCCCTCCTTCAGCTGGTCACATCAAGAGGTGGATAGTCCTTTATCACGCAATCCAGCCGTTTCAAGTTCGGTCTCTTTACATAAAGAGCATACACGTATAGCCCGTGTGGAATTATATTGCAACATGTCCACAAAATTCACTTTCACGATATTCAATATCAAATATTCAAAAGGACAAATCTTACTTTTAATTTAACAAAATTCGTATCTTTAATAACAATAACAAAACTAGCGTAACGTATTACGTGAAACATTTTCCCGTCAAGTGGATAGCGCAAAAATATGTTCGAAGATTTTGACGACTCTTTTTAAATACTCGTAGTTTAAAATGCTTTGCGGAGTTATTGCTATGTTGATTTGGCTTGAATGATGGCCGACGTTCTGAATGCGATACGCATCATCAGGATGATGCTAAAAAACATTACCTTTATAAAAAATAAGTGGATTATCTCTTGAAGTGAAACATTTCATGTTATAAATAACATTCTACCTCTTTAATTTGGTGATATGATCTTTGAATTTTGAAGAATAAGGCTTGTAAGAATTATGTCAATATAATTTTTCAAATAAAATAAATAACCATTGCAAGGTTTCTATATCGGGGTCTACATAATTTTACTTCTAAGTTAGTGCGGTAGTTGTTTGAGAAAATTTTTTTTTACATGGGAATCATTTTCAGAATTAATAAAAGAAAAAACACAAATATTTTCCTTTGACACTGAGGGTCTGTGAAATATTTTTAAATGATAAATTTTCAGTTATGGAGACTTCCTTCTAAAATATGAATAGAATGAATCTGTCAAAAACATTTTGCCAGTTAAAAGAAAATGAAAATATTTATAAATTAATATCCTTATTTCGAATAACTTCTTTGAGAAAAAATTAGAAGAAAGAAATGTTTATATATCCTTTTAACATATTCTTTCTTTAAAAATCATTTAAATAACTCTTCTCTTTTAATATTGGGTTTAAATTTTGTTATATAAAAACTGAATGATATTTTTTAACTAAACACCTGTTATTATATCGCATCTTTACTTCATCTCTGTTTACATATTAAATTTCAGTCTCTCAAAAAAACACATTATTTTTAGATGATTCAGTTTTTTTAAATATAAGATTGATGAGATTTACGACATTTTTTTAATAAAATAATTAAAACATTTAAAAAAAAACACCCTTTTGATTCTACATCGAAATGTTAATAGATAAGACAAAAAGTCGCGATCTCCGTGACTTAGTTGGCAGAAAGCATGGCTTCTAGCTCGGAGGTTACTGTTTCGATTCCAGATGGAACTCAAAAATTGCCAATAGGCTCTAGGTTTTATTATTTATTTACTATTTATTATTATTTACTATTTACTACGGAAGTCTAATATACAAAGCACTTCAACTGTTATATGTAGACCATTTACTGATTTCGATTGATCAAATTAATTAAAATCGTAATTTTATATCACAGACTCACAAAAACATAAAACTGTAGTGGTACCTACGCACAAAGATTACAGCGACATGAGAGAATAAAGAATAAAAGGCAATGAAGCATTTGCCCCCTGTGACTTTCGCCATGCCGGTAGAATGCCCTTTGCATTTGTCCAAAACCAGTCCCAGTTTATTTTCGTACCTCACATCCTTTCAAGAGTATTATCACCAAACACTCCTGCACTCTGAAGTGTCAACCTACCCGAAAAATATGCGACAATACAAAATATATGAGTTGACTGCAGAAAAATAAAAAACAATATATTGACACTTAAGTACATAACCGAACCCAGTGTTTTGAATACCTTCTTTTTCGTCCATTCTTCTCTGAGAAACTGTGATTTGGAACATATGTGTATGTGTGATATACTCGTATAACGTCATCTGTAAATGATTAATGCAGAGTTCTATGCAAATGTGTATTTCTTTACGCAGCGAACATAAATACGTGGTACGCGAGGGATTTTCGGCTAAACGCCGAAGAATCGATGTTCCTAAGATTTTTTTTTTATTAAAGAAAATATTTATTGAAATTTCGTGAGAGGAGTATTTGAAGTAACCCTAAATTTATAAAAAGTGATTCTAATCTCACTTCGATGATTACATTTGTTATTTAGTACTGGCACGCCAACTTTTTCAAATTTTATTTTGTAAAATTTTGGCTCGGTGATCAAATCCTACTTGCCATCCTTGCCTTAACACATATCTGTAACCGATTTGCACTGTGTGCATTCGACCACTGCTTTAACTAACGGTAAGAATAATTGTACATATCTCATATTTATTTATGCATCAGAGCCAACCTGTCATTGGATCAAGGACATAATTTGATAGATTTTCAAATAAGTACTCTTGCTTCAAGCTATCGGCATTGGAGTACCAGGAATACAAGGGCGAGAATGTTCATGATGTGGCCTTTATGTAGATGCATAAATACGTTTGTTCTGAGCCTTAGTATACCGTAATTTGTTATTGATTAATTTATTCTGATCTTTGTGAAGAGTTGGTGAATAGATTCATAAGTACCATTCGATGGAATAATAATTTAAATGAGTTTTATTTCTTCTGCTTCATATTATCGACCAAAATCAATAAAAGAAACTAACCTGCCAGCCTCATAAATTGAAGAAAGTATTTTTGTGTCAAATAATTTTCATTATTCAAGTGGGTCAATCAAATTTGTCTTCTTAGCATATCCGAGTAAGTCTCATGTGTGAGATTATTGGGCATGCGTCAAGTATTTAAATTAATTTTTCCCAGAAATTTCCATGAGTTCAAATACTTTTTAAACTGCATCAGAAACAGGTTTCGCATAACATATCTGCATAACTTGCAGGTAAAGTCGTATTATTGCGCAGGTCATATGACTTACGAGCAGGACCGCTGCACCAAAAACTTTGTTTGATTGCCCTTCGTTTGAATACTTTTTTGGATAGGTATTCTTAAAAATCATTCCAATAGTAATCCACCATACTACAGACATTCTAACATCCGTAATACCTGATTTTTTGTCCTTGATATCCTGATGGAACCTTTACCCTGTTTTTCACTCACCGCTTAAAAAAATACTGTATATTACAATATAACAAATTTCATCGCAAAATGAAACTTTGAAGCTCATGTTGCTGCATTAATAATACTCGAATAATATATGTTTCCAATTTCTTTGTCATTTTGAACCTAAAAAAATGCAACTATTTCTCTCAATGATACACAAACTTCTCGATGTATTGTATTACACTTTCGTTGTATGCAGTACATCCTGGTGGAATTATTGCCATATGACAATCTCTCCAGCCAACCACAATATTGCTTAAGAGGTCTTACATTTTTTAAGGCTTCCGAAAATGACTACCCGTAATAATTACTTTTGTGAGTCTTTCAGCATTTATTCATTCTTCGTGGCCGAACCATCTTAATGCACCTTTCTTAATTTTAAGCACTACATCTCTTTGCAATCTTCATTCTGTCCTCATTATTTATTCTGTTATATTTTTTTTCATAAATTTTACGGAACACTCTCATTTCTGCTGCATTGATCTTAATTTCATCACCTTTTGCCACCTCCAAAATCGCTCATTCGGAGGAACTTTTAAAGTGGGTTTTATAAATTGGATTAATTGTTTATAAGACAGTATATGTTCATATTCCACCATACATAAAAAATGCAGATTGCATTATCCTAATTCAAATTTATTATAAATTGGTTTCAGTAAAAAATATAAATATAATATATCAAGCCTGCATTTAAACACCGTTTTCAGTTCCTTGAATTTTTTTTTATTGTTTTTGACAGCTTTTCAACCCATATTGCTAATTCACCATGATATAATAATTTTGAGTTGAGTGATTGGCGTTCTAACAACGCAAATACATTATTTTTGTTTGTATTGCTACAACTTATTTTAATTTAGCTATGCGTATTTTTTAATTCAAGAAGATCCACTGAACAATGAATTCTGTAATGCTTTCAAATGTGGTACTTAAATTATTAATCATAACATCAATTTCAATCAAGAACATAAATGTGAAGTTTTTTAAATTTAAATTTAAATGCTTAACATAACATATTACGTGTAATAAATAATTTGCATTAATAAATGAAAATTACCGTATTTCAGTGAGAACTAATAGCTTTTAGATCTAATACAAGAATCATATGAAATTTTTCAAACCCAATTAACATTATTGTTTAGCGTAAAATTATTTATGTTTTTCATCCACGGTTAAATAAGGAATAATATATAGTTAACCAATGAAATGGAAGCTATCAAAAATATAAATTTTATAATCTTATTTGTATATTTGAAGATACTGCTAAGACATTGTAGTGCTTCAGAGATGTTTGCCCAAGGTCGTTTGTCAGAGTTTGATGCACTTCTGAGGCAAATTATATGGAAAATACATATTCATGAGCGTATAATGCAAATTGACAACTGAATAATAAGTTAATGCAAGTCAACTTAGAACATGGCTCAAGAAGTAAATGGTATCAAAATAAAAAATAAAAATACGTCGAGTATTTCTTTGATTAATTAATTTTGAATTTTTCTAAAAAATTGCTTTTTTTATTCATAATTTACTCTTATACATGACATATATATTTAAAATCTGTACTTGTTACTGCAAATGTATTTTTAGATAGCGTGTGTTACATTGCACACCTTTGTATACTTGCTGAAATAAATAAACGATTCTTATTATTATAATTACTGATATAAACATGCGGTTAGCGGATCACCTGTGTGTTTTTCAATCCCAATTAAACTTTTCAATATTTTTTTGATGCACATAAAATAATGAGTCATATTAGAAAAATATATTCAGGGGTAAAGAATTTTACTTGATAAACAAAAAAACCAATAGAAAAATACTAACGCCAAGTTATGAATACAGTAAAAACGAGAACATAATTATGAATAATGTAACGATTCAATGAAAACTGAATTAAGTTAAATGTAGGCAAATAATAAATAATATTACTTTCACAGCTATAGTTCCCAATTTTTCAAAATCAAATGAAATTTCATTGAAAAAAGCCGTAAAATTTTCTGTATTCCTGTTTTCAAATGTGATTTGTTTTTTAATTCATTATGAAAACCACGGTTTTCATACTGGTCCATATTTTAAGAAAATAAATGAATACTTCTTTAGGATTACTGTAAATCACTGGGTAAAATAATGTACCAAAATATTTTTTAATAAACATATTAGGATAGTTGTGTTACTATGCAATTACGAGTATATGAGTCAATATGATAAAATGAATATCAAAATATGACAATTTTAGACAATTTATAGCTTCAACTAATTAAGCTTAAACATTTATCAATCGATCTAATAGTGGAAAAGTTCCTCGAAGAAAGAAAAAACGCAACAAACACTCATTGGACGTGGCAAAGATATAGCGTTTAGTAAATAAAACCTGTCCCATAAAGGGCAATCGAAAAATTATTTAGAATTACATAATATATAAAAAAAATATCTGAGATGGTATTTAGTGCAGCCAATAACCTCAATAAAAATTAACCTGTTTATCAAAATATAATATAAAAAGTTTACTTATGTTATTTATTACCGGAATTTTGTAATCAAATGTTGTATTTCTGGTTCTGATTCAAGTGTAAGAATTATTGTGAAATCGATTGCCTTTATCGAAGAACATTTAAAAAAATCTCTCGCTCTATAAATCTAAATATTTGTTAAAGAAACGTTTGATCGCTTTGTTAATGATGTGCTTGTTTTTATATTACGTGTTAAAATATCTTCGAAAAAAGATAAGCAAAACTTATTATTTACTCCCACTTTTTCTGTTCCACAAATTGAAAATACTACCCCAAAATTTTTTTTTCGAACATTCAATATTTATTTTTAAACATGCAGCATTTTTAGGAATTAATTTATATTTTTTATTAAATTTTTTTGAAAAATATCACTTTAAAATGATAATACTCGTAGTTCAATAAAAACTTTGTATTTTATCTTAATAAAATTTCTATTTTTGCAAACTAGTGTGGAAAATAACATTCGTACAGTACCATGTATTTATATTCCTAAATCCTAATTTGTAATAAATAAAATAAATATTAACTTAATAATCTTAATGATTAATTTTTCCTTTTGTGTTTAAAGTACTTGGCCATTTGTGTATAAAGTACTGGTCATTAATTTATGTAAGTCATCAAATTCATCCAACTTTGAAATATTATCTGATTTTTTAAGCGTTACAAAAGCAATGTCCTCTGTCCCAACTTATTTAGCCGACGATGACATCTTATGTGATATTAGAGCTCTCTTCTTATAATTAAGAATTCTTATTCCTTTTTACTTTTTTGTGGATTTCTTCACACCAAGGCATAAAACGGGGAATCAAACTGCTCACTTATTAGTAAAAAAATAACATAAACCATCTGACTCAAAAATTTCTTAACGTCTCTTCGGCATACTAAAATATCTTATTTCACCAAAATTCGAGCATCGTCAAGTTGGTCAATTGTAAGGAATATGTTGATCAGAATAAAAGGTGCTGCATACTGGATGATATAACTAATTATTCCTACTAAGCACTGGTAACATAAAAGTATGTCTCTACAATTGTGGTATCATATGTATTCAGAATGAGAATTGGTTATTATCTGAATTTGTTAAGCTTAACAAAAGTCATGTTAATAACAGCACATTGTTCATGTTTATAGCAAACGATAAAATCCTTGGTCATGTGTTCTTCAGGTACCCTTTACGTAGTTTACATATTTTTTATGTTTCTCTAAATGCATCTCTTCCTGTAAATATGTGTCATATTTTCCATCTTTATTCATCATTGGTTTATTCACAATTTTTTAAATTTCTTTAAACCAAAGTCAAAATTGCATATATATCCTCATTTACTATTTTATTTTCCTATCTTACCTTTTGTCATTTGCACAAATAATCCATATCTATGATGGATCACCTTATTACACATATAAAAAAGCTAAACTTTTAACTAATTTTAAGCCGTTTTTTTTGATAATCGAAACACAGTTTGAGAAACGGCACTGAAAACGGAAGACATAAAGGAACATTCGATTGGAAAAACATAGAGAAAATAGTATACCTTTCTTTTGTTCATAATATTCTTTCCTCTTACCGAGTTTCTGAGAAAGGGATGAGAATTCTATAGATAAATAATGATTTTTCTCCGAGCTGTGCCGAAAAAAACAACGAGTGGTAAAATCCACTTATTTTTTCTTTCGCGTCGAATGAAAGATTTTCGTGATGGCAGCGAGCTATGGATGGGAGGTGAGGGGATGGTTTGAGGGAGGTGACCTGGGCGGAATCGGGAGAGAAATGGGAGTTAGGATGTAGAAATCGGGGAGTGAGTAGTACGGGTGGTTTGGGATGTTGTTTGAGCATATTGCTTCTGTATTTTACGTCGTTTCTTGTGGAAATGAAAGTGCCACAAGTTCGGATACGTTTTATGCAGCGATGAAAAAATAAAACAAAGCCAAATGCTCGCTCATACATGTAGGCACTCAAATTTTGATGAGTTATAAGAATAACAAAAATGCCGTGAAAATGTTGCTGGGAATCTTAATTTTGCTGAATCTACTATTTTTTCTTCTTTATACGTAAAATTGTTTGTACATAAATCGATTTTCTCCATAAAATTGTCTGATCTTGATAGGTCAAAAACCCTTTATTTTTTATATCAAGTCTTTTAAAGAGCATTGAATATTCTTAGAATACTTTTATATTAATCAAAGAAAATCTTAATATAATAAATTCTTACATTAGTAATAGTGCACTTTCATTATTTATATTAATATTTTTATCGATTACTGTACTTAAAACATCTCGATAAGTCTAAAAACTCCATTTAAAATAAAAATGATAATATTAGCTCGCACTTATCGACATTTAGTTTTTTTAGTCAAGATGCTTTTTATTTTTGAATATTATTTTATAAAATTCGTAACAAGTAATATATACTAGTAGTCTAAATTTTCGCTTCTATTAATTTAAAAAATACAAATATGTATGAGTTTTCGGTCCTGCGTGTTGAAAAAAGTATCATTTTATAGAGATGCTCACGAATTCATCAGTAGTTAAATTAATATCTACCGTCTATTTTTTGGAGCGTTTCATCTCGCTGTCTATCCTTCCAACTATCGTAAGTTTCTATTTTACAGGATATCTTCATGCATGCAAATGTATTTATTCATTCGTATGACCCCTCTCAACATATCCGGATTGGTGATGCAGATATGTTGAAACGCGTTTCCGGTAGACGAAATAATTTCTTCAGTAATCGAACCTTCGAGTTAGTTCCCCATCACACATGTTGGAAATACTACCACTCTTGGACAGGCTACAATACTCATACAATTTTTTATTATATTTTTTGGTACTATTTCAAATCGAACCCGAAAATCCTCCCATGGAAGGACGACATCTTGGCCACAGAGATAGTCAAATTAAAATGATCGAAGAAGTGAAAATTTTTTTTTGGTAAAAAATGCATCATTTATCCACTGTACTATGGACAAGTTTGCATAAATTGTGAATGTTTATTGATCATTTCTCCGCACCATATGCGAATAAGAAAAAAATTCTTGAGGTTTTTGGTGACATAACGGCAATTTCAAGTTCTTTCGAAACGAGTCATTGCACTCTTGTCGAAGCCAATTTTAATGTAAACTCAACACTCTCTCCTTCTCCTTCCAGCTTTGATGATTTCCGAATTGGTATAGAAAGCTTCAACTGTAATCATATTATTCTTTGATTCATAAAAACGAAAAATGATTGTTTGAATCGTCAATAGACAATTTTTTGTTAAAATTATTGTATTATTATACTAATAATTTTCTCAAATGAGGTATTTATTTTATGGTTTAATGTCGTATTATTGTTATTACGTTAGTTTTGTACACATTTTTAAGTCGTGGATGTACTTCATTACGTTTCATTGTATGCCGGCTAGAAGAAGTTATTATTGTTATCATATTTTAAAAATGGTTTGTATTTATAATGTTTATATATAATAAGAAATACATTTTTTATTAGATTATAATTATATCTGACTACATTCACGGCCTAATTGTAAGGCGTTCAACTTCCCCCCTGCGAGTTTAAATAAATAAATAATAGGTTGATTGACATCAACACAGTATGCACTTATATATATATATATATATTTATATATATATATATATATATATATATATATATATATATATAATATATATATATATATATATATATATATATATATATATATATATATTATATATATATATATATATATATATATATATATATATATATATATTATATATTATTTATAATGAAATTA
>OX463844.1:13484377-13832608 GCA_949825065.1 Odontocerum albicorne
ATATATAATATATATATATATATATATATATATATATATATATATATATATATATATATATATATATATATATATATATATATATATATATATATATTATATATATATATATATATATATATATATATATATATATATATATATATATATATATATATATATATATATATATATATATATATATATATATATATATATATATATATATATATATATATATATATATATATATAATATATACTACAACCCCAGGTTCACTGCCAACATAAAGAGAAAAAATAAGAACTTTAAAACAGAGAAAAAACTAAGAAGATTTATTTTTCTTCTGAGACTTGTCAAATAATACGAGCCGTTGCAGCTTGGATTTTTTGAATCATTTTTGTATGTTTAAATGTGAATTTCGTTGGTGTAAGTCAGTTATCTCTGAATAGGCAATGAACCTTATGAGATAACTGATATATAGTTATAAAATTAAACCCTATAAATAATAGATTTATAAAAAAAAATAGTATGCAAATATATATACTGAAATTACGCATTTACTTTAAGACAATGGAAAACAAACTACATTTAAGAGAAGAGCTATCAAAAGGTCTGGGCTCATCTCATAACATCTTCCCAGCTAAGATACACCCACACTATTAGGAAGGCGAGCCCGGGGGATATTTTTTAACCCACATCCTTGTACTATAATACAAAAATATGATAAATAAGCAGTCATATATTATAATAATTGAAAAAATAAAAACGCATGTAAATACGAGTATATAACCTTAGATTTATTACCATTGAAAAACAAATGAAAATCTGGTTTCGGGTTCAATTTCCGATGGTAATAAAAAAAATGGTTCTAGTCTGGTAGAAAAAATCATCTGGTAAAAATGGTCACTAGCGTTACATCTGTAGTAGTATTGTTGCCTTTCACGTGCAAGGTAGAATAACGAACACGTGCGATGACGAATCTCTAGTTTCGTGCCTACTCAAGTGATTCTAACTCCGAAGGTTACGAAGGCTCTTCAATATATCTGGATCATCAAATCGGATGTCTTGAAGAGCACCATATTAATAAATAAATAAATATTACTTTATATTATATTGTCTTTATAGTTAAGACATTATTAACATTGTGGAGGTTTAAAGACATTTTAATTTGTTTTATCAAATTATTCCACTTTTTGAAACGGTATAACCCTATCGGTTTCAAGGCTTTCACCTCATCATCAGGGGAGTACAAACAAGACCTGTTTGTGCTCCCCTGATGATGAGGGGAAACCCTTGAAACCGGTAGGGTTATACCGTTACAAAAAATATTGTAGAGTAAACAGTGTTTGATAAGACAAATTACAATTACTATATATTGTTTTTAATTTCGATCAAGTGACGTCCAAGGATTGTTGCGCTACATTTGAAGTTTTCTGGGAGAGTATTATCAGCTTGCAGGGCTGTTTGGACTTTAGGCCTTAGGCCACTTTGTAAGTATGTTTAAAGCGCTTCGTTGTCTAGTAGCGATGTAGGATCTTGAGCCCGTAGTCCGGAAGAGTTCCTTCGGGCAGTTTGTTCTTCGTTACTATGTGACATCACACTCATATCAAAGATAAATAAGATCGCGATTTTCTAGTGTAGATCGCGCTGAATGAGGAATTATATTGTCCCCCAAAACAGTGTGGGTGGTAGTAGAATCGAACTGAAATGCTTTAAATTCAACAGCAGATTACCGAATTTTAATATTTTTTAAGAGTCGACTAGCATGCCAGTCAATTATTTATCATTTATATCAATAAAAATATTTCAATTTAAATATTAGACGAAGTATTAAGAGAGACAAATAAGTAAATATTACTTAATGTAAAAACATGTTTTTAATGCCTTTCTTGATAATACCAACTTTATTTTTACAATAAAATTAATCATTATTTCTATTAAAGGCATCCATAGATATTTGATTGCAAGGTGTTTGCTCTTCCGAACATAAATTGGTCACCAGCCAAGGTATGTCTCCGTATTCCGAAGGTAACAGACTCGAAAACAAATTCAATTAAAATTGAAGACTGTTTAATGAAAAGTTGTTATGGTCTCCCTCCCTCCCATAACCAGCCTCCCCAGGCAGGAGTAATGAGTTCCCACTTTCCCACCCCCTGCCCACTGTCTCCATCCCCACCCACTCTTGGCACAATACTGTCGCCAGTTGGCGGTACACGTATCTCTAGAATCCATAAAGACTCATCGAGATAGCATGGAATGGATTCAAATGAGGTGGGCAAAATGAAGACACTTAGGATAAGTGTATAAGTATTTTAGGTTCGTTGAAATTTTGGGTCCAATTTATATGAATTTTTGTTTGGTTAAGTTAAAGTAACAATGTTAAGTTTTAAGGTTCGAAAGTATTAAGGTTTACGATGTTATTATTGCTAAACTAAGATCAATTACCGAAACATGAAAAAGTAATAGTAAAATATAAAAATTTTATGGTTTTCGGTCGATTTAATATTTCGCGGTAAGACGGTAGCATTAACTTTTTCAATGAAACTTGAACTTTATTTGTTTAATGAAATGTTTACTTCCATCTTCATCTTCATTTATCAGTTTATATTTCAGATTGATAACCATAACAGGAATACTTATAATTCTGTGACATATCTTCATATCGTATCAATTCTTAGATGTGACTTATTTTAGTATAGTTAAAAGTGCAATTTTAATTCAAGAATAAATATTTGCGGATCAAAAATAAAGTTTTTTTGCATTGAAAAGGCAATATAAAAGAGTGTATTCAATGAGTAACGGTTATATTTATGTTACAGTTACAGTTGGGAACGAGATGTTCTGAGATTGAAGTAACGCTCATTACAATGCGTATAAGTTTTTTCCAAAAAGAGACTAAGCAGGACCTTTTTTGTTATGATTAGGAATTGAACCCAAAATTTAGGAATATAAAACACCCGTTTTACTAACAAGGCCACGTAACTTGAAAAGTGTAGAAAACAACAATCAAACGTAATATCCGAAAATTTGCAAAATGGGGGGGGGGGGGGAAGGGTTACTCAACCCACATAAAAACAAAACGATTATAGCGCTAAAAATATAAATTAAAAATAAAAATGGAAATCCTTGGTAAAAAAATCAAATGCTTCTAAATTGACCATTTAGTTATGAAAAAAGCTCTGCAGTATTTTTGAAAAAAAAAGTGGTCGATTCAAACACCAAGTTTTTTTCAAGGTAGTTTTATTGCTTCAAAGTTTCCCGACCCCTGGGTATACCTTAGTATTAGCTCGCAGAGTACAGAGCAGAGAGAGAGTACAGAGAGCACACTGGCTCACTTTCCGTTCGAGGCAATAGCAGAGCATGGAGCCTGGAACTCCGAGCAGAGACATTATTGATATTCCGGCAGCGCCGAGTCGGACGCTACGACACCTCACCCTCACCCCCACCCCTACCCCTACACCCATACCCACACCACCCGAGCCCATCAGCGTTCTTTCAGCCACCACCACCCCACGATACCTCTCCTCTCGCAGTCACAACACCACCGACGGATCGTGGCCCCACGCCCACACGACAAACACCTCCATTCCAGGATTTCAATCCCTTGTCAATTTTTCATATCAATAATGAAAAAAAATTATACGAGTCGTCGAGAAACCAAACTCAATCCGGAAAAAAACCTTTCATTTTTAATCAAATGTTGTTACTAAAAAAAACAAGAAATTATGAGAGTAATGATAAAATGAATGTGGAAAAACTTGAGGATTTTATATCTTTATTACTTAAATACTTGAATAAATTTTATATCTTTATTACTCAAATACTTGAATAGAATTTATATCTTTATTACTCAAATACTTGAATAGGTTTTCGTCGTATATATTTTTATACACTTTTTTGTTTACCTTTCAAGATATATTCTTTCTACGTAGCCAAACAATCTCAATGCTACCTTAAGCACTGCATTTTCTATCCATAATATTTCCTAATGTTCTAATTCTTTATTCTATCATATTTGTTATTTTTCATACATTTTACGCAATCCTTTAATTTTAATCGCATTCATTTCTGTTTTTTTTTGCCACATCCATGTTTCATTTGATAATCCTAAGGTTGACTTAATGATTTCATTTTATTTGATAAATAAATCGTTCTTTGCGGGATATTTGGGATATATTATGTTAATTTGTTCTTTAGTTAGTAGTTTTGAATAGGATTTAGGGCGTTTTTCTTATGAAATTTGCTCTCGCGATAGTGCATTATGCCCTTTCAATGATGATGAACTTTATGGTTACATAATGTTTGTGGTTTCTGTAATATTAAAAAAATGCTTTAATTTTTTTCGCGTATTATTACACCTTTCGTTTTTTAAATATAGTATGAGTCTCCATAAATTAGAGAACAGAGTGAGTCTTTCAGATTCAAAATGTTATTCCTTTGTAAAATTTGCAAAATAACTACTATAATATTTTGTAAAATAATTATAAGCGCCTCTCTCGGATTCTGATATTTAATTTGCATAAATATCAAAACCTGAGAAAGACTATTTGTTTTTAGTAAAATTAACATTTTTTCAATATAAACGTATTTGCAAATTAATTTTAAGTACTCTGTGTAAGAAATCGAAACCTGGGACTCTGAAATCAAACGCAGTATTAAAGAAGCTTGAGCTACATTCATACTTGTATCAATCGATATTTCTTAACATAATAAACCCACCCCCTTTTTGATTTTATTTAATGTTGGGAACAGGATTTTATTTAATATTAGGAATAACTAACTATGCACCGCCCACTGACTTGTGCATAGTTAGTTATTCCTAATATTAAATAAAATTCTGTAAGCCAACATTTGGTACTCGAACAAGGCTCTACAAAAATATGAAAATAAAAAGATGCATTAGAACCCGGTATGTGATCCTTTAAAATGTGATGATAGTTGAGAGTGATAGGTAAAAATGTTTGAACTCTTAAATGTGATGTGTTGGGAATTGCGAGATTAATTTTTGATTTATCTGAAATGATGAAGTACATTACGGTTTGACTCACGTGGTACCTACTTATATGATACTTAGGTCTCATCAAGTTGGTAAGAGCTTTTGACAAAGGCATTAAATATTTAATAAAAAATCAGTAAAAAAACTTATTTTTCCAAGTTTACATGTCCTCAGTAAATAAAGGTAAAAACTTAGTTTACTGGGGACATGACAAATGAAAGGTAACAAATCCAGATTCATATAAATTGAGTGTTCATTTTCTATTATCTGTTTTTATTTTGATGATTGTCTTGATTTATATAAATTATGTATTCATACAATTACTTGTTATGTAAATAAATAAATAGTTTTATTCCTTGATGTACCCTGAGGGTGATAGTGGACCACCCTAAGGGCGCATCGATTACATTTCGTTGATATGAACGATTTTAACTTTTCCCAGAAAGCTTCCGGATTATTCTAAGTGCGTAGTTTTACAGGCAGACTTTTCCACTGAACAGTTCCAGCAACACAAAAGGCCCCATTGGAAAACTTTGAATTAGCCCATATTACTTCGATGACCTGGCTCATCTCTAAGGTGGCTGACGTCACAGCTAAACCAATAATATGCTTATCAGTAGATTATTTGTATATTTTCACTAACCATTGTGCTATTTATAAAAGTGTTTAAGTTATAAAAATATTAATAAAAATCTTGTGTTGAATTGATATTTAAAAAAATAATGAATTTTATGATAATTTTAGTACACTTAACCTTTCAAAATGAATTTTTTGTCAACATTAATTTTAAAACTTAAGATTCAATCTATTTCGTATCATAAAACCGAAACGAAAATACAGATTTTAAAAAATAACAATTTATATGGGATTTTCGAAAAAACTTCCATTCTGTTGTATTACTCTTCCGTTGTATACAGTAACACCTGGTGAACTTATTGTCATTTATTTGCCTATTTATTTTAACCTATCATAAGATGATTGTATAACGTTCTTGTCATAAATTGTGCTATGTAGCAATCTTTTTCAACGGACCAGAAAAGAACATCACTAGGTCTTGAGTGAAAATCATAATGGAACTCATTAAAAAAAATTCAATTTTCGGATGGGAAAAAAACAAGTATGTATAACTACCCTGGCGACAGAGGTTGTCTGTGTTAAATGTCTCAAAGTCTGAAATGTGATATTTATTATGTTTCATAAAATGTGAGACGCTTTCTTGGTAACATAATCAAAAATAGTTTCTTATATATATACTCGTATTATAAAATATTTGTTCCTTCTTAAACTCAATTTCTAAGTTGTTTTGATAAAGAAAATCAGGAATTATTAAATTAAAAAATATTTTGAGTAGGTGTCTTTTGAAATATAGTGAAGCTTTATTTTTTTTAAATTTTTATTTGCTTCCGCCTTTTTTCTAAGAACATTTGTATTGTACTATATTAATTCACTGAGAAATTATACTTTAAAAATTTACTTTCGACAAATTAAAATGTTTGTCTTTATGTTATTTATGCATATCATTTTTAGTGACAATTTTTCACAAATTTTTTTTTGGTGGATTTACGATAAAACAAGAATTGAAAACAAAACATGTCAAGACTAGTTGCTTCCTTTTGTTTTGTATTTTCGTCTTTTATTGTTACAAAATATGAAATGCACTCCCCATATATTTTACATATCAGAAACATTATATTGGGTGTTAACATAAGTTGTGTCCATTTTTTTTCAAATTTAAAAATGAGCACCAAAAGAAAAACAAAAGGGTAAATGTTATACGTCATTCGAAAGAAAAAATTCTGTTCTACAAGATATTGCGTTTGTTTTTACGTTACATGTATTATTTTATTTGATTATAAGCCTTCAAAATGGAATGTTAAGTAGACGAAAGTGAGCATTTTCGACACCTCCTTCTGTTCGCGTTCAACGTTCAATTGATTTGAACGACGTTCAACTTATGTTAACACCTAATATATAAATAAATTACATTAGTCTAAAGTAAAACTACGCGGTTAATGGTAGTTCATATTTTAAGGGACATCTTTTAGAGCGGGTTTTGGACAGATGATCTTCTGTCTAGAGGACCAGCGCGTTGCACGTATCATATATAGAACCTTATTTTCTTGTAAAGAAAATATGATATAATAATTAAAACATTTTACTTATTAAATATTATTACCTAGTAAATTCCAGTTTTGTCGAAATATATGCATCATGAAATAAAACACTTTTTAGCAATGTATAATATTTAAACAAAATTATTTTTTATCAACCTGATTAGATTAAAATGATTTTAATGTAAATATACGGCTGAGATAGTGAGATTCTTGTCTTCTATTTCAAAGCTTGTTAGTTTGATTCTCATTGGCATCTGCTTTAAAACATCTATATGATTTTTATTCAGTAACTAATACATATTTCTGGGTGGTTATAAGAGTCAATTAATATGTCAGATTCTACTGTACACAGCGAAAATATTAGGTGTTAACATAAGTTGTGTCCGTTTTATTCCAAACTATAAAAAAACGGACACAACTTATGTTAACACCCAATATAACACTATATAATATATTATATCGGCTCAATGCGGCCAGTTGCAATATCAAATTTAAGTTCTCAGTGCAGAAAATTTAACTATGAAACAATTTTTATTCCCTTCTATTAGTAATTGTTTGAAAGTTTGTATTCATATTTTATTGCATTGTATTACACTTTCGTTATGCTAAAAATTAAGACATTAACACTGTGGAGGTTTAAAGACATTTGTTTAGTCCATCACTGTTTATTCCACTTTACATAATAGTATAACCCTACCGGTTTCAAGGTTTTCCCTTCATCATAATCCTGATAATGATATGAAAACCTTGAAACCGGTAGGGTTATATCGTTTCACGAGTATACAGTGAAATAAGCAGTGTTGGATTATACGAATTACAACACTTTCGTTATATAAATTACAACTTGGCGGGCTTATTGCCATGTGTAAATCTCTTAGATCCAAACATAAATAAGGTAAGGAGGCCTTCAGTGAAAACAAGACTAGAATCCTTTTTAAAAATATGGGTTCCAACGTAATCGAACCCACAATCTGCGGGATGCAAGACAGACGTTTTACCAACTAGGTCATGGAGGTCGTTAAAAATATTCTTGTAAAAAAATCCATATATTTTATTCACTCGTATATTAATTACCCCTTAACATACAGAATTGATGTTGCGTACATATTTAATAGCGTGGCTGGGAGATAATATTGCCTGGTGTCCCAGTAATCGAGTTTTTAGTTTTAAGATTATTGGAGTAGGCTAGTAACTCATAGTTTGCAATCGCACGTTTTCATAATACTACCACACGTGAACAGATATCAAAACTTACCTCAACGCGTGCGAGCGTTTTCACTCAACGAACTCAAGCTCAACTGGCACCCTTTTTTATTATTTTTTTTGAACCTATTGAAATTTGAACCCAGAACCCCTGGTTGGAATACTTCTGACCAACTAGGCCACGAATATCGTCACTTAAACAGTTATCCATAAAATAATACTTGTAAGCTGATACATACCCTTAAGAATCTACTATATACAATATTTTAATTTAGAAAAATAGTTATTTTTTTAAAGAATACAAAATATGGTGTCAAGAATTCATTTCCAACACCAGAACTAAATTTTCATTCGCAAACCGTAAACAGAGTTCCTTCCGATCATCTCCCTCCCTCACCCCAGATCCTGCCGGCCCCCTCCCCCGTCTGCCGTTCTCTAGAAAGGATTAAACTCCTGTTCAGACGATCTATCAATATTGATTGTTATCATAATTATAAATTGAATGAGTTGAGACGGTGGTAATGCTACTCGATTGTTGGCCCAATCATTCCTACAGGATTAGCTAAGATATTGTGATTATCCTTTAAATATTGTGACAGGACAAATGGATGAAATGAATGTTCAATTAATAAAATAAGAGATTTTTTTAAAACGTGATTTATTTATTCTAATGAATATATCATTAGTAAGACGCATGTCTTCCAGTCTGGAGATTGCGGGTTAAAACGTGATTTATTTATTCTAATGTATATCTTACAATGACATTAGTAAGATGCCTGTCTTCTAGCCTGGAGATTGCGGGTGTTAAAATCCCGTTGGAACCCAGATAAAAAAAAATATATATATTCTAGTCTGGTTTTTACATTAGACCTGTTTAATATCTGTCTAGTCGGGTGGAAGAGATTTACACATGACAATAAGCCAGCCAGATTGTTCTATATACAACGAAAGTGTAATACAATACAACACATTATAATATATGTCTGCACTTGTCATGAAGAAATGCTGAAAAGTTATACTGTGAAATAATGATGTTTTTGGACCCATTGATCGAGCCTTTAGGTTAAAATCACTAAGTATGCTGGTAAGTTGGTGTCCGTCATCGTAATGGTCGCTACCATATACTAGGTAACAATAAATTGATCGAGCCTTTAGGTTAAAATCACTAAGTAAGCTAGTAAGTTGGTGTCCGTCATCGTACGTGTCGCTACCATATACTAGGTAACAATAAATTGATCGAGCCTTTAGGTTAAAATCACTAAGTAAGCTAGTAAGTTGGTGTCCGTCATCGTACGTGTCGCTACCATATACTAGGTAACAATAAATTGATCGAGCCTTTAGGTTAAAATCACTAAGTAAGCTAGTAAGTTGGTGTCCGTCATCGTACGTGTCGCTACCATATACTAGGTAACAATAAATTGATCGAGCCTTTAGGTTAAAATCACTAAGTAAGCTAGTAAGTTGGTGTCCGTGATCGTACGTGTCACTACCATATACTAGGTAACAATAAATTGTTAAACCAATTCTGGACCAGACTGGAATTCTGTATAATATTATAAGTTCCATACCATCGGATTGTGTACATGCGTACCGATAAAAACCAAAACTCCCGGGTGGAAGACGAACGTTTTACCAACTAGGCTTAAAAATCCCTATTCAGCTATTCTTCTCGTCTTCCATACATTGATGATATATCACTTTTGATTTTTAATGTTGTTATTTCAATTGTTTATGAATTTGAATAATTTAGGCGACTATATAACTTCCTTTATTAACTTTAATTTAGTTGGTTAAAAGTAATTACCACCTGGCAAGAAGCAAATCAGATCGTTTTAGAATAAAGTTTCGTATAAATAATAAAATATTAAAAATAGCGAGGGCTAGTTTTATTTAGACTCAGGTTACTCGAGTCATGGATACACAATTAGAAATGATGATATTTTTCTTAAATTCACTTTTAGTTTTAAATATATGTATTATTTTATATATTTTTCGTTTCATCCCATTACTGATTTAGATAAAAGCGAAATATTTCAATATATTGAACTTCACAATTTATCACCAAGAATGTGAGTTAAATACTTGGTAAAGGAATACCAAAGAAAGTTCGGTTGGATCAAGTGAGCTGTATGAGAAATTCATGAATGTGTAAAAGGAGAAAAATATGTGTCTGCTCCTCTGTCCTCTTTGCCTACTCCAGCAGGGAAATGACGTGATGGTGTGAATGTACTATTTGATTTGTGTAATTTCTTAACAGGGGCATTGAATTTGTACAAAGTTTCTATAACATATGCCATTGTACAGAAATATTTATTTCGACAATAAGTTGTTCAATCAAAAAATATTATTAAAAACTTAAAACGATAAAAAGCCTTTTAGTTGAAGTGTGTATAGTATGAAATTATTTGATTTCATGATCAATGTACATTTTTTTAAGAATTAGTAATTAAATGTAACTCATGTTAAAACCAACATTTTATAAGTCAATAATAATTAAAATTAAGTTTTTACATTTGAAACAACTAAATTAAATCCACATAAACGTACTTTTTATGTACACAAATATTATATGTATAATTCATATTAATGAAGCCTTCGCTTAAATAGTTATAAATAATTATAAGGAAGAATCACGATGCTTTTCAAAAGACCAATATATTTTTTTACATTCCTTCATTATAAGTGATCCGATTAAAATGAGCCGAAAATGATCAATTTTGATTTTTTTGCGTCAAAAAAGTCACCTCATTAATTTAAAAATAACAGTTATCAATCATAAAATTTTAATGTAACTGACCATTTTTTGAAATTGAAGTAAAATATACCCGGTTAATTTTTAAACACTGCGTTGAAAAGATAAAGTGTTAAATATATGAAATGTCATTAACGTCAAATATATAAAATGTATGAAAAAATTTTATCATCTCTATAAAAATAATTCAATGACATTTCGTAACATAAAAGATCATTTATCACCAAAACGTAAATACAAAACGTAAACATGCGCCGTAGGATACGGTACATTCTACCCGTCTCGTAATAGGGCGAGGCTTTGCCATTCCAAACAATTGTCATGAAAACAGACAGTCGTACATTCCTACAGTGGGGTGGAAAAAAATACGTTTCCCTCTGCGACTGTGCGACGTAGCAGCACGTAGACTCGTAGCCCAATGGCGTAGCGCTCTCGCCCCCCTCTCACTAGTACAGCAATAAGCCTCTACAGTCGTAGATATTACGAATGTAACTGGGAGGGGTCTACGTTCCTCTCCCGTCCAATGAAATGATATCTACTATTGCAGTATTTGCTTTGTGCCCGTTCGTAAGGCTCTGTATATCCGGTGGAGCGCGCAATCTAAGGCTTTATAGCAAGCTGTGTTCTGGAGCTTTTCTGAAATAAAAGTTATGCGGTGCTAAAGACAGTTTGGTTTTGGGAATGCCATCGGAAACGGAATCGCATTGAAATGAGATCTTATGTAGGAATGTTTGTATATAAAGAAGAAGGCGTTGCATTTAAGAAAATGGAAATCTATTTTGGCTGGGAATAAATTATATTCGTATATATATGACTGTAAATTTTATATATTTTGGTCAATATTTTTCGTAGGCATTTAAATTTACAATTATTTTATTATTGATATAAAGGTTATTAAATATTGAAAAAATTTTATAATAATAAAAATACACACATCAGTAACAATGATTTTAATATACAATATCGCTTTATATTAATTGCACTGACATTAAAAATATTTATATACGTGTATATAAATATTTTTAATGTCAGTGTTAAGCATTTTGTGACATAAAACTTCCAGCAAATAATTTATTCACAACTTGTTATTTAAATAAAATATTTAAGTTTACGTCACCTAATATTTTTATTTTTCGATATTTTTAATGAAGTATTTAGCAACCGAAATATATTAAAAAAAGTATAAGTTAAATTATTCGTAAGAAGGATCCATTTTGAAATTTCCAAGCTAGAAACAATATAAAACTCATACTTAAGTTATGTTATATTAGGATTTAAGATTTTTTTATCCAAGAACTCATGCCAACGTGGAATATTTGAGAGTATAAATATGTAAGCTTTATCCAAGAACTCATGCCAACGTGGAATATTTGATATTATAAATATGTAAGCTTTATCAAACAATCACAAAGCCAACATAATATAGTACATCAGTTTATTTAAGACTCATATTATATAAGAAATATAGATATCCATACAATTTAATACACTCGTATTGCTTGGTACAAAACACGTAGACAATTGAACTCGCCGCGATATCTCTGTAAGGAGGGTGGCTGAAGGCTTTGCTCAGAAAGAAGGGTGGAGGGCGGGGCGGGGAAGAAAGCTCCAGTTGGGAAGCGGGAGTGGAACGGGCGAGGTGAGGGGCTGAGGAGGCTGGTGGAGAGGCTTCAGCCCACAGCCTCCGGGAGTATCGACCCGAAGAGGACCAAGCACTGCTCTTTTTTCAGGGATGAACCGAAATGAAGGAGTAAACAATTTATTTATTTAATTGTTATCAATAATAACGATATAAAATTAACCTAAAATGCAGATACGTAACAAAATATAATAGCTTTTCAATTTATGAAAATGCCATTAACGTATTGTCTACTGAGCAATTTCTTTGAAAATCATGTTCAGTATTAAAGAAATCGTTCATATTTAAAATTAAAAAAAATAAAACAAGTAAATAGTGAGAGCTGGTATAAGTGTCATATACCCTTATAAATCCTATCAGTTCTATTAAGCCACTCCGAAATAATTTGTTTTTTTTTAACCAATTCAAATAATTCATTATATAATGGTGATTGGCGTTTTGAGCACCTGAAAAAAGTTAATATGAACGCCTATAGTTGTTTTCAGCCCTGAAGTTGAGTGAAATTTCCAACTAAATAAAACATGGGATTCTTATATTCGATAGCAATTCTAATCTCGACCAGATCATTGACACCTGAAACATAGCCTCTGATATGAGACTAAATAAATAATTTAGGCAGATTAGTAATTTGGAGCTCGTATAGAAAACCCAAGATATGTATTTGCCTCATATAATCAATCGTATAGGCTGAGTTTTGTCAAAGGTTAAATACTTGAGTATGATTTCATGGCACTTACGATTTTTAAAGGGAATGGATATGAGTGTAAACGATCACTTCAATTTAATAGATATATATTGTATATTTTTTAAATTTTATTTACACATGACAAGAAATATACGCAATTTGCGAAAAAACAACAGGTAATTTATTTGGACACACATTTTTAATGGATCTGCGTTTGTTGCCTTTCATTTCTCGTATCCCCAGTAAACAAGGCTTTTGCCTGTATCTATTGGACGATTGTGGAGATTATTGAATAGATTCAATATATTTACAACTATTTAATAATAATAATAAAAGACAATTTGACAAAGCGCCGTTTAGAGACCAGACTTTCTTTAAGGACGCTTAATTTACATTACATTACGCGGTTCACTCTAACGCTCTGGAGGGGACGCAGCACAGATTTTTGCGTTACGTCAGGTTTAGGCTCGGTCTTCGAAATTACAATATGTAAACTATAATATGGTGTTGTCGCGTCTAAACTTGGCGAAACTTTTCGATCATCGAGTGATGATCGATTTGATCCTGCTTTTCAAAATTGTGAATAAGATAATTGACTGTTACTGGAATTGATTGACTTTCGTATTCTGATATATTCCGGTGCGAAAGTTATAGAACTATTACTCGCATTCTCCCATATCCTGATTGCATCGATTGGATTATGACTATCTCGGACATACTCGTACATGTATTTGGTGACAGTTTTAATGCATTTAAAAGTTCTCTTAGACAGCGTGTTCGTGTGAACCATAAATCGTGACTCCCGTTGATTTTTCTCCCTCTCTTTCTTTTCGTAGTTTTGTTTCTCTTTAACTTTTCAAGATATCTGTAAATGTCTTGAAGTTTCAATGTTCGTTTTTTGGTGTATTTGAGTGAATTGATTGTGCGTGTGCATATTTTAATTATTTTCTTAAAATATTTTTTTCTTTCTTTTAATATGTTAGGACCTTTGATTGCCTGAGCCTTTTTTCAGTTTATGATTCACGTAATTTTTTTGACAAATTGCATTTATGATATATTCACGAGCACTCAAAATTCTAATTTGAGTATGACTCTTGTAACCTTTTTTAATGTTCGACAAAAGGCCTTAAATTGTAATAATTTAATTTAATAAATGAAAATAAAAGGATCATGATGTATCATGTGAAACTTTATTAATGTTCAATAATATGGTATATATTTCTATGAATTTATTGTACTGTCAAGTTCTTGAATAAAATATGTAAAAATATTACTTGATTTATTATGTGATTGATATGTAAAGTCCTTTCAATCAATTTCAATAGGAGAGCACTGAGTGAAAAACACACGAAGTAAAAATTTTCTATACTTATACGTTTTTTAAAGGAAAACGTTCTCTTTTCTGAGAATCTTGACTAGACGATGGTCATAATAAATTGTTTTTAGTCGATAGAAATTGATAATGAAAATTTACAGAAAATGTGTGCTGAAAAGGTAACACTTGCACTGCTTCAATTTTCGAGATTTTTGAAGAGTAATGGAACTTTGCATTTAGGATATTAACGTATAGATACGTCGAGAATCAAGACCCTCGATACTTTTGAATAGATATTATCGTTTGGATAAAGTGAAAGTAGGTTAGATACGTAGGAAGAATACTCTAAATAATAATTAACAAAAAAATGATCGTTTCTTTGAGAATGAGAGTTATGCACAGTTTTACTTATTTTTAAAAGTAATTTATATTGAGATGAGATCCCTTCGTATGCTATGTGATTGAATATATATATATGATACCAAATTATAAAAATAATACGACAATTTGTAAATCTGATGCGTTGTATACCAGCAGGAAGATAAATACATTTTAGATATTGTCAAAGTCGTTTTAACTTAGACGGTGTTGCATTTTAGACGACGATATGAAGATACGAGTATAAGAGAAGGGAATGTATGGAATATTCAATGGAGAAGAGGGAATTATTTTACCTAAGGGATTAATGTGTCAATTGAGAAGGAATGACCTTGAGAGTTAAGTAACAAGAACATTTGATAATGCGCTCATTTTAATAAGTGTTTTGTGTAAGCTCACTACTTGATTATTCGAAACATTCGATTTAGAGGAAGATAGCTTCTGAATAAAGAGTGAAGTGAATGCAAAGTGTATATTATCATATTTGATAATGCATACTCGTAACATACTAGTTCTTGTATCATACACAGACTCGATAACCCTAGCCCCGGGATATATTCTCAATTCGCTCCGACTCTACTGAGATATGCATTCACCTCCACCGCTCGCCCACCTCCCTTCTTACACTTCTATACTATTTATTATTTGCACCTCGCCTGCAAACGTCGACCAAGGCAATACGTTTATACGTTCTAATTTACTTTGCTGCCGAGAACAAATTTCGCGTAACAAAAGGGAGACACACGTAAAGGAATTGTCGGGGGAATGAGACCCTAATAGGATCTCGTCGTGGCTCCGGTTTGCAGAGATTTATGTGTATATACGGCTGTTGGCGGTGGAGGGTGGGATGGGGACTGCGGGAGGCGGTAGCAATATGAGAGAACAGTCCGAGATACTTTTACGTTGTATAGAGGCTGCTTCGAAAAATACGGTGCTACGGCGGGGCCAAGTATAGGGTATGCCATAACCAAATTATTGTTATTTTTTGTTTACGATTTTTTAAATATATTTGAAAAAAAAAAAGAATTTTGTTAGTAAAATAAACCATTTTTGTTTTTTCAAAACTAATTTGATAATTTTCTTTTTATTCATACTTAAATGCAATGTACTTATATTTTGATTTATCTTATAATTAACATCAATGAATTAGATATTATGCGTCTTATGTATATCAACAATTAGTCTAATTGTTAGAAGGCATATTTATTGTAGCTGACACTCAATTAATTTTTTTTATCATCGTTTTATGATTAATACATATTCCTAAAATAAAAATTTCATTGAAATATGCTTAAGAATCAATGAAAAATATTAAAAAAATCGTCCTCTGACCTATATGTCTCACTTGGTATTTGTTTCATATTTTTGATGAGCTTTTTAAAAACGCTTTTGACCCTATCTTATTTACCATGAAAACAATTTTCGTTAAAATATAATTTACAAATATTTTCATGACTATTCATTTACTCAAGATACAAAAAAATTCAAATCGATGATTTAATGTTTAGTAAATTGACAGTCGGAAAGAAAAAAAATGAAAAGGTTAACCTTATTTCAACTCAAATTATTGATGTATTGTCGAATTATTTAGTATTTTAACTAATAAAAAACATTTTAAAACCGGGAAAATCAGGAACTGTATTTGATGATTTCATTTTAATAGAATATTAAAAAATACTTATTTTAAAAACATTAATAAAAACTCTAAGTAAAGAAAGACGCCTTCAAAAACTGACATGGAATATGCAAAAAATGTATTGATACTTCGCTAATATTTTTAATGGGTATTTTTTACTTATATATAAAGGATTCAGACTCGTGTTACTAACTAACGAATTTTTTTAAGTACTTGTTACGCTTTATAAAGGTTAGAAAAACATTCTAGAAGTGCATTCTAGAAAGGTTAGAAAAAATAAATGTTTTGTTATTGACATAAGGTTTCTTTTTTCAAGAACCAAATTTCAGTCATTATATTTTTCCATGAGTGAGAATTTTGTTACACTATCAGATACAACCCTTAATTTTTATAAATTAACACTTGACTCACTGATTATCTTTAGCTGCTCAAGGGTTCATATTGAAATAGATAATTAGTAAATAATAACAAAAATACCGTTTAAAGTGCAGACTCTTTCCTCAACGGCGCTTTAAAATTATATTACATATTAAAAAAATGTGTTTAAATATGTAAAATATTTTCTTTTACTTTCACCCAAAAGCATAGTGATTTACAAATTAGAAAAACAAACAGAATCGTCTTTCTTTCAAGGATTTTTAGTTTGTCGCCCATGTATCTTAGTGGAGACAGGTGTTGTACCAAAATAATGGTACCCTATTTTATTGATTGTTGAGTACTACTTATTGTTGGCAAGCTGATTTTCTTTAATACATGCTACTTTCTTATTTATATTTACATTTATAAAAAAATATATAATTTTTTGGCATAATAACAATACAGAATTCAGGAATGTACTAGTATAAGGCCACTCAATTTCAATATCCTTGAATCTCACCGTAAATGTTTTATATCTCGTTTCAAGAAAACAAAAATGTATTTATTAAATTTTGATATATTTAAAAAAATACATATTTATTTATCACGTAGAGTGGACGAAATTTGTGACCACTCTATTCATCTACGTTGTAGGTAGTAGGTCTCGCGCGGCAGCACGTAGTGGTGTGTACGTGTGTGCGTGTATGCGAATGAACATTTTATTTGAGTGTAGCACCGTCACTTGGATTGGTTGAGTTCTTCTCCCTCCCACCGACTATTGTTATATCTTGCACACTTCTCCCACCAAGCACCAATACACTGACACCAAATTATATTGACAAAAATGAGTTTCAGAAATTGAATTCTATATTTTTTTGTTTTGGTGAATTTTCGCCTCTTGGGTATTCAAATTCAGGTTGACGTTTTTTTCACTCTCTCTCTCGCTCTGTTTCTCGTTTAATGAACTTTATATAAATGCCTTTTTTCTTTCCCGAAGGAAAATAATGCTATCTGTTGGGAAAAGACGGGAGATTAAGGCTTTTTGCGAGAAATTCAAATTTCATTTAAGGAAATTTACAATATTCTAATAAAATATAGCGGCACTTTTTTCTTTTCTTTGAATTTTCTATTTCAGGCTTGGGTTGACAGCTATATTTTTATTTTGTTGCTATTAAAAATATTTTTGTATTTTTATGCCTCCAACAAATTGGGAATATAAAGCATTTTTACACAAAAAAAGAAACATATTAAACGTCATAACATAATATTGAATATATGGTAACTTTTTACTGATTTTTTTTTCATGTTTGATCAACTAAAAATGAAAAAATGGTGTACGGGTACATAAATACAATATATAAAAAAAACTTAAAAAAGCAAAAAAATACTGTCTGTGAAAAAAATCAATACAAATAACTGACGTCCACGCAATAGAAATATCTTTTTTAAATAACATGGTATCCTAAATAAACTAAAAATGTTTCTAACATAGGTAAAAAAATATATATATATGTACGAGTAAATACGAAAAAGGCAATGCAGACATCCCATCAAAGGACTTGAACACTTAGGTCTCGGCCACACAGGTCCACCTTATTCGCGGCACGCATTATTATTTTAAACGCTATTATTCAGAAGTAAGTAAATTTGAGGCAAAGAATGGTCCAGTACTATAATATAGTACGTGGTACCACATATTATATGGTGATTTTTACTTTATGGTGTGAAGCATCCTGAAGGTATCCGCGTTGAATAGACTAGAGTAATTTTGCTCTGTGGTGTGAAGACAATGCTCCTGTAGGTATCCACGTTGAATAGACTGGAGTAATTTTACTCTGTGGTGTGAAGACAATGCTCCTGAAGGTATCCACGTTGAATAGACTGGAGTAATTTTACTCTGTGGTGTGAAGACAATGCTCCTGAAGGTATCCACGTTGAATAGACTGGAGTAATTTTACTCTGTGGTGTGAAGACAATGATCCTGTAGGTATCCACGTTGAATAGACTGGAGTAATTTTACTCTGTGGTGTGAAGACAAGGATCCTGAAGGCATCCAAGTTGAATAGACTGGAGTAATTTTAATTGTTAATAAATAAAATGATGGTAAGGGAACCGTTAACAGAAGGTTGAGGGTCAAAGAGGCGTCGGAAGAAGACAGATATTATCGTTTCGCAATGTTAGAGACTAGACTGGAATGCGGAGTGCTGGAGAGCTGGTTAATGTAGTTCAAGACAGGAAGGCCTTGCACTGGTGATAATGATTTTTTTTTACTATTTAACGTGCTACATTTTGTCATAATGTTTTAGTGTAACATATGTATTTTTACTATTGTCGTTATCAAATGAACCTTAACATTTTGAATTGTTTAATGTATGTTTTGTTTGTACTTGTTCTGTTCGGTCCTTGTACGAATTACGGAAACCTGTAATGTGCAGAGGACCTGAAAAAGAAATTAATAAATGGAGTTTAAATGAATGAATCAGAAAACAAAGAATAATTGCATCGTGACTTTGATTTGGTGGCACAAATTATCTTGTAGTGTAAAAGGATTGGCTGTTGAAAAAAAGAAGATGAAAAACTTCCTACGGATTTGATGATATTAAAATCAATGTGTAATTCATACCTTAGTTTTTTCGGAATGTCATGATAATTGTCACTGGTTTTTGTGTTTTGTTTTTAAAATCTCTACAGAGATCCTGATTATTGGTTTAGTATTTATTCATATTTTTATATAGTCTAGGGATAATTCCATGAAGTAAGACTCCAATGGTTTAAAATAAGACAGCAAAGAAATCTATACGTTCTGTCAGCGCTCTTCGGAGTTTTGAACAATCCAGGTTATCAGGTCAGGCTATATCCTTATTTCGGTTGTAGATAAATTCAATTTTTTTTCTGAGCATGGACTGTCCTTCCGAGCAGGTGACAATAAAATCCTTTATATAGCATCACACATTATTCGACACATCATCTTTTGTTTTATTATCTTATCTTTTTTATTTATTATTTTATTTATTTATTATTTTATCCTATTCTACACATCATACTTGGCTCGACTTTGGAATTATCTTCCTGGCTCAATCAGATGTGCTTCATCCTTATCGAATTGAATAATAAATTTAAGAAGCATTATTCCCCTCAAAATATTATTCGTCCTTTATTCCCACGCAAATTCTATCCATATTTTCCTTGAGATTTACCTTTAATTGTAATTTTGTTTTTTTTTCCGTAAAATAGTAATAATTATTAAATAAAAGCTAGTTTGTTGAAAAAATTGCTTACATTTGCATGAACATGTCAAATTAATAAATAAATGATCGTAAGGAAAACGTCCTTTTTAGACGTAGAGATTGTTAATTTTTCTTTGGATTATGAATAACAACGTTATGAGAAATCTTGTTTCTAATTATTTTATTAAAATGTGTAGTATTTTTATACAATAACTTATTATTTTCATAATTTATTGGTAAATTTTAAATTATTATTGTTTGGTACATAACAATAATGCTCGAAAACCTTCGTTTAAAAATCCTCGAGTTAAAAGGAAATATTTCTAGAGTTAAAACTCTAAAACGTTAACACTGAAATTCATGTTTATTAAAAATAATAAAAAAAATAAATACTGTTTAATCCACTTGAAAATAAATAAAACATTTGAACCAAACTGGTTTCAAATTATGTGCAACTCATCTTAAGGGGTAGTCCGAACTTAATATAATATATATTATATAGTAAGTTCGGAGTAGAACGAGTGTGTGAACAGAAGGGTTTTTACACCCAAATCTTGTATAATAAACGTTTAATTAAAAATAATAACAACCCAAAAATTTTCAATCAACTTCTTGAAACACATCAAAATCTCAATATAACTTTGTATTAAAATACTAAATTTATATTTTTATATAAAATAAATATTATGCTGTATTTCTTTAATATAAATCATATAAAATATTTATGAAACATAAAACATTTCATTTTCTTTTATGTCGTGTGTAAAACAAACCTTCGTAGTCTAGTTGTTATGACGTCTGTCTTCTAACCCGAGGGTTTCGGGCTAGATTTCTATTGGTACTAATTTAAAAAAATAAGGATTCCAGTCTGGTTTTATCATAAGGCTGCTTTTAAATATTTCTCATTGATTACAAGAGATTGCTATATAGAAATATACCGACCAGAGCTTACTATATATTATTATACATCGAAAGTATAATACTATATTAATTAACTTATTAACTAACATGGTCAGATTCATTGAAATTCCTACCACCATTGCGGTACTCAGTGGTGGCTCAAAAAAAGTCACCGGAAATTATTGATGTTATCTGTTTGAACTAAAATAAAATAAACCATTGTTTTCTTAACTGAATTTAGATTCCAAATCCAGATAAATAAGTTTAAAGGAATTTATTGTTATTGGGGTAAAAGTGAAAAAAATATTTTATTTAATTACGTAATTATGAATGCCCATTTGTTAAAATTATTTCTAATGAATTTTCTTTAAAATGCCTACGTAACTGGATGGACTCGTCCGATATTATAATTTATATGCGATGTGACAAAAAAGTTAATTCCACAGAGTATTTATTTATCTTTGAACGTTATAATAATAATAATAAAAAGGATAATTTATATAGCGCCGTTTCGAGAGCAGACACTCCTCAAGTGTATTAAAACCAATGTTGCCATCTTTGCTGACCCCATTAAGCGATTTTTTTTCAATGTAGATAGTAATTATATCTCTGAAAGTATTTTGTAAGATCCTTCAAGTATTGTTGTTTAAAAAAAAACTTAGATCTTAGCTCACGATAGAATCTTAAATTTATCTTAAACACTTCATATTTCTTTTCTAATTAGGCCAAGATAAATAATACTCATACATAGATTAGATACTTTACTGCGATAAAAAAGATCTCCACGATTGGCATCCGTGATTTATTCTATCAATAAGAAAATAATGAAATATGTAAACACCAAGTTTATATGTAGAGCGTGTGAAACAAAATTGTTTGACATGGTTTTGGTATGTTTGTTAAGATTATGATACAATAGGAATTGATTGTCAGGATATGAATCCTCAGATTATGATACAATGGGAATTGATTGTCAGGATATGAATCCTCAGATTATGATACAATGGGAATTGATTGTCAGGATATGAATCCTCAGATTATGATACGATGGGAATTGATTGTCAGGATATGAATCCTCAGATTATGATACGATGGAAATTGATTGTCAGGATATGAATGCAGTTTATGAATGTTTTTAGGACTAATATATTATTTTTTTGTCAAAGAAATGAGATCACTTTGTAACAGATTGCGCTGTGAAGTGGTTCTCATGTCCATAAAATGAAGAGTTTATGTTCTTGTACTCGTCGGTTCGCTTTCCAAGTTATACTGTGGGTAATAAATACATTAATAAATAAAATAAAACGAAGGAAGACTTATTCTTTTCTTTTAGTTTGAAATCTAGGGGAATAATTTATAAAGAAAAAACTTCAACTAAAGCCTAAAATTAATAAAAAGATTAGCGAAAATCCTATTGAGATATTTCCAGACTTGACATTTCATTATAAATTAAATAAATCTAAAACTATTGATTTTATACACCCAATTAAAAAGTTCCTACTCATAAAAAATATTTATCTTATGTATAAAGACATTTTTTTCTCTTTTGATTTCATATTTCGGAGAAGAAAGTTATTGCTAAAAATCGTCAACTGGAGTAAACATGGGATTGGCGTTGCTACGAAATAAAGTATCTTTACGAGCGCCTATTCCTGAACTTTTCTACCCTACACCCCTACCCCCTGCCTCACTCTCCTCCTCACCACCGAGCGCCTCCATTCCTCTCCTTTTTATGACGTCGTGCCGGCACTGACTCTTGTCGCGCTGCGTAAATGAAACCGCTGAATTATTGATTGAAGGTTTCGGTCAAATCGCACGTCCGATATGGGGACGATATCTCTCTCTTTTTTTAAATATTCGTATACCTACAATCTTTAAAATTTCACAAATTCGTACGACATAGCGATTTAAATTACGATATTATATAACATAATTGTGAAATAGAATACATTACGATACAATTATTGAAAATTCAAGATGGGATAACTAAACCTCTTTCAAGGGAGATCGTATTTACTTCAACCTAAAAAGCGTTCTTAAGAGAACATTGCAACAAATAACTTAGTCCTAACTTTTACAAAAGTCAACAGTATTGCAATATTTTTTTAATATTATTACTATTTATTTACCTTCCCTTTATCTTCATTAAAACAGTATCATAATATGTTAAATATTAATTAAGTAAATAGTACGTTAAACATTAAGAAAAATGTTCGAAAAAAATCTTAAAACTGAATAAATAATACAATTCACATTACACCCACACGGTTTCATTTCCTGTAAATAAAAACTATTCAATTGTAATGAAGGTTACTATAATTAAGATCTTAATAATTTGAATTTTGACATAGTAGTATGTAATAAATTCTCATGCAGCTTGCAAATAATATTTTAACTTAAACACTTCAATATACTTACTTACATCAACGCTTCAAAGATGGTACATTATTTTGATATATCATACGAGTATAAATATTATTTAATACACAGAGAAGCATTAGACGTTTTATTTTTCTTTAATTTAATGTAAGTGATATGTTACAGGCAAAATGCGATAATTTGTATATAAATATGATCATTTGAATTTTTCCGGAACGACTTTTTCAAACTTCTTAAAAATATAACATAATCTTTGGATTCCCTTTAACAAAAATCGAAAGTTATGACATTACTTTCTTTAGGCTGCGATATACACCGCGTCCAAGTTTTCATCGGGATTTATTAACAAATTTCATCTGTGACAACCGCTGATAATAAAACAATATTGTCTCGGGAAATCTGTTTCCCTCCTCGGGCTTTTCTCCGCAGTCTGAAACAAGATTCCTGAAATTTGTTTATGATGTCAGTTGAGGCAACAATAAAATATTATTTCGCTTTTATCATACTTAAACATCTTTTCACAAACAGGGAAAAGATTGATGGTCATTAAATATTTCATTACATGAATAGAAATTGTTGAGACAACTGTGCCAAAAAGAAATTCGTATCGAAATAGCACTAATACTTTTTAATTCCTATGACACCCTTTGACATATCCGGTTTGTTGATCGATCAGGAAATAATAGTAATTGGCCTCATTTGTTTCAAAAACTACTGGAGTAGGTACGGAGCTTTCGGTTTGTTCTAGCACCTGTTGGCAAAACTACCCAGCACGTGAAGAGGTTACGACATTCACGCAAGTTTCAAGTCTAGCGCTTAAGCTACAAAATCTAATGCGACCGAGTATTGTTATCAGACAAACACTTTTACAAGAATGTTACCCTATTATTTTGGATACCATTGGGAATCGAACACGAAACCTCCGGGTAGAAGTCAAACGTCTTACCCACTAGGTCATGGAGGTATTTTATTATATATAATGTATAAGAAAAACATACTCTATTTCATACATTATTTAATGTAATCAACTAGTAAAAATTTAAACAAAATAAGACAAGCAGGCGATTGGTTTGCATATCATTTAGTTTTTTTTATAATCTTCCATGTTATATTCTACAATTGAATTTGTACAATACATTCGTTTTGTTCTTTAATTCCAATGTCTCACCATTGCAATGAATTTTGACATTACTTCGATCGGTCTTGTTTTCTTGGATTTTTAGTTTTCATTTCAAAAACTGTCGATTTATTTATTTGACAGTTAAGGGATAAAGATAACTGATTTATAAGCTTTTTTAAAATTTATTCAAATTTTTTTTTGGCTTAGCATGAAGATTTCTCAATGGATTAACAAACATGGTTTATAGATATCATTGTTTCGTGTTGAATGACTTTTCTAGCGTTCAATGTTACAATAGGAAATACAAAATTAACAACGAGGAATAATGTATTCAAGGACTTATTTTGTGAAGTTTTATTGACGTGTTTATTGCCATATGGCAATCTCTTCTAACCAACGAGACAACAGTTACGAACGTTCGTGCCAATTGTTGGGTGATAGATTATAACGTTAATTCTAAAAAGAAAAAAAATTACGCACTTAAAGCATAAAAAGCAGATGAAAAAAAAATAACAGTAAAACATAATATTTGCAAAGGTCACTAAATATATAAATACTGGAAGACTGGAAAGACACGAAAATCGTAATTATTGAGAAACATATTTCGTCTTAGACGAGAGATATAATATTTTTTAATTCACTATTTGAAACAAACCAAGGAGGTTGAGAATCTTTCCATGCCGTCAAAGAAAGTTTGACGGCATGGACAGTCAAGGACGACGTGAAGGAAAAACGATATATTGAAAATGCCAAAAGTCGATCTTTGATAGTGTGTTTAGAGAGGTTTAATCAAACAAGATATGGCTATAATTCTACGAAATATTTTTATCATTTTCTATAGCGACTTAACGTCGAACGCACCGAAAATCTTCTGCATGTCTTTTCATACGGTCAATTCAATATTTAAAAGCGTTTTTTTTCATTGTCCTCCTCGACGCAGACTTTGTTTAAAAAAAATGGAAGTCTCTTTGCTAGCTGAATTTAGCGAACCTAGCTTTGAGTCGTAAATTCACAGAATAATTTTCCTTAAAACAAAAAGAAGATTTTCCTGCCTGCGTTTAGTTTTAGAAATTCGTCTATATACAATCTCGGTACTTTCCCTTATCGGAAAATACGCAAATAACTTATTTTGTAGTTCTTCGTCGACAATTAAGTCCAAATGAAATGTAACATCTAAATTAAGATACCATTAAATTTAGAGAATCATAGTAACATCCAATACATCATCAAGAAAATTTACGTAAAAAATATCAATATATTTTAAGTTACATGAATAAATGTATGGACAATCTAAAAAACAAAATGTGTACAGCAGTGTCATCTAGACAAAACTTATAACATTACATTCTAAAATAGTTTTATGATTTGTTCGGCAGAGGGACGAATTCTATTATTGAAAAATAATATTGTAGTTTCGTAGTCACGTCAACAGAGCAGTGTTTTTTGACTTGATATTATATATTATACATATCACACAAATAAGAAAAATATTTCTTATGCAGGCCAAAATAGTTTGTTTTAAGTAAACTTCAATAACAAACCGTTTTATTTATATTTATCTGCTAAACTTTTCATTTCAAACCTCAAATAAATTTCACATTATCTAGAATTTACTTCACATAAAACTTAACTTCAAACTCCGTTTTTAGTAATTTGTAAAGAATATTCATAAGAACTATTATTTTTAACGTACTATAAGGCAATATTTTTTTTTATTTTGTAAGATAGGATTATACTCGACTTGAAGCTGAATTTACATGTCGAAAAACCTATAAAAGTTTCTTTGTAGGTCATCTTCCGTGGATAAGTTTTCTGCCATTTTCTTTTCAAATATATTTTTCTAAACATACATGTATGCAGATGTGGAGAAATATCATTTTCCTATCCTGTCAATCAACTTATTATATTTTTTGTGATATTTTTAATCCGACAATTCGAGTCGATTCCATTTCACAGCTAAAGCGCCCTCGATGAGGCGCATTTAATTAATATTACTATTATGACTACGCACATACATAGTTTTCAATATATTAAGTATCAAGTAATAAGAAAGATCTACGTTTATTGCCATAGATTTTCGACTAAAAAAGAAACAAATTTGTCGCGGAAGTCTATGTTCTGTACGAAACAACATGCTCGTACATAAAAATACTCGTATATTAAATTACCACGACACGTTTGTTTTAGGTATCCTAGAAATACGTTTATTTCTTTCAAAATATGTTTATGACTTAAATGTTCAACATATTAATTGGTTTCTAATTATTTAACGAAAAAAAAGCTTTAAATGTTTATGGAAATAAAAATATAAAAATCTTATATTTAAATTATTTTAAACATTCGAGCACTTTTTAACAATACAGGTGAATGATTATTTGAATTAGGGGTTTCCATCTTAAGATATTCCTCTTCGACTGCGCACAACTCTTATCATTTTTCAGATTTACATCAAAGGTCCATTTCTTGAAATTTCACTTATTGTGCGTTGTGTTTCTCATTATTGTGTATCCTGACTCCCACGAGAGATTTACTTTTTTATAATTCCTCTAAACCCATCTATTTCTACGCTCACTTGCTCAGTCGAACGCACCGAAGATCTTCTGCATGTCTTTTCATTCGGTCAATTCAATATTTAAAAGCGTTTTTTTCATTGTCCTCCTCGACGCGGACTTTGTTTTAAAAAAAATGGAAGTCTCTTTGCTAGCTGAATTTAGCGAACCTAGCTTTGAGTCGTAAATTCAAAGAATAATTTTCGTAAAAACAAAAAGAAGATATTTCTGCCTGCGTTTAGTTTTATAAATTCGTCTATATACAATCTCGGTACTTTCCCTTATCGGAAAATACGCAAATAACTTATTTTGTAGTTCTTCGTCGACAATTAAGTCCAAATGAAATGTAACTTCTTAATTAATATAACATTAAATTTAGAGAATCATAGTAACATCCAATACATCATCAAGAAAGATTTTTCTTCCTTAGCAATGACATTGTTTTTCCCATCAAGCCATGCATGGCGTCGCACGCTGATTCAATTTTCGCTCAACTAAACAATGGGGCTCGGTTCCGACCCCGAGTTGGTTTCCAAATCCCAACAATAGTATTTGTTGCACTGTCATCATTGCGCAATCCTTTAAGTTGTCAAATGAAATCATCATTCTCTGTCCAAAGGCCACCCCATCCCGCTGGAGCGATGCGTTCTCGTTTAAAATGCTCCAAGTCATGCCTGAGAAAGTTTTCATTCTGTGAGGGCGACATTGTTTGACTGTCCCGAAACGTATGCATATAGTATGAATCAATCACATTTTGGGGAAGTCTTATCCATCAATTTTCAATTAGACCTAAAATTTTATTTAAGATTAATATTTATCCTCTTATTTCGCCGAAAATTTTCAGCGTCTTTCCGATCATGAACTAGCGCTACGCTCAAACAGAGATTTTTTATTGACCTTTCCAGTTCACCGCTATTCTTTTTTTACGTCCTCCTTTACTGTCCATGTAGTGAGACTCTGGAATCAGTTACAAACCAATTTTAGACTCGCTCTGTCCTTGGCATGCTTTAAGAAGTGACTGAAAAAACTTTTAATTTCTGATCAGTAATATAACGTGTTTCATTCCTGATTTTTTTCCTTTTCTCTCCACCATCCCTTCGTTTTCCTTTGATTGATGATATTTCACTTTATATGAAAAGGAATGTTTGGGTGATTGTCCGTCTTTGTGGGGTTTGTGGGCATATGCTCACGTATGTGTTCATGGATTTCGTGGGGATGGATAGTCATTTGAATGTATGTTTGCGACCATGTAACTTGCTTCATTTACTTTAGTCCGGTTGGCTGGAAGAGATTGCCGCATGGCAATAAGCCCGCGAGATTATTTTTGCAATAAAAATGTTGGATAAAAAATAAATAAATAATATTTTCTCCATGGCCTGGTTGATAAGACGCCTATCTTCCAATCCAGGGGCAGCGGGTTCAATTTCTGTTGGAAAATAAATTCAGTCTGGTTTTCACTTCAGACCTCTTTAAGATATTTCTGGTTGGTTGGAAGATATTGCAACATGGCTATAAATCCGCTTGTTTGTACTATATACTGGTAAAATATCATAAAAGAGTAATGACAGTACAAAATATTTTTCTTACATGAAACAGGAATATGACACACGTTGTAAGGTCCCAAAGTTTCCAGCCAAAACATATTGAAATGTGATAGAATGAAACAAAAAAAAAAAAGATTTTTCAAAAAAGATTTTTCAATACATTTTTAGATCAATGAATAAATTTTTAATACCGCTGAAAACATATTCTGAAGTTTTATTCTCAGAGGTAAAATACTGCAGAGACCACTTCTCCATCATTTTTTATTTTTTTCCACGCTAATCGGATTTCTGTTTTGAAAATAAAAAAAATCACTCTCAGCCAAGATGAAACTATAGGTTGTGTGATTCAATTCTTGGAAATCACAGTATTGAATGGCATCCTTTGCAGCAATACCATAGAAGTATGCACTAGCGCATTGTTGCACAATAATCTCACGCCTCGTGGCAACTTTCCTCGGCGTTTTGTTACATTTTTTTATTCAATGCACAATGATTTTGAAAAGTCCACAACTTGCTGCCATTTTTTAAAATTTTAGTTTTCTATCTTACGATACTAACTTTAACACTAATGCAACTGTTTCTGAAGTGAGTGCTTTTGCTGGTTTGCCTTGACAAGGGTCATCTTCAATCGATTCTCTATCTAAGCAAAACTGTTTGGTCCAATCTTTCACTGTGCAATATGATGGAGAAAAACTCCGAAAGCAGTATATAAACACCTCGTTTACTTTTGTTTGAAATATTCCTCTAGAACCCTTGTATAAAATGCATCTCAGGTATTTTTTAAAAATTTCAATATCAAACGTAAAGTAGTAAATGAAAAAGTGAAACGGTTGAACTTGGACGTTATTCCGGTTAACCCATAATTTTGCATGCCTTTTTCGTCATATCGGATTTTTAGTAGCAAAAAAATTCATGATAAAGTCATATAAAATAATTTTTATAAAACAATGCGGAACCCCTGAAAACGTTCCATCGCACCCTGGGGTTCCACGGAACCCATTTTAAATACCACTGTTTTAAAAGATGTTCCAAATAATAAAAATATGTTTTCAATGTAGTAAACTTAATTAAATAACATCAACGGTTTATTTGTAAAAAGATAATCATTAATTAAAGAAGAAATTTAAATTCATTTTTATTTACATTTATATTTTTTTTTCCTTTGAAATCGGAAAAACAGATTTTTTGAAGCTTGAACGAAGCACTTGCAACAAAGTTTTATATGCAAAAGAATAGACAAATAATCAGAAGCAAGCAGCGTTCATTTGAAAAGACTGATTCGTGGACTGTTGTTAATTGCTTTGACGTTTTTCAGTCGGCTAAGCTAAAAGTACCCCGCGGGACGAGAACCGGGGACCGGCGCTTTAATGAATCTAATTTCAAGCAAAAAGAAGGGTAAACACCTCTCCCAGCGCACCTTAAGCCAAATCAACTTAAAAACACCTCCTTGGCGAAAAAATAAAGAGAGAAAAGTATAAATTGACATAATTAAAAAAGGGTGTTTATTTCGGAGGGTTGGACGAAAATAAGATTTTTTTATATTTATTTTAACTTCTTGCAAAAGAGATGGCAAAAAAAAAAATAAAGATCCGATTAAGATTTTTTCAGTGGATTATGTCTAAAATTATTTTGAGTGTTGCGATTTCTTTACAAATAATTAAGTTCAGAAATTTTATTCGTATTTTTAAATTTAGCGAAAGTCAATTTATTTAATAAAAAAAAATGAAATATACAGGTCATTTAATAACTTTATGTGTTATATTGAAAACATAACGGTGGGCTCTTAATTAAATCTAACAAAACATCACGGTGGGCTCTTAATTAAAGCTAACAAAGGGCAACAACACATTATTTCAAAACATTCTCGAGAATCGAACTCGAAACCTCAGGTGAAAGAAAAGTGTTGACCACTAGGGAATAGAGTTTTTTAGCTGTCGATTATGGTTTTAAACGAATAAAATATAACGAATAAAGTATTGGGTTTAAACGAATAAAATATATTGTATAAACATTGTATCAGAAACTCAACTTTTGAGAAAAAATTATTTCAAATATTGTGAGATAATGTGATAATACTGAATAAATATAATATTTTTAATTTCTTTATTAGAAAGGAATCAAATTGACACGTTTTCGATTTGGGTTAAGAAGAAACTTGGTTTCTAATAGTTTACACCTGTTCGTCGTATTTAATCGGTGTTTGAGATACAGTGTCAAGAAATTTTGAAAATTCTGCGATGAATTCACATTTCCAATGTTTCCAGCTAAAGGCGTTCGTGTCTTTATCATACTTGTCAAGAGAACCTTTTCAAAAGCTTTTCTCAATATATAAACACTTTCATGGTAATTTTTATCAATCATATTTTTATTACGTTCTATTTCATAAATTGGTGATCTTTACTTTTGGTTAATATTCGTTTTCTCGAGTGATATTTTAATTGGATTGATCTTTGTCTGCCTCAAAGTATAAGATATATAAGTGGCGTGTTCAACTTAAGGAATCACTTAAAGACAATCGTTTTTGGAATATCTTATCAAAATTAATGACTTTATATGAACAATACACATATGTGTATACTTCTCTACATCTAAAGCTGAATGTGTTACTATCTCATATCGGAAGATCTGCAAAAGTGTCATTGAAGCTCGTCTTCCCTTGGTAGATTTTCTGAGGTTTTCTTACCAAACATATTTTTCTAAACATATGTAGATGCGGTGAAGTTTAACATCTAATAGCTCTAGATACCACCTTCTTAGCCTTAAACTCAACTTATTCTTTTAGTAAATAATAGTGAGATAGAAACCTGACATATAGCGCTCTTGAAGACAAGTTACTCTGAAAATGGCGATACGTAAATAAATTATCTATGGTCGTGTGCCACTTGGTCTATACCCATCTTGATATACAAATATTCAGACAATGTAAAAAATGACAAAGTGTTTCATCGAGAATCTGAAATAACTGAAGAATTAGGTTGTTTAACACATCTTTCTTTAAAAACATGTGTTGTTTTCATTAAATGCATTTATTGAAACAATATGTTTCAAGAGTTCACTGATGCAAGATGTGTGTTTAGAGTTATCATTTCTACTAAGATTTTGGTTTGTCAAGCTGTAATTGTCTAGTTGTGAGGGTACAATATTTGAGGAACATATATCATACCAAATAATCTATATTTATTAACTCAAATCTTACGTGTTTATGATTCTTTATTGATAAAGAATTTTAAAATGAAATCAAATCAATATGAAAACATTTGTTCACATTAACATTATTTTGTCAATATTATTTTTAAAAGAGCCTTTTTTATTTAGAGTCTTGTAAAAAAATCCTCTCTAGGATGCCTCTAGTTGAGGGAGAGACCATCAACAGTGAGGAAATAAACAAATACTAGGCATGCGCTAAAAATATGGTTTTATAAATTAAGTCCCTTTTGGATCATGTTATTTTTTTATACCATGATCGTGTTTTTATATACTTTTTGGTATGCAAACTCTTTCTGGGAATGTATAAAATATAAAATATAGAATCTTTAAATTTTTCATAACAATTGATTATTAGTGCTTTATGTTGTGATGCTGGGATTTTCGATTAAAAGAAGTATAATACAACATATTAAACAATTAATATTTCAGAATTAAGCCTTATCGAGTTGATATTATTATTAAAAGAAATATCACGTGTCTTTAAATTTTTTGAATAATAAATGCTTTTACACCTCATACAATGGTTTAAAATTGAGGGAATTAAAACTACACTCTCTCAACATCTCTTGTTAATAAGATTGTTAATATTCGGAAAAGAAAAGTAATATTTCTATGGATTTTTCATGACGGTTATTTAAATTTACAGACAATCCTTATAAATTTCTAGTATAAAGTTAGGTAAATCGAGATGATCCAGTTTACGCTTTGCACGATGCTAACTTTAAATCTTTTTTTGTAGCACGTAATAAAGTCAAAATATGGTGCATATAAAAATAAATTGAAGGAAAATATGAACATAGATAAAAGTTGAATACAAAGTATACTTTTAATTGTCTACAATAAAACTTCTGTTGATGTATTAAATTTATTATATTTTATAATATTATATTGACGTATAAAAATTTATTACGGTAAAAAAAAAACGAGGCAAATTTAAGTGTATTTTCAGCACGATATTTAATCTTCGTTTACGACCAACGTTCACAATAAATAAACTCAGTTCAGCGTCATCACGCGGGACTCGCGAAGACAGTGCAATCCGGCAAGATATTAATTTAAGTTTAGTCGATGGCCGAACCCCCTAACCCCTAGTCAAGCCTCAAACCACCCCATGACACCAACACTGCACCTCACTCCCTTAGTCTGACAGAGAGATAAGCCTCCCTAGCGGTGATATTTTTCTGGAAGGGAGTTAGGAGCTTTTAACCGCGATTTTCTTTGTGCCAATGAGTTGAGCGACATAATGGTCGTTTAATTAAATTTTGGTTTGTTTTGAAAGGAAAAAATCTTTCAGTTCCTACTTAATAATGCTACGTGTTTCTTAAAAATAAATTATGAAGTTATTACGGATTCAAAATTTGCTAAGATGCCCACAACAGTCCACAAGAGTATATACTCGTACATGCGGATGAAATGTGGACAAAGAAAAAATCAGAAGAGAGTTCAACCAAAGCTATTAAAATTCGTTCACCTAGTAGACTACATGGGGAGACTGTATTATAGAATACGGAATAAAGTGATTAGGGATGATTGAGAACTGAATTCTGATGCGTTGAGTAAAATGAAGAACAACACTTGGAGATGGTTTGGACATGTGAAACGTTACGAATGAATAAAAGAGTGAGTGAAAGGCGTGCTAAATGAATACCAAGGAAATGATGGTTGGATCAGGTGAATTATATTATGAAATAAGGAAATGTAAGAAATAAAAAAATCGCAGCAGCTGTACGGGAAGGTTTATTTTATTATATCGATATGGGACAGTCTGGCGCTCTATTCTCTACCTACCCTAGCATGTAAACTATGTAATTGTATGTATGTACAAGTTTTTTGGCAATTTTTAACAAAGCTGTATTTAGTTTAATATGTTCTAGTTCAAATTGTATTTCAAATAAAAAAATCCAAAAACATTGTATTACGAAGACAAGTCACAAACTTACATAATGTATACGTATTTACGAGTATTATGCATTGATAAAAATGGATTCATACACAATTAGAGATCAGAGCTTTTTTCTCGGTTGTGAAGAAAGTCCATTGATTATTGAAATGGATTTCACACTTTTGTAAATGAAGACACTCGTAATCTAAATGACTTATGATATGTTCTTGAAATATGCTAATTTCTGTATATAAAATAAACAGCAGTTTTTTTCAACTTTTTATTTTAAGAATTATACATGACAAAACTAAGAGCGTAGATTTTTAAGTAGATCCTGAAAGTACAACATAGAAAATGTACTGAGCAACCTGCACAAACTGAGCGAAAGAGAATGACGGGATCAAAAGATTAAAAAATCCGTGATGAAAATGCATCGATCTGTAATTCAAAGTTCTGGAAGTGTTGAACTGTGAATAAGTATATAATGGAAAACTTATTTTATATATTTTTTCTTTTATAATTTGTTTTAAGAAATGTTTCATCTTTCTTCACGTGTAATTAATTTTATAATTATTTTTCCTACCATGTAATTTTTACTTCATATATTTTTTTTTCCATTTTTGAGTTTTTTTTTTGTTCTTTCACCACTTTTATTCTCGAGGAAAATTATTATTAGAAATTATACATTTTTATTTATAAAAATAAAATAATTTTTTTTTAATCTCAGGATTCTTAATTGATACTGTATAAATGATCTTGTAATTACGAGGATGAGTAATTTTTTACAATCAAATTAATTTGACCTTTTTTATCATATTTATTAAAATATTTAAGCTCAAGTGGTTTTAAGGTACTATATACGTTTTTGATAAAAAGAGTAACGGATTGAGTTGGCATAACATACATTAAAAAATTAAGGAATTATGAAAAAAAAACACACAATTCACTAGTTAAAATTATCTCAACAAACAGTTGTTGCTTGCCTTTTATAGCTGGATTGTCATCTTGGCTCTACCGATTGGGCCTGGAGTTGTATGAATTTTAATATGTCTGAAGCAAATCATTGTTGAGGACTATCGAGCAAATGAAACACGAGTACTTAGATATAAGATTAAAAGCGGTTTCATAATAAGCATAAAAGATTATTTGTTTAAAAAATACATAAGATATATTTTAATTAAATATTGTTGGTATCGGAATATTTAAACTGAGGTTATACGTTTGATTTATAATTAATTTCATTACGTTTTAATTATTGCCGCCTTTACAGAGAAAATGCAATATAACACCGAGCGGTCCTATCTGGGCACTCCACCCTAATGATATTACCTTCAAGCATCGATTCTGCTCGCGGATAATGAACAGAAATTTGAAAATAATTATTAAAACTTTATCTTTAAAGATACAAAAGACCACAATGGGTAGTCTTGGCGGCCCGTTCGGCGGTTTCAAAGACAAACTCCATTCTTCTATGGCAGGGACGTAACAAGGAATTTCAAAACTCGAAACTACAAAAGGTTAAACGAAAGTGTTATTTTCTATTCTTTGATATATTTTGTTTTTATTATTAAAAATAATAAATATATCTAAGAAATTTAAAAAAATGAGCCACATTTAGCAAGTATTGGTAAGAATGAAATAAACACTAGGTTATATATTCTGCTATAGTCGAAAAGTTGTAACGAGTATTCAAGTTACTTAAAATACGCGTAAAATATTGTTTTTCACTGAACATTAAGTAAATATTTTTTTTATGAATACATTTTAAATAATCAAGTAGTTTTTCAAACAATAAATGAAATTGAAAATCAAAATCCTTGTAACGTTAAATTGCCTTTTAATAAATAATTTGGATCTCTTAATGTTTGCAGTTAAGAATTAAAAAATATTATATTGAGGACAACTTTTAATTTATTTTCGATGAACCTTCTTATTTTTTTAAATCCTTACTGTTTTTGTAATAGAGTGGAATGTATGTTATATCATAAGTGTTGGCGTGATATAACATTTTGAATTGTCTTATTTTACATTTTAGAATTCGCTATTTTTCATAAATATTATTACATCGACTGTACGTACGCCCGTGTGTTATAATATGTATCATAGTAACTGATTGGTTAATAAATATTAGTAAAAAGTTTTCATAAACAGAATATTCAAACATATGCACTACTTGCATTTGTTGTTTTTGTAAGTTACATTGTATCGTTGATTTAAATAAATAAATAATTCTCGCTGTTTTTACGTCGGTAACCAAGGAATTCTATATTTAAAACACGTTTCAGTACATCTTTATTTTTCGTTGATGGACATTATGTTGTTAGCCAACATTTATTGTCCGCGAAAATTCTTAAAAAAATTGACGCACTTTCACAAACAAAACTTGTTTTCAAAAACATTAACATGGGATAGTTCTAATTGAGGGAAATAATGTTTAACTTACCAAATATAAAATTTGATATGATTTCAAGATAAAAATGGAAAAAAACACTTATTTTGAATTTATTGCTAATTTTTATGATAGTGATGTTTTACTCATATGCTCATATTTTTAATCTCGTAACTGCGACGTAACTGCATTTTTCGGTGTTTTTTTATTTTATAAATGCCATAACAAGTACATGACATAAATGTTTCTTTCATATTTTAAAATCACAACAATATTAGACTGAATATATTATTAATAGGTTCCAAACTTTATGCATTGAATTTCACATTTATCTATTCAAAGAATGACATCTCCAAAATTCCTACTGACTGCTCATTTTGTTTTATACTCGTTACGTCCCTGTTTATGGGGGAGCTGGTAAGGAAATTGCTACAGTATCAAAAACATGGAGAAGAAAAGGGATGCAACGAGGGTATATCTCTTTGTTAAACCGTGTGAGTTCTCATTGTGGCGCATCAATATAGTGCAATTAAAACAGTAATAAGAATACGGTTCTCAGGCAAAACTCGTTAGCGCAGCCAGCTACCAAGAAGAAAGGGGCTGATTGAAGAATTTATTAAAATTACTGACTTATAGAATCGCTACAAAGGGTTGCTGGATGTACGGTGAAGTGGGTGGGACGCGGGAGTTGAGAAGGCGAGATGCTAAGACTGGTTTTCTTCGATCGGAAAGTATTCTTCAACTTTTATTCAGGGTATAAGCTCTGGATTTTCCTGGAAAAAATGTTCCTTGTTAAGGTTTTGGATTACATTCTCTCAAATGAGATCTATTACTCGGCAACGGCAGAACTTTAAACGAGAATAGATATTCAAACATTTAAGGGTAGGTAGTATTTAAGATGCACAAAACAAAGTTTTTTTACGTAATTAAATATAACGATTAACATTAAAAAAATGTCATTAAAGAACTGTTAAATAAATATGTTTGCTCGAGTGTTTTGAAAAACATTTTCTTTCATTTTAATATTTAATTTTGAAAAAGTTATTTATAAAAAGAAATCGTCGTCGTCGTTGCCGGGCCTCGTAGTCGAGGATCCCCTCGCCACTCCAACGTCAATCTTGAACCGTTCTTCCACGTCGAACATGTGACCTTCTGTGAGAAAACAGCCCGATGCGCACTCCCTCCCGCAAATGTCACAGACATGTGGACCCTGCTGAGCCGCCTGGCCATGCTGACGCATGTTCTCAGCGCGCTGACTGTTTCTCACACGTCTAGCCGCTGAGACGCCATCAGCCCGAGAGCATACGGCTCTCCACCCCTCACGGTCCTGAGCCACCCGCTCCCAGTCTTCAGGCGCCCCGCACAAAATAAGCGACTCTCGCAGACTGTCCTTATAGCGCTTCCTCTGCCCACCAACTCTTCGCTTGCCCCCCACTTCCCTGTACAAGACGCGTTTTGGGAGGACATGATCGCCCATACGTATCACATGCCCGGTCCACCGCAATTTCGCCTTTACAACCATATCTTCTATAGGTTTACAGTTGGAGCGTTGCAGGACCGAAACATTTGTGACGTGATCACTCCAGTGGATTCGAAGAATTCGGCGAAGGAAACGCTGGTGGAACATTTCAAGGCTTTGAAGTCTTAGACCCATAGAGAAGTGTGGGGAGGACAACAGCCTTGTAGGCTGATATCTTTGTAGACTGGGAGATGTCTCTGCTGTAGAATACTCTGTCATTCAATTTAGCAACAGCCGCTGACGTACTCCTGATGCGACTCTTCAGTTCATCATCAAGTGAAGAGTATAGAAATACAAGTTCTTTGAATAAGTCATTAAATTTTATGAACGTTTTATCAAGATTTTTTGTTTTTCATTACATTGACAATTAAGTTCTCCTTTTTTTATTACTTTTTTAAAATGTTTATGTAAGAAAAACGTGAAAATAATAAAAAAAAATTATTCCAGCAAGTGTGTAAGTTTTGCAAAGCAATACATGCCATATAAAAAATATTTAAGGTAAGTAAAATATAAAATAAATTACTTTCATATCCCTAAATATACGTAAGCATGTGGTTACATAGTTGGAATGTTTCAGCTGTGTATTTAAGACTAATATATGAAAATTGTTGTTAAGGAATGAGATCACTTTGTCACAGGCCCTGCCTTGTAAAGCGGTTCTTTACATTCATATATTGTAGTCTTTTTGCATTATTATGTACTTTTATCCTAGGGTTCGCCGGGTCAAAAAGATGTAAATTGTTAATGTTGCAAAGTTAGTGCAAAGTTAAAAAATGACTATCACAATGTAAAAAATGATTGTTGCAGAATGTAGGATATGCTTTTAATACCACATGATGGACACAATAACGTACAACTTGAGATTCTGCGCGTAACGTTGCACAATAGGTAAATCGAAAAAATAATTGTATGAAGATAAAGCTAAGTCTCCCGATTTTTTTAAATTTATGCATAAATAGAATTGAAATTTTGGAGAAGTTAAAATGAAGAAACGTTTGGTAAGTTAAGCGCTTTTAGAGTTTTTTTTATTGAATACTGTTAGGTCGTAGCACATCTGATTTCTCTTAGAAGTTCGCTTCATACTGCAAACTGTTAGACGAATATATAAAATGAGATTGTATATTCTTCTTCGTTGCTGAGCCTCGTAGTTGAGGATTCCCTCGCAATTCCAACTTCATTTCAGTTGGAAAGTGAAACTGTGTCGTGGAGTTTCATTTTAAGTGAGTAAGCTATTGCACACCAGCAAACTTTTCGTCCACATCGCTGTACTGGATTCGAGAGCACACCGAAGTTGTGTCGTCTGGTCGGAGTACAGGATCATGTTCTTTTTTTCTCCTTTTGAAAGAATAGATATAGCCAAAGTCATAGTATCCTTATACCCCAAATACTTGGCGGAAACAATGTCTGTCATTCGAAGGGAGTAGCGTAGCGCAGGGCTGGAACAGGCGACCTTCCGCGTGGAAATCCAAGGTGTTACCGCGCGGCCATTCACCTCAAATTTATACATTATTTGTATAACGTATAAATTACATCGATATTTATTCATTATTTGTTAAAATCATTTTTCTTCTTCTTTCCAGTGTCATATCAGGTCCCCCCGACGTTGAATATCACTTGAGAGTAGACATCTTTGTCCCCGGCAGCTTTGCCTTATGCCAGTCCAATCCCGTATATTGCGGAGCCAGGAGATTTGCCTCCTGCCAACACCTCTTCGGCCTTCTATTTTGCCTTGGATGATAAGGTGCAGTAATTTGTACTTTGCTCCTCTAAGTACATGACCCAAGTAGGACACCTTTCGGATTTTAATATTAGTCAGCAACTCTCTATCAACTTTGGCTCTTTGAAGAACCCTTGTGTTGCAGACCATATCCGTCCAGGGTATCCGTAGCATTCTCCGGTGCATCCACATTTCGAATGCTTCCAGTCGGTTCATACTACTAAATTTGAGGGTCCATGATTCCACTCCATGTGATTACACTGACCAAACGTAGCATGTTGTCGAAGTTTCAAGTTTAGATTATCATCGCAGAATACGCTTCTCATTTTATTAAAAGCCGCACGAGATGATTAAATTATATTCTATTCAAAAATATTATTAAAAATCCTTTTAAGAATATTTTTCTATAGAGACAATTTATTCGCGATTCATACTCGTAAATAATACCTGTATATTATCGTTATTCAAGTAAATTCTTAGTACAATGTCCAGGATTTGGAAAAGTTCGGTTGTATAAAAAATAAAATAATGCACAGTATTATAACAAAGTCTTCCCCCGCACACCATTTTCCAAACTCTTCGATCCCCTGACAATCTCCACCAAAATATATTAACATAAATGATAAATTCCTTTATTGTTCACGACAGCCATTTGATGGATTAACCGAAGTCCGCTGGGCGGTTCAGTGCATTGTTGCTTTATTTCCATTTGCATTTGTAATTTAGAAGTTTCGAATTAACGAATCAACCTTTTTTTTTTTTTTTTATTAAACAAGTAAATTATTGTACAAACATTTGTCAAGGCTATACCTACTATGTATACAAATTTATTACTTAACTAATCTTAATTATATGTTATAATTTATGAACTTATTTAATCTTATTTTCCTACATATCATTTTATTTTATTTATTCAATCTTAATATATGAGATCTTAGATATAATTAACACCTACATACTACTTATAACTAGATAACAATTCTTACACTAATTATTTAGCAAAAACCAGTCCACTCGTTCAGGCTACTTGTATTCCATCACATTCACTCAGACCTTGGTCGTCCCAGCTAATACTGAAGGTGGACTAGTCAGGCAACAGATAATGCTTCGGGAGCTTGTGTTTATAACGGAAGGGTAGGTCGGATTTACTCTTGTAAGCCCCCAGGGCAGCGACTAAGGGATTTCTGTGATTTTGTTGGCTTTTATAGAACTTCACGGTCCAAGCGAGGATGTGGTGTTACGAATCAACCTTGAATAGATACGACTTTATTTATGAAATATTAATATAACATTTTATAAATATTGTTTCCTTTGAAGATTTTTTATTTGAAAATACACCCAAGAACGACTCGTCTTCTTGGAAATAACTTATTGAGGTAGTTCTGCAGCTCGACCCTGATAAGTGATGAAGAAGATTAAAAATGACTTAATTTGCTCTACGCTTTTCTCCAGAATATCTGACAATTAATCTGGCTTTGACACGTTAACAAATTAAATCAAATAACTTGAGCTTATTTTTATCCCATTATAACTGCAGCAAAAAAAATTACGAGAACGAAGATTCTCGAAATGTATAGTGAAATTTTATTATTGATCGTTATACAGTGGAACCTCTCATAACGAGAATAATTCGTTCCAGAATCTTACTCGTTATGTGAAACACTCGTTATGCGAAACAATTTTTCCCATGTAAATCAATGTAAAATATGATAATGCGTTCCATGCCGAAAAAAATACTCAATTTTTTTTATTTTGAACGTTTATTCAAATAAAATTACATACTTATAAATTGCTAAGGAGCGTAACAACCCGGAATGCGATTTCGATTTGCAAAAAACAATAAAAAAATCGAAATAACTAGTTTTTTATTTACGAATTTATGACAAATAATTAATTATTTTTTACAAGAAGTAAAATCTGGTAACCCTCAGAATCTACGAGCTTCTTATAGTCGCTGATGAAGTTCTCTGCTGCCTTTGTGTCAGAGCTTGCTGCTTCACCGTGCCTCACAACGCTGTGGATGCCGGTTCTTCTCTTAAATTTCTCGAACCATCCATGACTTCCCTTAAATTGTACTTCTTTTTCGGCAGTTGATGATCCTGGCGTCTTCTTAACGAGGTCGGCGAAAATAACTTTCGCCTTCTCACAAATGATGTTTTCGTTAATAGTATCGCCTTGCAATTACTTTTCGTTTATCCATATGAGAAGCAACCTTTCAACATCATCAAGAATAGGTAACCGTTTCGTAGACATTCTTGACACTCCCTTTGAAGCATCTATCTTCTTAATTTTGTCCTTGTTCTTGAGGATAGAGCAAATCGTTGATGTAGACCGATTGTATGTGCGCGCTAGATCAGCCACGCTCACACCTCGTTCTCGCTTTTCAATGATTTTACGTTTCATTTCTACAGTTACTTTTATTCTCTTATGGCTGTCTTCTTGTGGCTTTTTCTTCAGGGACATTTTAGCAAGGGTTATTAAACTTGGCACAAAAAAAATTACAAATAATGTCTGAACACAAGTTTGGAAAAATGTGTGATCACATGTGACACTAACGTGCTAGCGGAACGAGTGCTAACCAGAGACTGACGCACTGGCGCGGAAGTCCCGGCTCACAAGTGAGTGACGTGAAGATGGGACTTCCCTTTTCTGCGTCACTCGTTATGCGAAATGTCGCTCGTTAAGGGAGCATTTTTTTGTCTGTTTAGCTCGTTATGCGAATTACTCGTTATGCGAATTACTCGTTGTGAGAGGTGCTCGTTATAAGAGGTTCCACTGTATAAGATTAATCACTTTAAAAAAATACAAAACTGTATTTTCAAAATCATACATACCATCACGCCGTTTCCCTGTTGGGGAAACAGAAATAAGAGAGCACCTGACTTTCTTAACATATTTCGTCTCGTCTACATCCATACACCTTCTCATATAACTTCTACGATTTCTCTGATTTTTATGTTCATTTCTTACAAAATATTGTTCAATTAATCCCAACATGTTTCTTTTGGTCTTTCTCTACCACGTCATCTACCTACTCATATTTGCAATGTCTGGTTTAAGTATATACGTTTTAGTGCCCAATTGAATTTGTTTCCTATCGCTACACGGTGTTTTATTCGTAACTCTTACATTATCTGTTTTTATCACAAAATTACTAAACTAACTCTTATCTTTGATTACTCACCCATAAATCGCATTTACTTTCTTTTCACACTTTTATATCATCACGACTTTAGAGACTTTACAACATTTATTCTCAAATCTTTATCTTTTCATCTCTCCTATATTTTCAGATCTTTCTCTTTTCATCTCTCCTACAATTTACTTATCGAGCTTTCTCTTTGAAATACATACCTTTATTTTAATCCCGAATTTAAGTACCGTGAGGAAGTTTTTGATCGAGGTTAAAAAGTATCACAGATTAGAAATTTTAAATATTCAATTTAGTATTTTTTTCCTGTATAATCGAAGTTTGTAATGTTTTTTTTATTTGACATAATACATACTCGTTATATTATATATTTGATTTCGTGTCCCTAAGCTAGGCAACGAGTAATCCATTTCCTAATAAAGAAAATTGTTAATAGTTCAAACTCATTAAATGATGGTGCTTCATACCAACAGCTTTTGGTTACTTTTAAATGGCCGGTAATTATAGTCGTTTAAACCCTAATATATTAGAGCGATGAAGTTTTATTCGCTTTAATATTGAGTTCTTGAAATAAGTTTTGATATCTTCAAGTACATACATGTTACCACTGGTTATGGGTACAAAATGGCTCTTAGTTTTTATTATCGGGTAAAATTATTGCTTAGTAATTAACATATATGCACTTAAATAGAAAAAAAACGCATATCGAATGAAACGAAGTTAATCAGACATTTTTGAGGTTTTTAATTAACTTAATCAAAAATGCATAAATAAGATTTCATTTCCCAAATTTTAGTTCGCTATTTCTAGTTAGTTTAAAATTATACGAGAGCATTGTTTAGAATGTTGGGAAACAATTTATGAAAACTTTACTTTTTTGAGTAAATTGTCATTTATTAGATATTTGTCTGTTCATGAAGCTGTGTACAATATATTTATAATTTATTTCTTGATTGATTTTAGTCAACAACAGTGTATTTTTCCTTATTTTAAGGTGTTTATTTTGTTGTTACAACTGTCATATTATTATTGCATAATGTTTAATGAATTGAGGGTCTTTATATTTGATTAATGCTCGTTTTCTCCAGTAATATTTTAATTGGATTGATCTTTGTCTGCTTAAAGAGTTATATAAATGACGTGTGCAGTTTTAGGAAGCATTTAAATACTAGCCTTTTTGGTAAGTCTTATCAAAATGTATAATTGCATATGAACTACACACATACACTGTACTCCACCTAAGGCCGAAGGTGTTACTATCACATATTGGCACCTAAACGCCAAGGTTTTTTTTTCAGTTCACCATCCCTTGGTAAGCTTTCTGTCGTTTTCTTGTAAATATATTTTTCTAAAATGCAGATGAAATCAACTTCCTAATCTAATGGCTGCTGCCACCGCTTTTCTATCCTTACACTAAATTTATGTATTTTATAATATTTATAATCTGTCAATAATAGTGGGTTCGAATCCTGAGTATATGACGACTATTTAGAAGTGTTTGTTTTTTATGTAAATGGCACTTTATAAATTGTCATTTTATTATTATTATCATAAGAGGAAATAATATATTACTACTATTTTGAATAAGCTGTAGTGTTTAATGTGAACAATTTTTGAGTTATCCACGATGAAATAATGAAGACTTACATGGAAGATATTTAAGAAGTACGATAAGTTTGGAAGATTTTAAAACTTGGCATAGCCAAATTAATCATTCTGTGAGAATTTAGTCGGAATCAAGTTCATGTAATCAAAGGAATACGAGTAAAAAGTCTTAATCATGGATGATAAAGGAATATGTCAGGACAAAACAAAACGGTGATCTGTTTTCTCCGTCAACCCCAAATTGCGATATGGCTTCGTGATGATGATAATAAATGCATCGAATACTCGAAATTTTGTCAGATTTATCTTAATTTTTTAATTTTGAAAAAAAAAAAAAATGATTGTATACTGTTTTAGGTAGATAAAAATATTTATATTGAATGAAATCCTCTCTGGAAGTAAATTGGAAAATAAATGGCCTATTTTTGTTGAGCTTAAAATAAAAAGTCTCAAATGTTTTTATATATTTCAGAACTATTTGTACGACATGTAAGTACGGAAAATTAATATGGGATAAGAACAACCAAAACTACTCAAAAATAAAATGTTTTTTTTTCTTCTAATAAGTCATAACTCTACGTGTCATTTGGATTGCACTATAAATGTGTGTAATTTGGAATTTTAATACGCTTTTCATTATATTAAATCAATTATTTTATAAAAAAATATTATCAAAAAACATCTATTTATGTTAATTTAAAATTCTGACTCACAAAAATTTCAAGTTAACTTAAGCGTGATCTAAGAGTTCACAATAATTATATTTTTATAAGATTCACCTCTTCAAATTAATTGTAAAAATAGTTTAAAGTAAATTTTAGCGAATTCAAGACTTTGAAATAGTTTTATCGTTTTGTAATTTTTTTTTAATTTTCACATGAAACGTCTTGTTTTTATTTTGTTTAATTAGACACAATGATATAATGCCTATAAAACTTTTTTTTCATAGTTCAGTTTAACATACATCAATATAATTCTAAAAGTTTTAATAAGATAGCTACAAATCGCCTGTTAAAAAATAAATACAGATGAAAAAGTTCTGAAAAGAGATCTACAGTAAAGTTAACCTGGGATGACAAATGTAACGCTAACAAACACATAAGATTTTGATATCTCGAAATACTTGTAAAGTTTAAAGATTTGGTTTTATATTTTTTTTTGTTTAATACCTGTTGATTTTATCACTTTGTGTAAACCTCTAAAAAACCAACTAAAATTAAAGGGGCCTGAAGGGAAACCAGAGTAATACGAGTATACATATTAAAAAAAATAACAACCAATGAGAAAAGAACCTGTTATATACGGGTCGGAAGACAAGTGTCTTAACACCCAGGTTATGAAGGTCGTCAGTCAGATAGTATCAGATGTTAAAAAATGATCATGTATAAAAAAAAATTATAGTAAATTTTTTTTACAATACGATTACAATCAGTCAGAAATATGTCAATGATGTCTGAAGTGAAAACCAGACTGATTTTTATGAAAATTGTTACCAACGGAAATTTAACCCATTATGTACAGATAGGGAGACAGGGGTCATTTATTTTTATTTTTTTCAAAACAGGCTCAGCCCCATTACTTTGAAAAATACAAGACATATTAAAAAATAAAGAAAAATTATATAGAATAAAAAAAAAAATTATATAAACTAAAAAATAATGTATATGCATACATATATACACACAAACATATGATACACATATATTCAGTCACTCAAGTACGTTGATGAGTGCTTTCTAACGCACTTAATCTTAGAAGAAAATTTACTTTTACTTTTGGTACGAGTAATGTGATATGAAATATGTCAATATCCGAAGCAGTCCCGTTCAGAAGAGTTAAGGCCTTTCCAACAGGCATAGGGGATGGAAGACCCGTTCTTGCGTATGTTATTGAGAACAGTTCTTGCCGGCGCAGTCTAGTGTAATTGCTAGGAACATTTAACGCAAATCTTTGTAGTAATGTTGGACAGCTCACAACTCCTCGAACGAGTTTGACAACGTATACCAGAAGATGCAGATCCTTTCTTACGCTCAAGGAGTTATACCCGAGCATGCCGAGCAGAAACTGAGTAGGATAAAGCCATGGATGGACACCGAACTCTCTCATATAGAGATATCGTAGATATATTTTTGTACTTTCTCCACCATGAGTGAGTTCTGCGCCCCCACCGGGCTCCAAATGCAAGCATTGCTTTCTAGTTTGCTACGGATCAATGAAATAAACAACGATTTGAGCACCAATTGGTTTTCATACGACTTAGAAATTTTCATTATAAATCCAAAAATTTTATAAGCTGAGTTGCACATAATTTCTATGTGAGGACCAAACGCGAGATTACTGTGGAACAAGACACCCAGATCTTTAATATTATCTGTGCGGGGTATCGGTATAGATTCGAGTGTATATCTATGGAACTTACCAACTAAGCCATGGAGGTGGCTAGCCAGGTACATTATCATATGTAATAATTAACCAACTTTGAAAAAGGTTTTTAAATGAAATTTTTGAATAAATTATATACGTGTATTGATTTTTACAGCTTTGTAAAATATGTGACATTAAATCAGGACTGACGCTTTATTGTGATCTCACAAACAGACCGGGACTTCAAATTTCCATGCATATTTGACGTTTGTTTTGCGAATACAAGAGAGCAGTCGTGTCACAGATGCAATTTAAATGTTGATTGGTCAGTGAAAGCAGGGCGGCCGGACGGGGGCTGTGGCGCGGACGGGTGGGCAGGGGGGCACAAATAACACAAACAGACATCAAACGTATGGAGATATCACCCCGCCCAATGTCCTGTCATTACTTGATGACATACATTTAAGCACATACGAAGCACCCCGGTTCTAATAAACAGAAAACATGATACTATTTTATTTAAAGGTTCGAGATTTTTATAGAACTTAAATTATTAAAATATTGTTACCTTTTAGGCTTTAAATTATGTGTGCGAATAATTATTCGTACATAATCGGCAGAATTGTTAAATGAGATTGAACTTTCTACTTGATTGCTGGAAATGAATATGATTTGATGAGATAGTAGAGATTCTGATTCGGTTAGAATTGTATGATAGTTTGGGATTGAAGTGTGTGTAAGGATAAAATGCAGAATATTTAGTTTCAGCTGAGTGTTTAAATATAATATTTAGGATTAATATATTGTACAATATTATATATGATTTGTGATTGATGAATGAGATCACTTCATTACAGGTTTTGCATAGCAAAGTTGTTCCCTTAATTTACAAAATGGATAGTTTTTAGCATTTTTATATACTTTTTTTTATGTGGTTCGCCTTTCCATTAAGGTGCACATTAAGGGGATATTCTCATTAGGATTTTTTTTTAAACCGATTTTTTTTTCATTTTATTTATTAATAATCCTTTTTAAATCATTTCCAGCAAGAAATTTTCAAAAATCTTGAAAATTCGAAAAGTTATGAGGGTTTATAGTCAAGCGCACCGGTCGAAAGATGATCTAGGCTTCGCAGCTTTCGGATCGTCTATTGTTATGGCAGCAGCCTTATTTTCCAAGAATTCTCATCCAATAGGATTTCTTGGAATGATGAATTGATATTTCGTTTGTCGGGATTTTCGAACAAGTTTATATAGCCCTGGGATTGCTGATTAACCGTAAGTTGAAAATATTTACTTTAATTCGTGTAAAAATCGCACTTGAAAATTTAAACGCGTTTCCTGAAAAATCACTTTTTTTAAACTATTGCCCATAATAACTCCAAAACTAATTAACCGATTTTAATGATTAAGTACTAATTCTCTTTGTTATACCTCTGTTTATAGCCGGTACTAGAATGATTTCAATCGATTCATTTTTTAGATTTTTTCACTCCTCTTAAAGCCAAAAAAAATGTTTTTTTTTTAATTTTAACAAGCCGCCATTTTTTTAAAATTATTCTAGTACCGGCTATAGCCACATGATTTCTGAGTAAAACAGTTTCTTTTTTTCAGACTAGTACAACAGCCCCAATTACGAGCATAATGGACCATGTACGGGCGGCCTTACTTCCGGCTTAATAGCAACAAAAATGCATTTTTTTTTATCATACTAGGTAAGTCCAGAAAGTAAGTGTACTGAATTTTTGTAGGTTACAATTTTTTTTATTTAAACAAAAAAATTACGTGGTTACCGTAGTACATATGTAAGCTATTTTTCGACATAGTCGCCATTCCTCTCAATGCAGGTGGTGAAGCGGGGTATCAACTTTTTGATGCCTTCCTCGAAGTAGTTTCCCGCCAACCCCTCCGTCCACTTCTCCACCTCCTCATTTACCTCCTCGTCGGTTGAAAATCTTTTTCCACCCATGTGCAGCTTCAGGGCGGTAAAGAGATAGTAATCTGAAGGTGCAAGGTCAGGGGAATGAGCGGGATGGTTCAGGACATCCCATTTAAACGAGGCAAGCAGTCCCTTCGTGGCGTTGGCCGTGTGTGGTCTGGCATTGTCGTGCAGCAGGCAGACTCCCTTTGTCAGCATGCCTCTCCTCTTGTTCTGAATCGCCCTCCGCAATTTTTTTAGGGTCTCACAGTATCTTGCAGAGTTGATGGTCTCCCCTTGAGGCATATATTCAATTAAAATTATGCCTTGACAGTCCCAAAACAATTTCGTCAATTTCGTCAGTCACAATTGAAGGTCTTCCGCTCCTCTGATCATCATGCACAGACGTACGACCGTTTTTAAACTCGCGACACCACTTGTACACACTCGTACGATTCATAGCTTTATCACCATATGCAGTTTTCACCTCATTATAAACCTCAACCGGAGGTTTTCCCTTCCAAACGAGATAACGGATGACGCCCCGTATTGGATTTACATTTTTCACGAAACGTGTTGTCGCGTCGACACTTCTCAACATATTGACCTCGAACCGGTCTCGTTGTGGAGGGGAAGGGTCAGGCTACACGGAAGTGTAGCCAACATGTCGAAAAATAAAATCCATCCGGTCGTGAGAGCCTCAGTACACTTACTTTCTGGATACGCCTCGTATAATTTTATAAAAATGTTCTTAAAAGAAAAATAATTATGTCTTAAAAAACAACAATTTAAAAAAATAATTCATTCACTGAAAAAAAATCTTTAAAATCGCCGAATTTTCGGCCCATGACATGAGTATACCCCCTTAAAAAATCTAAATTAAAGTGTATCTCCTATTTAAAGAACACAACATTAAACCAAATATTTAACTTATTTATTTATATCACAGTAGACGCCTATAAGTAATCAAAATTTGATTAGAAAACCTTCTTAAGAGCGATACCATAAAATAACATATCTTAGCTCAACTATAGCAGAGTTTATTCAGAATTTCAAGCATAGAATCCAATTGGTTTACATAAATGGAGGGAAACAAATGGTTATGAGTATCGCAAGACTTCCAATCAGATCGAAGAACTGAATTCACAAAACGATGGTCATGCCAGTCATTTTACACGAGGGCGAGTGTTGGTCTCTTAAATTAAAGGAGGAAAACTAATCAGTACTCTGTCTTTGGTAGACACTTAGCTACACTAAATGAGTACATTCGTAGCTTAGTAAAAATGGTGCAAAAATACATTCATTCAATCATATGGTACCCTTCAACATATTCGGAATTAATTATGCAGACGTATTAAAGAGCGTGTTCGGAAGATGATATTATCATCGATTCCGGTAATTGAGCCTTCGGGTTAACAACCATCGTATTAGATAAGTTACTTACAGTTCACCATCTTGCGTGTTGACAATATTACTCGTATAACATGTGAACAGACGCACGCGTCTAGTGCTTGCAAGTATTGTTACCAGACGAACTCTTAAATCAGACTGGGCCCCTTTATTTTCATCCTTTTTTTGGTACAATCGAGAATCGATTGATGCAATTGAGGTGTTTATTTTCAAAATCCCGTTAAATTAAATCCCGACTAAATATTAAGGTTTAAACCAATTAAGGGTCAGTTTTTTAAGACAGCTACAATTTCATTGTTTGATCGCATGAAATAAAATTAAGGTATGCTTAAAAAAAGATAGAGTTTGGAATGTTGCACACCTAGGTTTGTATTTTTATCGGGTTATACAGAATAAAAAATAGTGAGAACTTTTACTAGTTAGGCATAGTAAATAGAAAGGTGTTCGTTCTAGAGGGGAGGGTTCTAAGGCAATCTGGAGGACCGCTCATGCATGTTATAGACTGAAGTTTCTGAAAGATAAGTGGGTATTTTATACTGTAGCAGTAGTAAGTAGTTAGCGGAGTAAATATGGAAATTGAAACATGGATATTAAAAATAATGTAATTTTTTTATGAACAAAAAAATGTTAACTTCCGCGATTTTTCGGAGTACCTATTTGATAAACCAGCTTCTAAAAATTGGAAGCTAGTGCGTGAACTAAAGATAAATAACATTTATAAGATGGATGATTCATCACATTGAGATTGTGTCTGTCCACTGAATGGTTACACTGCCCCGATTTTTTTTAATAAACCACACTAGTTTGTTTACCAAAAATTACACTGAAGCATCTTGCCAAAAAATATTTTTACAAAAACGAAGGTACTGACATATTTTTGAAGGTATTGACACATTTTTGAAGGTACTGACACACCTTTAACGGCTTCCGTAGGAAACATTATGCATTATTTTTATTCTAGTTTAATTTTTAAATTTCATTCAAAACTTATACATTGGCATACATCTTAATTGATACTTTATCGATTTTTCTTTATTTCATAATAAAAAGAGTATATTAAAGTGGACTGCAACATTTTATTGTTTTTTTTATTCTTATTTGTTATATTGTAAATATACGTACAAAGTATTTTACCCTAAAAATTGAAGGTAATAAATTTAAAATGTTTTTTGTTATTGTGGAGTTGATAAAATAAAAGTGAGCAATAAATACTTCACTAGTATGTATGGAGAGACAAGGAGATTGAATGTGATGGATTGATCGCCTCTGTGGCCTCGGGGGGGATTACTCCTGAAGATATCTGGATATACTAACGTACTTACATTAATGTGTTACTTCAGGAGTTCAACTTGACAATTTTTATTGAAAGCTTTCCTTCAACCTTCCAATTGTAGTTTATTTATATTTGTTTACTTAGGAAGAAAACAATTTTGGTTTATTTATTATAGAATACACCAGGATGATCCGACCTGTTTTAAATCAGGTAATATTTAATAAAGAGTACCTATTGACCAAAAAATAAGAAATAGTTTGGTGGAAAGAATTTCTTTAAGAACCAGAATTTAGAATTGAATATTTGGGTCGTTTGTACACATAAAATATGTCAAAGACTTACACAAATATTTTTTCTTATTAATAATAGAAGAAAAAGTGATAAAAAGTTATGGGAAAAAATATTTTGCGTTATCTGAATAGGAGGAAAGTTGAGAACTAAAAAAATTAAGAGCATGTATGACGTAATTTAAAGGTGAAAAATCTGTGTTTTTTTGTAGAAAGGGGAAAATATCTGTTCTTTACGCCTAACCCAAAAATAGCGGGGCGTATGAAAATAAAACTAGTTGAACAAGGTCTAAAGTTTAAGGAACTAAGAAGGTTGCTTAGTGAACAATGAGACAGGTCTTAAAATATCATAGTGAGAGTAGAGTTAGAAATTGTCTCTAGCCACTGCAATGGAAGTAGATATTTTTGGAATGCGATGTTATAGATGAATACCAAACAATATGAAATTGTAATTGCATCATGATGATGATGATGTGTTGAAACGAATGAATAATAATACATTTATACTATTAACAAAAAAATTATTAACTATTAAGAAAAAATATTCCTGTATTTTTGGGAATGTAAGGCATAAATAAAAAAAATAAATCAATTAACTAGTATTACGATTACATTTTTTTACAAATAAAATACTATGTATTTCAGGTGCAATAAACTATAACAAGTATTTTATTTGCAGCATCATGTATTTTTTCAGAACTACTGATAAAAATCATTTACTCTATAAAGGTGACGACTACGGCCTTCTTGGTAAAATTAGTATACTACTTTTTCGATTACGATTCCAATTGGCGTAGGTATCTAAAACACATACAAGCCTTTTTAGTTTGTTGAAAAAAATGCTATGAGCCTTGTTAACAAGTCCGCAATTTGTGGTGCATATGTTACAATTTGTGCTGCATATGTTACAATTTTGTGCTGCATATGCTACAATTTGTGCTGCATATGTTACAATTTGTGCTGCATATGTTACAATTTGTGTTGCATATGTTACAATTTGTGCTGCATATGTTACAATTTGTGTTGCATATGTAACAGTTTGAGCTGCACATGTTACAATTTGTGCTGCATATGTAATAATTTGAGCTGCATATGTAAGAACATTTAATTAAATTCAACAAAACGATTACTTTTAGGAAAATAATTAATCCCTTTTTTGATTTTTCACAAAGATTTTTCCATAAAATGGTTTCCACAAACACATCTTAAAGAGCGTTCTGACAGAGTGGAAATTTTTTCTTGTGAAAAGATTGTCAGGTCGTACTGAATGCAACTAATTTATATTGCAATATAAAAAAGAAAGTTTTAACACAATATTACTCAAAATAAGTACTTTTTAAGTAAATTACCATTATACATTTTTTAAGAAGTTTAACTTTTAACGGTATACACACATATCCCACTAGATATAATTTATTTAATAGTAACCTTTGTAGTTTTTAAGCTTCACGGATGTTGTTAGAAAAATATAGAGCCTTGGGAGCGATTTATTTGCCTTGGTATCAGTTTGCCACCCAAACTCCACGATTTCATATCCCACCTTCATCCCCCGCTCTTTACTTGGATAGTATAGAGAAGGAGGTTAGAGTGGGGCGATGGCCAGTGTGAGGGCACTATTTAAGGGATGGTGAGAGAGGTTAAGGGAGGTTATCGCCTAAGGCACTTTACAATCGTACAGAAAATGGACTTAAATATAATCGAAAAGAATTTCTCTTTGATAACCGTTGTTATCGGTTTTTTATCGAATTCTGCCTCTTTGAAAAATATTTTGTTTTAGCAAGCATAAGGTCTTAAAATATATATGTACATTTTTAAAAACGAATTTCAAAATATATTCTATGAAGACATGAAAACTTTGGTTATGTATCAAAATGATTTGGTTAGATTTCTCAAACTCCGTCAAGTGTCAAAAGTTTATATTTATTGAAAAATATTTAAAAAAAATTTTAACCTACGGTTTTGGACCGTCAACTTAAGAACGCTATATATTTTTTTATAAATCAGCATTATTACAATGCCAAATATCTTTAAAAAGTACCTTAGAGGAAAAATACCAACACGAAATCTACCCTAAAATGTGAGTTTTAAGTAAGCATGCTAATCGGTAAACTACGGTACCGAATCAATGCAATACCTCAGAGACACCAAACAGAGTAATAAAAATAGTTTGAAGATAAAAAGGAACGCACACAGGCGAAGTTATTTTAGTTTATAAAAGCATATGAACTTATTGTAGTTTAATGAACGATTTTGAATCCACTTCATCAGCAAACCATTAGATACTTTAAGTACAAAATAAAAGAAAACAGGTGAAGTACGATTTGCATTTGGCTAGCATCTAATCCTTGTGATGAAAAAACTTCAATCGATCTTCTTCACAAACTTCTTAGCACGAAATAGAAAGTGTTTGGTTATTCCAGAGTCCTTTTATTTGGCTTTATAAAATATATCTCAGTTCATTTATGACCTGCCGTGGTATGTAAAAACATAATAAGTTGTGTTCTATCCTTTATCTTAATAGATCACGTTTGTCGCAATGAATCATAATGATTTTTTAAGTTTCACTGTTACTGACAACATCTATTGCCTATTTGGTAAGACAACTGTTTGTCTATTTGGTAAGACCGACCCGACAGTAGCGAGTTCGATTACCGTTGGGACACGGCTATTTAAAAAAAATCCAGTATGGTTTTCACTTCAGGCTTTTTGACATCTTTCTGGTTAGTTGGAAGAAATTACCGCCAGGTTGAGCTGTATACAAATAAAATGTAACACAGTGTTATTCTGCCCAAGCTATTTAGTTTGAGATTATTATTTTTATAGTTGGTGTACTCGGATCAAAAATTATTCTTGCAATTTTATAAAATGTTTGACAGTATTTCTTTTTTTATTTAAAAAAAATCTAAGTATTAGATACAATTACATGTCTTAAACTAATTAGAAATTAATTGATTTTAATTGAAGTAGCACAATACAAGTTAAGAACCGCTGACCTTTTAACTAACCTATTTTATTAGCCATGTACGTGCACTTCAATTTTTTTTTAAATGTTAAATCACTTTTATAAGTGACTGCATTATGATAAATACATATTAAAAAATGTACAACCTTTTTAATGCATTGAAAAATTCAAAATAAGAAATCTATTTTTGTTACCTCATCTCGCAAACGCTGTTACATTAATCTTTAACAATCACCTTTGTTAAAGATTAATTTACATTAATCTTTAACAAATATTGATCTGTTACATTAATCTTTAACAAACACTTTAACAATCACCTTTGAAGCCTGACAAGAGAACGCAAAAAAATGTTTTTGTTGCAAAATTGGTCAAAATGTCAATTATACGAGTACTCGTATATTGAACTATAGCTAATAGCTGATGAACATAAATCAAAACAAGTTCCACAGAAACAATAAATATTTAGAACTCTGAAACGGACAAAAAATATTGGAGTCTGAATCAATTTTAACAAATGCAATCAATTTTAAATCAAAGCAAAAAAAAATGATGCTCTGCAAATATAAACTATCTCGGGATATTGCCGAAACATATTTTATTCCCCTTGGATTGTTTTTTTTTTATGATAATTTAATTTGAATATATGTTTGGGTTGATTTTTATATGTTTTAACTTGAAATAATATATTTCGTAAAATAAATTATTTAAGGCTGCACTGGCATCAACGCTTTTAAAATTGATTGGGCTTACTGACCTAATTTTTTATTAATTTTTGGAAGTTAAATATTTTGGAGTTCTTATTTTTGGTAGCATGTAGTGAAATTCCCTTCTGAAAAATATATCAAAACATTATTTTAAAAATAAGATGGACTTCTCACTTTTCAACGAATACCAATTGCCAAAGTTGGGTGAGAGGATACTGTTTTTTTTTTCTAAATCATCAAAAACGTTAAAAGAAAATTTAATTTATAACATATTGTACCCATTGACCAATACATTAAACATAACGGTTAAATCAAATATCATAAATAATTGAGAAACAGCGAGAGAGGCGGAAATAAAAAGGAAAGGAAGGTAATACAGAAATAAGCTTCGTCATTGAAGAGAAATACAACATTATTTATGTCGCTGTTCGAAGTGGTTAACGAGGTTGAGAATTTAACGTTGGCAGTTACTGAGTCGGATGGCATTGAAAGATAACGTGAAGAGGGAAGAGTGATGTAAAAAAATTTGGAAATTTATATAAAATTATTTTGGTGTAATATAATATTCCTAATTTAAAATTGGAGAAATTTTTTCCCAGGCCTATTTATCGGTATCCAATTCAGAAAAAACATTTTATATCTAAAAGAAAATATAATATCGATTTTCCATACTCGTCCATTGCAGATATAACTATTCCTTCCCCGCATTCATCTTCCGCTCCGAACAAAGAGCGGCCGAACGGCTGAATATTAGGCAAACGTATCGGTCCACGGGTGACCTTTGAACCTTCGGTACTTTCTCAAAACGATCCCATCTGCGTATTTATTTCTTTATTCCTCTGAGGAAATGGAAATTCCTGGAAAACTGAACGGAACATCTGAGAATTTTTTTATCCTTTGTTAAAAGTTTATTATTTTATTCTGTTGGATGCGGTACACAGAAAAGAAAAATCGAAATAAAGAAACAAAGGTTGTATTATTTTTGGACTGAAAGAAGAACCATGAACAAATATTTCGTGTTGTTAAATGAAGAAATACGGTGCAATCTGTTTATTTGAGATAATTCGACATATATTAGCATCGTTTATGTGAAATAAGAAGCGCCAATCTTTAAAATGTTAGATCTTAGAAATTTAATAAAGGTCATAGAGATATGTTTATGACTTTTTGGAAAATAATTTAAGCTATATAGACTCTTTGCAGAGAGATCAAAAGAAGTGGTTGTCACTGAATTGACTAAAATTTGGGGTCATACTCTTCCAATAAAGAAGAAAAGAAGTTCAATTTTTGAACAAATATGATGTATTTCATATGAAATTATATCATTTAACTTATTAGAGGCTGCGCGGTTAAGTACTGAACATCCGTGCGGAATGCCGCCAGTTCGAACCCTGCGCTGTTTTAAACCCTTCGAATGATATTTTTCTGCCTAATATTCGGGGTTATAAGAATACCTTTGACTTCGATTATATCTATGATGATTTAAAAAAAGAGAGGGGAAACATGCTGGTGTTCTCCGATTGTCTCACTTCGGTGTGCCATCGGATCCAGTACAGCGGTGTAGCTGGTGAGTTTGCTGGTGTCCAATACCTTACTCACTTTAAAAAAAAATGAACTCTACGGCACAGCTTACCAAATTAATCGACGTTAAATTTGCGAGGGAATCCTCAACTACGAGGCTCAGCTACGACGAATAACATTGGTCTTAAAAAACATTTTTAAATAAAACATACATGTATTAAGAATAACGCGGCATTTTGTTAAGAACTATACAAGACGAGGGATTAAATTAATTTTTATGTATTTTATTCGAATAGTACCCTTCATCATATTGAAATTAATGATGAGGAAACGTATAAGAGCGCGGCTGAGAGAATTTTTAATAAGGAGCATGTAAGCTTCATAAAAATATAAATTAAGATGCGAAATAATCCGTCAGGAATTGAACCTAAGGCACCCGTTCGTTTAGAGTTAATACTAAATCAGATCACGGTCGCCAATTATTGTCATCGTAACTGTACTCATATATATGATTTGTCAAGACTGTATATTGGCAGAAGTGCAACAGTTTGCATACAATAAACGACTTAACGCACTGACGTTTTTCATTCACAAGATTACTGAAAGCCATGCTCGATGATGAACATAAACAAAAACTAAAATTAAAGTTATAAAATCCATATTTTTATGCAAGTATTATTAATATGCCACATAATGTCCTATCAAATTTACGTTGACCCTGATATTAGACGCCAGAACACAACAATATTGATCTTCACTAAGTGTCGGTATGTTCAGCGTCAATTTTCCTTCAGGTATATAATTCACCTCAACAACATTACTAACGGGTTATTCAATATTGAATTATTGATGTTTAATGCCACTAACAACGTTTGCTAGCTATTTTATACACATATTGTATAATGTTAGTACACACTTGTATATGTCTAAATTGCTCAGCCATACGAGACATAACATTGGCGCGAAAATGGCTAAGGAGTGTGAGGCACAGAAATTTAGTTATTAATTTATCAAAAGTGTCAAATTACCTTTTAAATACAAAAAAAATTACCCTGAGCCATGTTGAATGCAGCATTTAAAGAGAATTCGGTTAATTTCTTTATTTAATCCTTCCATCTCATGGAAAAAAACCTTCCTCTTGCTCGCTTTATCTCAACTGTCCAGGTGATCACCAACTTATCCAGACTTTCATCATTCTCTCGAGTAATATGCCAAAGTACGTTTGAATTCTTTATCATAAATGCTGTCGAAAGTCTTTAGATAATCTCCAATGCTTGGATGATACAGACTTTAGGGTGCCTTACGATCCATGTAATACGAAACGTCCGCCTCCAGCAATACAACTTGAGAAAATACAGACACAAATGACAAACCATTAAAAAACAAATTGAAAACTAAACATAAAAGCGTTTTGTGAAACCTAAAAACTTTTACATCTCAACCGACAAGTCATCTAGAAATATGAGCTAACAATCTTAAATATTGTTGTAAAGTAAAATATTTTTCTATTTGTTAAGCCTTGCAACTTCTAATAACACACCGTAATAGAATTCATCTATTAGGAATTGTAAGTTAAAGTTTATAAAACATTAAAACTTTCTTTGCATGCGTGAAATACTTTCAGCATTGAAATGAGATGACCATTTAACCGAAGTGTAATTCCAAATTGTTTTCGTATGCAGGTTACACAAAACAAATTATTTAGAATACTTATCAAAATAAAAATAAATAAATTTAAAATGAAAACAATCATGGACTTTTGACGATGCAGAGGTTTTTAAAAAATGCCCCGTTTTTTCTAACGAGTCCCATACGAATGACCACCATTATTTCATCTCAATTAAATTAATATTTGTTCAAATATCAGATCTAGCATTGCCGAATGCTAAATTGATGGTGGGTAGAAAATGTGTTATTCATTATAGATTTATTTTCACATCTTACCTTCAGATATTATTCCTCCAGTATTTATAGAGTGGCACTTGTGAGCAGCACTTTTTTAAATAGCTAATCACCCAAATTTGGGTGTTGAGTTGATTACTTTCGTTGAGAATACAGAATATGTTCTAGAAGTAAAATAACGCTTAATTCTCGTTACCAAACTTGGAAATGACACCAATTTCATTCAATAAAAATACTTGTTTATATATTCGTATGACATTAATTATAAACTACTCGTACATGTTTCCTTAAGAAACCAAATGTACTCAGCATTTGGAAAACAGAAATATATTTCACATATTCAATATATTTAAAAATTCCCTCACAAAAACAGGAGAAAAAGGAACTTAATTACTCTAGATAGTTATTGCTAACTTCAACCACTGTAGAGCAATATAAAGTGACTATAGAAATCCAGAATAGCGCACATGTGGATACATATTTATCAATAACGGACTTATGGCTCGAGCTTTCTTAATTTCATTAGTATGATAAATATCATTAAATTTGGATTAATATGAATCCGTATCTTTTATCGAAAAATTGTTATGGTAACTGTTTTTATCATTTTGTGGTCTTCATGGGTTACTGATGAGTGTGGTGTCATTTATGGCACAGGCAGGAACCAGTTATCATGAATCCGCAGTGGTTTTTTTTATTACACTTTCATAGTGCATTGTACAACCATTCGTTTTGTTATTCGGCAAAGTTTTTTCAACCAATCAAAAATATGTTGAAACAAATGTGAAATAAGAAAAACCTGACTGGAATATTTTTAAAGGTTTCATTGGAAGAAACCCGGTTTGAGAGACAAGACTATAAGACAAGACGTGCGAGATTCTACCAGTCACGGTAACGAAGTATTTTACAATCTTTGGTATGTTGCACGTTTCTTATATTTTTTATCACGCACTTGCTATGATTTCAATGAAATGTGACAGTAAGACGCCATGAGTCTATGTAGGGGCTGCTCCCCCGACTCACCTATTATCAACATTAGATTATGTGCGGCCACGTCTCGAGATGGTCTCAGCAAACAAACTTGGACAAACAGTTTTGAAAGTTTGCCTGAAACTATTTCCTTATGGAATCATTATTGGATAATACGAACTATGAGCTGAATGTTTTTTTAACATTTATTAAATTTTGATTTCATTTAATTTTACCCATCGCCTAGTAGTAGAATACTTATGGCCCATTCGAGGATTTCATTTTGATTCCCAATGGTGTTCAAATGAAAGCGTGCGAGATTATTTAACCTACAAATTTGTCTATTTTTTTAAAGTTTTCGGTTTTAACTTATTTTTAACTGGCTTTATCCATATAATTTGAGTAAATGCTTTATATTTTAAATTTTTCTACATTCATTTATTTTTATTATAAGCTCAAAGTAGCCTTTTATTTCTGTCTGGAGAATTCTAATTTAAATAATTTTATTGTTATGGTTTAAAATTAAGATGGCTGCGACAATTTAGGGTGTCCCTTATTTTGTCAGAAACAACAAAAATTGCGATTTTTGCTTTCATCCCCTAAATATTTCTTATTTGGCTTGATTTACTCAAAAACAAATTTTTATCTCAATAAGATGACGTTAACCCGTGCTAAGTTGAGCGCCAAATTTGAATGTTAGTAATTATAGGTTTATTAGTTCTAAGTCAGTGTAAAAGTTATTGGTAAATGTATAATATCTATTGTTTTTAAAATTTAAATAAAGAATACTTAAAACCATAGTGCACTCTAAAGAGTAAAAATGTATTCAATTACTGACTTAGAACTAATAAACCTATAATTCCAAACATTCGAATTTGGCGCTCAAATCGGCACGGGTTGACGTCATCCTATTGTAATAAAATTTTGTTTTTGGGTAAATCAAACCAAATGGAAAATAATTAGGGGGTGGAAAAAAACAGTTTTTTGACCAAATAAGGGACACTCTAGGCTGCGTATGGTACAAGGAACAGGCGATCAAGTCAATTTCAAAAAGCAAGCGAAATTATAGAGAAGCAGCAACACTGCGATGGCGTAGATGAAGCAGCACAAACACAAGTAATGAGTCATTTTGAAAAAAAAAAATTTGCTACGTCACTGGTTATTACTAATACAATTAATAAGCAAATGTTTTTTATCCTTGGATACTTTTTTTATTCTGCATGTTTAATGTGTATTAATTGCCTACACAAACACAATGTACTCGTAAACAACGCTCATTCACGCTGACATCTTGTTTCATTTTTCATTGAACAGTTATAACAAGCCGAATTTAAGTGCTATTCTGGAGCAGTGCTTCTCAAACTTTTATCCCTGGATCACTGCTCTTGACGAACAATTTGTTAATGAGCCGTGTTGAGAAAAAAATACATAACAGATAATAAGAATTTTTATTTGAAATAAATAATTTTTATTTTTTGTATAATAATTAATTGTCGCTCTTCTATTTTTCTTACTAAATCAGTTTAGCAAAAATATAGTTTAAATTCCGTTCTCTTCATATCAAAATAATTCTCAATAGGTTCACTTAAATACTGATCCGTCATGGATTGAAAGAAAAAAAACTTGCCCATGAACTCGACACTGATATAAGGCTTTTTTCTGAGGTGTGCAAATATTGCACTTTTAGAATAACGGGAGTAAAGGTTTAGTAAGATGCGCATATTCGAATTAGGTGAGAGTTCTTGAGCGGGTGTGAATATACACACTCCTTCCATTAAGGTTTACTCGGCTGATTAGAAATGGTGAACCCTGCTCATCTCATTTCTCCAGATAACCAAGGGTTAAGAATTACAATCGTATAATATTTAAGATCGTACTGAGACCTTTACACACGACATAAATGTTAAATGCTCTAAGTACATAAATGCATACATACTATCATACTATTTTCCTATAGAGAAAGAAGACAGAGTGCCAGATTTTCCTATCTCGGCACACATAATTCGCCACTTCTTCATTCACACAACTCCTACAATTTCTCTGATTTTCTCCGTTCTCTCTTTTAAAATATCATTAACTTAATCCAATCATGCTCTTCTTAGTCTTCATTTCCCACATTTTGGGTTGCATAAAACTGTTTTTGAATATAGTATTATCCAACCAAGTAGTGCTTATATTTAAATACAGTTTTCTACAGTACAAAAGTAGGAACCGGGAAACTTATTGAGGCCGGTATGTATGACACAAAAAATTTTGTAACGAAATTTATTTCCATTACTTACTTATTCATGCAGAAGTCGCGGATGTGGCAAGAGTCATTAGTATATAACGTATATTACAAATATTTAGCACGGTTCTAATTTATTCTAATGATTTCGTTACATAATATTTGATAATTGACGTTATGTTCACACATTTATTCTTCGTATATAGTCTCTCTTTTACCATCTTCAATATCTTGCTTCAAGTACCCAAAAAGTACGTTGAGAAACCCTGCATCAGCATGTGGAAGGTTTCGATTCTGCAAAGTCTTCCAATTCTTCTTGTTCTATGTAAGCGTTGTTCCACTAAAACATATCTAAGTTCTTTACCACTATAAAACAAGTTTTCGACAATTATGTAAGTCTACTTGGTAAAATTTGGTAATATTTTGTGATATACATACATATATTGAACTTAAATATACATATTACTATTAAATAATTTTAAACAATTACTTCTATTTTATTATTACTACTGCTTTTTGTATCTACATGTTAGTTTAAGACAAAGTTTTGTATTTTTTGTCAATAATTTTAAGTACTTGTATAACTTGTCATACGTTCATCTGTATATAAAATACACTATTGTGTCGTTAATTAAATAAATAAATCACAAATAAAAAAATATATGTTTAATGTTTGAAGGCTAAATTATTAATTATATGTTGAATAATTTTTTTTTAAATAGTCATTGGTGCAAAATAATTTACAAACATATATAAGATATAATTATCGAACCAAAAAAAATATATTTAAATAATGCAAGTCCATTATTTTTTTCTAATAATATAAAGGTTGTCATGGTATTCTTCAATATTTTAAAGTAAATAAAAATACAACGTAAATCGCATCACCGACGTCAAGTTAAAAAAGTCAAAAAAATATACCATTAGAACGATAATTTTTCTTATATAATAGGTATGTCGACTAAAATTCAATTATTGCATCTTAAGAAGCCAATTTTTAAAAATGTGTCAAATTTGCACGAAATTTTAAATTGTCAGGTTAAATCACCTACGAAAAAAATAATTAAATACCACTACATTTTCACTAGAATAACAAGAAGGTGTATTTTTTAATATTACTAGTTATTTTATCACCAAGAAATTAAATATTCCAATTAACTATTTGTAGCAAAATTATTATTGAAGCCTTATGTGCTATGTGCAGTAAAATCAAGATATCCATATTAATTAGAGGTAGAAAGATTTCCAAGCCCATTATCCTTGTCTTAAACCCAGTGCGGAGTAAGGAGGAAGTGCGCCCGGCACCCGCCCCGGGCTACATCCATCGTCACTTAGCCATCACGGGTAAAGTCATTAGATTAAGATTGAATTATCATACCTCCTCACGGGCCCGTAAGGCGCTGGGGCGGAGCTGACCCTAAACTTTCCCTCCCCAACTCTTGGAAAATAGTTCTAGACTCTAGCAATGCAGGGGTGATAACACATATACTCGTACCTTCAAGATGAAGGAAACCTTCCAAATTATTTGGTAAACAATTTATAGGATTTTTTATTTCAACTACTTATAAAATATATTTAAGAACTATATGTGAAAAAATAGAAACAATTACACTATCATAAATTCTATCCATGTCAACTTCTTAAATTATGCAAGTAAATAAGCTTGACATCATCAGTAGTGTCCATAATCTTTTTCGAAATATCTAATTTTCAAATACAAAGCTAACGACTTAAAATACATTTATATGGTAAAAAATATTACAACGTTTTTTATACTATAAACACTTGGTATTGTCATGGGATATTTTGGTGGACATTTTAATTATTCGCCGCTAACGTACTAACTATGAATGCTTGAATATTTGAACTGTCAACATAAGCGGATGTTCATTATGGTATGACGAGTAAATACACAAATATATTGATGGCTTTAGGAACATACATGATAGCATTACAATAAAAAACTGAACATAATCCATCAAATAATTTTACCAAGCAATATAAATAAAAGCGGTAAGTAATTAATAGTTAAATTATTTCATTTGACAAAATTTTTTTTTGAACGTTTTGCTGCAGTTGATGTCCTACATTGCATTGAGTATAACTTTTTTTTAAATTTGTAGCGTATGTTTTAAGACAGTTCCTTAACATGAATCTAAATGTTTGTCCATTAAAGCATTTATTTTTAAAGTGAAAAAATACCGATTTGCATAAATAATTTAACCTGAAACACAAGTGTAAATTTTCAGCACATTGGACAAATTTGGATAGTTTTTAGTCGATACATACATCCGAAAATTTTCATCGGTAGCACTTGATTTAATAAGGAGATTACTATGTAGTTAAACATGATTTATTCAGTGGTTTTATTGGTGTATAGCATTTTTTTCTAACTAACCAGCTCATCTTGGATACATTAGACTGCTTCACCGATAACCTGATTACGAGTTGTTATTTAACGTGTTCCCCGCGGGGAGCACAAACGCCTGTGATCTGACGACAATCCAAGTTTCAAATCACAAATACTTAAAAAAATGACACAAAACCGGAATAAAAATTGAACTAAAATTTAAAATAATCTTTATTCTAGCGACATCTCTGAAAACCTTGTCAAATAATATATTAGTTTATGAGATATTGTTGAATAAACAGAGCGCCGAATTTTTTTGGTTTCTCAATATTTCCAGCATTAACGACCTGTCGCGCGGATCGAGTCCTGCGATGAGTCTCTCTTACGTAAATAAACATTACTAAGTCTCTCTTACGTAAATAAACATTACTAAGTCTCTCTTACGTAAATAAACATTACTAGTGCTATATGCATTTGATTGGGTGAGTGTCATGAAGCATTGATTTGATCGTAGCATTCCTTTGTTTATTTTACGTAATGTTAAGTTTATCTCCTTTATTTAATGAGTCTCCTTAAGAGTAATGACTATTATTTATTATCAGAAAATTACTTAAGTGTCATGTTTACTTGGTGTTGTTATCAAATATCAGTGGTTCTAAACAAAATATGTGTTTAAACTTAGAAATTAAAAAACGCTGAAATTGTGCCGCGCACAGGATTCGTGGAATTTGATTTTTAACGCGGTGAACAGGTTAAAGATAATATTTATTATGAGCCGCATAGCTGCGCGGTAACGCAGTGGACTTAAGTGCGGAAGGTCGCTGGTTCGCGTCCCGCGCTGTGCTACTTCCCTCAAATGACATAGGCAGTTTTTACGTCATGTATTCGAGGGTATAAGGATATCTATTACTTTGGTTATATACAGTGCTGTAGTTGTAAACTTAACAGAGGGTATACATTAAGGTACTCTTTGTGTGACATCGTATACCTTATATTTACACCTATATGTATACCGTATAAATTAAACCCTGTAACATATTATTTCCGTATTTTACTTTACCGTACCGTGGATTAGAAAAGGGAAAAATAAATTAATGAAAATGAAGTATAAAGATTAGAATTATCATAATATTATAGTTTCATGGAATTCCCTCTCTCATTTGTTTCGTACAAACTAGCGGGACAAGGACAAAACGATTGTAGCATCTCGCTGTGCATCGTTGATTCTGGCTACCTGCGTTTAAAGCCAAAAGAGACATTTACAATGTGTTTAGAATATTATTTACCGTAAAGCATTTTATTGTTTTTGTCTGATGTTAGAATTTTTTTATTTAACCAGAGGGCATACGCTATTTCTGCGAATATAGCAGAGGGTATACCCCCGTGTAGCCTCAACTACGTCACTACATTTTTTTTAAAGAGGAAAAAAACATGCCGGTATTCTCCTCGATCGTCTTACTACGGTGTGCCACCGGTTCCAGTAAAGCGGTGAGTTTGCTGGTGTGCTAAAGCTCACTTAAATAAGAGAAAATAAATAAATAAAAAAATCACGGCCCAGTTACGCTTTCCAACTTAATTGACATTGGAATAGCGAAGGGATCCTCGACAACAAGGCCCAGCAACGATGAAGACTTATTATCAAGTAACATAAAAATGTTGTGTATTATTGAACATATTAATTCTATCGCGAGTGATGACCCTGTTCAACATTAAGATTAAAATATTTTTTACGTTATGGTCAGTATCCCCAGGTTGTTCCATCTTCACGATAAAATTTATTAAAAGTGAATTATTTCTACAAATATACTTGAAAAATATTTCATTTTTAGTAAACGAAATCCAATAAAAACAAAATTGTCTTTTCGTTATTTTAACAATACCACTTAAGTGAATTTTACTTTATCAATTTGAGGTGAGGTAAAATAAATTGTCCTTTTAGAAAAAAATATTTAATAATTAGGTGGCGTATTATTAAATTGTTATTTTAGTATTTTGGAATTATTCACGCACAAAGAACAATTTATTCGGAGTAAAATCTGTAAGATCTATTTATACGAGTATATCTATTGAAAATTTCTCGATATTCCAACGTAATACTCGTATATTTGTTTTTTTTTTGCATTAAACTCTTGTTTATCAAAAACCAATCAGATGTGTTCTACTCGTATTAATTTTTATTTTTTTAAATAAAAAAAAAATCACCCACCTCAAAATGTTTCACGCCCCTTACTCAGTTGTAACTACCCACACTCCATATCATCCTAGACATTTGTAACTACCCACAATCCATATCATCCTAGACATTTGTAACTACCCACAATCCATATCATCCTAGACATTTGTCATTATTTTTTGTTTTGTTTCTTTATGATTTTATATTAAACATTATTTCAGGCTGACTTTTGTACCATTGACGTTCTTTGGTTAGCTGGGGAACTAAGTTGAGTTGAGTTAAAAACTTCATATATTTTAATATAATTTTAAAATATGGACATTCTCTGCTTCTAGCATTGTCTCTGAAACCTGAACATATTTTTCAATTTCATTTTATTCTTTCCATTGTATTCATTAATGGTCTGACAAGACAAAGTGCTTGTTCTGAAACAGCCGATTTAAACCGGCAATATTTATACATACGAGTATATGTTATAATCCAACAAGTCGAAGCTCTGACCACTAGTTAAATTCGATATTCTCAATTTAAAAAATTATATCCTCTATTTTATTCAAACACCCAAAAGCTGAGCATACTAACATCAAACGACCTCCGTACCCTAGTGGTAAGAGTTTTGATTTTCCCCCAGGATTTTCGGGTTCAATACCCGATGATACAAAAAAAATTTAAAAGTCTGATAAAAGAGTTCGTCTGGTAACAATACTCGCAAGCACGGAGGGGTAGCGTTGCCAATATGCTCAATGACGAGTCTCGAGTCAACCTACTTTAGAGGTTCTAAACCTGAAGGTTCGATTACTAGGGCCGAAGATAATATTGTCTTCCAGCTACGCTCTTCGATATGTCCGAAACACTGATTCATATACGAGTATATTGAAGGGTACCATACGAAAAACAAAATTAACATCAAACCCACTCGGTCGAAAAGAAATTGTAATATTCCATATTCAAAGAAATTACGATTCCATTTTGAACAACATTGACTACACGTACCGCGTCACTGGCAGAACTAAATGTGTATACATATACTGTCTAATTAATAACTTACCTGTCATAAACATATAATTATTGTACTAAACCAAAACTGCTTTTTTCATGAACGATTTAATTTATTTATCTTCCGGTCAAATATATATGTTATATATGTTGTATTGTAGAAATATGTTTTTTAGCAATGAATTAACTATATTGGTTTTTAGCAATTAATCTCCTCAAAAGCCGAACAGTGATGGATGGTTAGCGGATTAGCGTTTGGATCCAACTATTCACCCTCCGGCATTTTCGCCAAGTTTCATCCCCCTCATATCAACTTACTTTTCAGACTTATGCATCAACTCGGAAGCTTTTGGCTATTCTTTATTTTTAAAAAGGAAAGCATTAGTTTTACTTTCATATTAAATTAAAACTTTGAATCTCTTACTGATCCAACTTTTCATGATTTTTAATAAATTTTGTCTAATGGTTTTATTCATGCTGAACAACTGGTTGATTACCAATGTATTATTAACTAAAATAATAAAAATACATGTTCTAATTAACAAAATTATACAAAATAATAAGAACGTAGCGAGCTTCTTGATGTGTGGCAATATGTTAGAACCAACCAGAAAGATTTTAAATATACCTGAAGGGAAAACCACGCTCACACCCTTTAAAAAAAGGAAAATCGAATTTGCAACATCCAGATTATGAAAAATATCTTTTTGATATATTTTTTTTATCCAGGTGTTAAGTTGTTGCCTTGTATACATTTTTGATGCCCTTGTAGGTTGACCAGTGTTAAAAAATACCAATTAATAAATATCTGGTTTTTTATTAACATCATATAAGAGTATATATCTTTAATATATATCTCAAAATAAAGTGTATACTGCTTTATAATTTATTAAATTAGGCTTATGATACAGAGGGTACAGTTAATTGATTTTAAATTAAGGACAAAATATTAAGTACCATTAGTACTAGTATCACAGTAAGGAAGTATAAACTATTCTCTTCTATATGTAAAATAAAAAAGATGATATTTTATGGTATGGGTGGGTATGCTCACAATACACAGTACACAGCAACAATGGACACGATTCATTTAGCGTAAGTTGATAGTTGATATGTTCCCTCCCGGGGCAAACTATACTACAAGATGGATTGGTGAATCAAACTTTAGCCTTGCCCAAGTTTGTGCAGAACTTAATGTTTGTATGTAAATTGGTCATTAATCATAATTGTGGACGTTTGTTTTCTGTGCGCCGGCCTACATTATAACGTTAAGGGATAAGAAATTGGAAGGTACGCCCGATCTGGCCGGATACTCTCGATGTCACGGATTTTCAATGAGGTTTTAATTCTAATTTGTTGAAAATGTGGGCAAAAAAATTTGGGCACATCGTTAGTGTCAAGCCTCCTTTGACAGTAAGGATCGAACGGGCCAATTTATAAGTTCATAAATTTGGTGAGTTTTCGTTATTATTATAAATAAAAAGTTTTTATACAATATATACTATAGTAGGCAGTCTGTAAAAAATATTTTTAAATGCTTTTGATGTTATTTGAATAATGACTTTAAAATTATGTCAACATTATGTTTTTCTCTATATTTTTTGTATAATGTGAAGGCGTGTGCTGAAAAAAATATGTGATGCCCCCCCCCCCCCCCCCGTTCGGGTTTATTTTTTACTATGGAATGATGCTTGATCGGAGGATCGTATAAAATGAACACATACCTTTTGATAGCATTTGATTCCAATTGTTTCTCACGTGAACCATTAATACACATGTTGATTAATATATTTTTCTTGTATTGCTTTGTTTTGCAATCAATAACCGAGATTATTGTTAATATTATGACTAAATTCTTCAATACTGTCTATTTTTTTGTGAAACACAATCTTCTGGCTGCAGTTAATGTTAAAAGCCATCGATACCTTGGTGAATATGCTTGCTTCACATTTGTGCTTTTCGAGTTTTCCAGGAAGGTCCCGGAAAACATTTCTTCAGCCCTTTTTCGTGAAAATTTAGTAGGTACTTAACATAAATCTACCTGCATTTTTAGGATATGATTCATTACGCAACTTTATTAGAATTTTAATTAAAGCAGACATAACCTGTAGTCTAGGTTTATATTTTTCCTTTTGTATAATTATATAATATATCAACCATATCACTTGTGGATGTACTCTTTTAATATTTTTTTTTCAAATTCATGATATGCTAGAAATGCCCATTTGAGAAACTTATTTCAAGGAGTCACGATTCTCAGTCATGAATTCGATTGTAGATTGTCATAATTATGGAAGTACTGTTCTGATATAGTTTTTCCTTTTTACAAATTAAAAATAAATATAGCTTTTGGGTGAACTCAGATATGTTGTTTCTTTTTTGCAATCGATATATAATATATAGTATTATATAATCATCGACATAACTTTAAAGCTTTATTTTAAACAATTTGTAAAGTTTTATGAAGTTTCTGAAAAATATACATTATTAGGTGTTGGTTAAATAGCTTTGTTTTAAGGCAATAATAAAAGTTAAAACATACAAACTCTAGAAATTTTAATTTAATTAGTGATATATAAGTTAATGTAAGTTAGAGAAAATTGACGATTATAAGGAAAAATGTGACAATTAAGCCGCAATATTATTGAAATTGTTGCACGGAATAAATAACAATCTAGTAAACTCATACTTTTATCGAAAGATCTTGCAAGACAAAGTATGTCAATTCTATAAGATAAGCATTTGGTTTGGAAAAAATAATTCTAAAACTTTCGCAGTCTCATATAGCAGCCCGGTTAAAAGTGCGGTTTTAAAAAATATTCCATATTTCATTTATAATAACAATCACTTCATATAAAAATAATCAAATTAAAAGAAACACTTTACTTCTCTATTGTCGAAGCTTATATTATTAAAATTTTGATTGGAATTGAATTGAAAATCTGTTCCCAAATATCAAGTTGGGCAGCTAATAAGCATCGATCCCCACTCCATCGTTTCCCCCACCCCCATCTCTACCCCCACTCTCACATAGACATGATCAAAACTTAATATCTTGTGTCACTATCGTCATTAGAGATAATTGGATTTTGTGTGACTTGGTGGTTGGCTTAAGGGTGCCTAAGAAAAGGTGACCTCATGTGACGTTATTCAAATTTCCCGCAACCCTCGAACATATTTCCTGAAGAAATATTGAAAAAAATGTAGTTTAGGTCCTGCATAAATAAAAAAAATATATCTAGATAGAAAGTGACATACATATGAGAAGATTTGTAAGACTCTAACATATATGACGTTACAAGAGACACATGTATCCATTTTACTAAGTGTTCCGTCCAACGAAATCGTCCGAGCTTCACTAATGAAGAGATTGGTTAGTCCTGGAGGAGGTAATACAACTTCTGGTTGTATCGGGAGTGTCATAATTCACCTTCTTACGTTGACATACAATTCATACTTTTAAGATGTCCAAAAATTTCTCATCGGCCCTCGTAAGTGTAGAAAATTTAAAAAAAATATATTTGGGATGTCAAGAATAATTTTTAATTACTAACACTAACGTTGAAATCTACTTGCCGTAATACAGCTTGTAAGGTGTGTAGGGTCTATCATTAAGAGTCTGAAGATAAGATTAGGTAGTAGCGTAAAACGTCAGAAATAGAAAATTTCTCGACATACAATTTTTAGTCTAAGTCACATAAAAAAAACTTCACATAAAAAAAAACGAAATATTTTTTTCATTTTATTGCACAAACGTTTTGCCCATTTATCGGACATAACTTTTTGCCTTACTTACGTACATATTTATATCAATTATATAAATGATAAAATATTGTAAAATATTTTCTTTTGAAAAACATTTGGGTGACCAATAAAATGCATGTGGATTTATGTAAACAAAATGTCCCAATTCACACTTGACCTGCTTTAATATGATTTAAATAACATTGCATCGCTTTGTATGGACCTGTATAAAATGTTTTTTCATGATACCTTTTAACTATGGGCCACACATTTTACAAGCTCGATGTTTTAATACATACTTGAATGATATTGAGATATTCGATATTACAAATAAATTTGAAAAAATATGTTAGTTGGTCGGGTCTTCTTTTAGTACATCCATATAACAATAAACAACCATTCTGATGATGCTCGTTGAGCGAAACCGATAAAAACTTGGTGAAAAAAAACTTTTTGTATCATTTATGTACAGCAAATATCGAAGTTTCTTTAATTACAATCTGCAATTTAAAATAAAAAGAAAACATAACCAACGTAAGTAAAATTCTCAATTTGTCAATAAAAATAATTATTTTGTTTAATTTAGTTTCAATTCCAGTGAAAAATAAAATAATGATCTTATTTGATCTAAATAGATATATGATAAGCTCATTTTGATTGATTATTATTATATAATGATGCATTTTGAGTTGTCTTTTTTTCGAGGAGGTTACGGATATGCTTACACATTTATGGGCTATTTAGTATTTAATGCAGTAGACAAAATAAATGAATATAAAGATTTTTAAAAATTTTGAACAGTTTACGAATGTGATTTTTGTAAGTTTAAAAGTTTTCTTCTGAAAGCTGCGTCAATTACTGTTTAGTGTAAGCTATCATCAGCGGATAACAAGTAAATATATTTCAGCCCTTATAAAGCAGCTCGTAGCTTTCATGTAACGAGTGTGTCGTGTAAGATTTGTACCAGTAAAAATATTTGAAGAGGGATGTTCATGCAGGGTGTGTGTCCCGTCCCATCGCATACCACTGGTGTACCTCATTCCTTTGTAATTTCCCAAGACCCCCATAAAATAGTTGTCATTAGCGTAGTCCATCACAAACAATGTCGGGTGTGGTCTGCTTTACAAAGATAATGTTTATCGTCTTGTAACGCCGAAGCTCCCACGCCGATAGTGGCGTACATTAGGAAAGTTCGCATAAACTTGTGTACCAAGATCCTGGGGTTCTTGGTACTTTGGTCGTTATGTACTCGTCTCCACCTCTGAGATTCCATTATGAATGCCAACTCACGGTCTTCTAATCTCTCACAAGACAGTGCGCCCAGTCCTCCGCGGGGTCCGGCCACTCTTATTTCCCGCCTTCACCTATTGTATTTTTAAATATTTCTGAATACCCGAAGTTCTTGGCAAGATTGAGTCATTTAAATTTTTTTAAGTGTCCAAACTAATTTAATATGAAAATTGCTAATAAGAGACACCGGCTACTAATAATGGAATTAGGTTTTATTTATAAGTTCCGTAGTTTTTGCCATCCTAAATCGACACTTACTATCACAAAATACGTTAAATAATATAATATACCTGCGCGAATATTCATGGTATCAGCAACATTGACGAGATCAGTGTGGATACTTGTGGATCACGGTGGATACTGGATTGGCATTGATATAGTTTTTTTTCTGTCTTATGGTAACACGTTTTGTTTATATCTCCGCCTGTTCAAAATAAGAAACCAGCGACAATTGGGCAAGAATTTGTCTTGTCGCAATACTTTCTCACGTTATAAAGCAGTGTTCTCACCAAATGATATGGCAAACTACGAGTTTTGTGTTGATTAAAATAATTTGGAAACTCGAAGGCCCGATTATCGGAATTGAAAACATGGTATAAACCAGCCACACTCTTTATTTGCCCACATTATCAATGCGGATATTAAGAGAAGTGTCATACGAATGACTGAAATTCTCCCGTACAAACTACTGTTAAATGGTTTATCAACCATGATTTATGTCTGTATTTGACACTATCGGCATGGGCTTGTAAAATAAATTTTAAAATTTCAAGAGCAGACTTGAAGTAAGGAATGGATTATAAGAAATATGTACCTATAAGATTTTTCATATCACAATTCGAAATATTTTCTAAATTATTTTTTATTATTTACTAGCCCTAGCCTTAATCATTTCCCGAGTAATCCTTAAGCCCCTCCTGTGAACTTTGTGTACATACAATATTGTACAGGTTGAACATTTATGTTATTTCTGTAAAGACATTATGAAACCCTTATTATGGCCGTGACTGTTCCTGCCGACACACATTTCTTGATCAAATAACCCGAAGATCTTGGATTTGCAAATAAATTGGGTACTTAAACTGTAAGATGCACGGATATTTCATTTTCGGATCTTATTTGTAATATGAACATGAAGTTTATCTTTGAATATAGAATTGCGAAACCAATCCAAATACTTGTTATTTTTATGCGATTTAAGTCTCTAAAAAAACATTTCCTGTTTTTTATCTTTTTCGTAACCGACGATCGCAAATATTTTTTTATCCCTTTGATGAGAGGTTATTTAAAAATTTTATTTATAAAGTTTAAAAAATTTGATACTGAACTACAAATCTCAAAGACTTATTATTTCGACCATAAAACGGTTTTTATACTGGATTCGACTTGATTTTATCAATCCCTGCCACTAGAGTAATATTTTAAAATAAACAAATTTTTAATTAAGAATTAATTTAAGCTGTCTTGCAAACCGGGGATTACGCATTTGATTTTCGTTAGAGTCAAATTATTCTAAAAAAGATTCCAGTATGTTTTTACCTTTCGGCCTCTTTTACAATTTTCTGTTTAGTTGAGAAAAAATGCCTCCTGTCAATAAACCCACCAGGTTGTACTACATACAGCGAAAGTGTAATGCAATAATACAATACTATTTTGGTATTCAATTGAATATACGAGTATATTTGTGCACGTAAAACGCAATAGACAAAACTTCTACTCTTCTATGGTAAGACTCGTACATTAAAAAACTGACTTTTCTTCAATAGGTACATAATCTATCTATCCACAATATGATAATTGGTAATTCAGTTCTCTGCTCGACATAAACTGATCTACTAAATGATCTTCCCTAAAACGCGAAAACAAATGGAATCTCAATTCTATGACTTTTGTGACTATTGGTAAGATGCTTGTCTTATAACTCGCGATTTGCAGGATCAATTCCCAGTGACATCAATATTTTTTAAAAATTGATTCCAGTCTGGTTTTCACGTCAGTCCTCTTAAACTATTTATCATTGATTGAAAAATATAACATTGTGGCGATACACCTACCAGGTTGTACTGTGACATATACTCGTATAACGAAACAGTTAAACTATTTATCATTGATCCTCTTAAACTATTTATCATTGATTGGAAAATATAACGTTGTGGCGATACACCTACCAGGTTGTACTGTCACATATACTCGTATAACGAAACAGTTAAACTATTTATCATTGATCCTCTTAAACTATTTATCATTGATTGGAAAATATAACGTTGTGGCGATACACCTACCAGGTTGTACTGTGACATATACTCGTATAACGAAACAGTTAAATTATTTATCATTGATCCTCTTAAACTATTTATCATTGATTGGAAAAGATAACGTTGTGGCGATACACCTACCAGGTTGTACTGTGACATATACTCGTTTAACGAAACAGTTAAACTATTTATCATTGATCCTCTTAAACTATTTATCATTGATTGGAAAAGATAACGTTGTGGCGATACACCTACCAGGTTGTACTGTGACATATACTCGTATAACGAAACAGTTAAACTATTTATCATTGATCCTCTTAAACTATTTATCATTGATTGGAAAAGATAACGTTGTGGCGATACACCTACCAGGTTGTACTGTAACATATACTCGTATAACGAAACAGTTAAACTATTTGTCATTGATCCTCTTAAACTATTTATCATTGATTGGAAAAGATAACGTTGTGGTGATACACCTACCAGGTTGTACTGTAACATATACTCGTATAACGAAACAGTGAGTTTCACTTTATGAAAGTATTTTCAGACTGAACTGCTCTCACAGAGCAAAACATCAAATCAGATTTACCATCGTTATTTTTTTTATATCTAGTAAAAAATCAGTCTGTCGAAATGGCTTTCTAAAACATTAATATTAATTCAATGAATAATTATTCATTTGAAAATTTGCTAATTTTGTAATCTGTATAAGTACTTAATTTATAAGTACTTAATTTCAGGTGAACTGGTGATATACGGGTATATGAAGAAAGTATTTTTTATTTAAAAATACCTTTTCCCCTTTTTTGTCTATGTAATGAGATAAAAAGACAAAAAAATATACTATGACAGGCCAAATTGGATAAAAAAAGTATCGGATGCATAGTAAAAAGGTAAACGCAATAAATTTAACCTTTTGAATGTCAACACTGAATGTGTGTTGACATAAGCACTTTATTTTAAATTCATCCCGATTCCGATTAAATGTTCACAAATTGTGATGAATGAGCACTTTTAGGGGAGCATCACTCGCTGCCAACATGTATGAATAAAAATATTCGGATATGCAAATGAGACGCTCCCCGCTGCACTCGTTTTGCATACAGAAATGTGTTTTTACCACTCAATGATCGTTGGACAATTTGATTATAATGCAGTTTTTTTTTTCAAACAAGAAAACCTTTTTGTGAATTACAATATTTGCATTGCAAGTCTTTGATGTAAGATAATTGTTAAAGCTCTGAAATTGTGAAAATCAAATACTGAAATTCTAGTGCTTGATTTTTGTTGAATACACTATATATTAAGCTGAATTCATATTTAAAATGGCCAAATCTTTTAATTATTTTGAGATGGAATGAACTGATAATTAATTTTTTTATTTTAATAATGGCTGGAAAATTAAATAATTTTTATTTAAATATTTTTCTTTTTAGTCGATTCCCCATAACTGAGGGTCATAATATCTCTCATCCATTTGCCCAACTCTGCCCATGGCAGCTGATATTTCATGTAACATGTAGTAATTTTATTTACATACGAGTACGTTATTTTGTTTACTTAGTTTCATATTCATACTTAAAGTGCAATGCAAAAAAAAAACATAAAAATAAAGATAAGCATTTTTTATGACTATGGTTGTATTGCATCTCTCTGCATATCAGCTGGATTAAAGAACTATATTTTAAATATTTATTTAAACGATAGCAAGTTATGGATAAAGTTAATTAAATTTAGTATTTATCACACAAAAAGAATTTGAGGAAATATTTAAACCGGATTGTGAAAAGAAAAATAATATTTCATGAGTCTTTATTTGGGTTATTTCTGAGTGAAACCAAACTCGACAGTAGTAGTGAAAAACTAAGACAGTGAATAAGTGAATAAATTTTCTAAAATAATATTATATGAATCACTATGCATATGTAGTAACAGTAGTTTTTTTAAGAAACAAGAAAATTTGCGGATTTCGAAGACATGGTTAGAGGAACTTAGTACTTCTGCTTTTATTTTCTTTTCTTTAGAAAGGAATGCAATATGAAGCCGTATTCGTAAAAATCTTCTAATATGTCTAAAAACCATTTGAAATTAGATTTTTTTAGATATAGGTGTTTTTTATTTCGCTTCAGCAATAATTAATTGTAAAAATCTCAAAAATTAATGATTAATTTAAGATAAACACTGTACATTCAGACTCGGCCATTTGTTATTTATTTTGTAACAATATGATTTTTGAGTATTATCATGACCTTATAAGTCTGGTGTGATATGTTGTTTATAGTTAAGGCATTAACGTTGTGGAGGTTTAAAGACATTGTAATTTATTTTTAACAAACACTGTTTATTCCACTTTTTTTTTATGACGGTATAACTCTACCGGTTTCAAGGCTTTCACCTCATCTTCAGGGGAGCGTAAACAAGACTAAATGCTGTTCGGACTGGCACCGATATAGACACTTCAACGGTTGGAGGCGGGAGGGGTGAGAGGAAGGCTAGGTATAATTTCGGCCAAGAGCGGGGAGATTTTGGGGAAATAAGTATTCAGCAGATGCTCTGATCGGTATACTGACTTAGAAATTTCTAGGGCCTCCAATCTGTCCAATCTATTTCCGTTGTCGCTAATATGTAAGAATTTGGCATCATCGATGGAAAAAGTATGATTCTCACGGTGACAATGATTAGCCATTTCAGAATAAATTAGAGGATTTGTTAAAGCAGATTGGTGTTCACGAAATCTCTTTTCAAAAGATCTTCCTGTCTTTCCTATATAGAAATTATCACAGTCAGCACATAAAAGTTTATACACACCGCTGTTGTTAAGTATTCCATTTTTGCCTTTCCCATTAAATAAGAGTTTCCGGAGATTAAAGTTAGTGTAAAAAGCTGGCTTTATGTGACTTGGAATATTTTTGGTTATTTCATTTGATATATTTTTTATTAATAGGACTTTGCTCCATTTATAGGTATGCTTATAGGTGTCGTTAAATATATAATCTTTTATAAGTTTCTTTTTTGTTTTGTTTTTTAAAAGTGAATCAATGAGGCTTCCAGGATAGCCATTATTTGTAGCAATTTTTTTCAATTTAACGACACCTATAAGCATACCTATAAATGGAGCAAAGTCCTATTTATAAAAAATATATCAAATGAAATAACCAAAAATATTCCAAGTCACATAAAGCCAGCTTTTTACACTAACTTTAATCTCCGGAAACTCTTATTTAATGGGAAAGGCAAAAATGGAATACTTAACAACAGCGGTGTGTATAAACTTTTATGTGCTGACTGTGATAATTTCTATATAGGAAAGACAGGAAGATCTTTTGAAAAGAGATTTCGTGAACACCAATCTGCTTTAACAAATCCTCTAATTTATTCTGAAATGGCTAATCATTGTCACCGTGAGAATCATACTTTTTCTATCGATGATGCCAAATTCTTACATATTAGCGACAACGGAAATAGATTGGACAGATTGGAGGCCCTAGAAATTTCTAAGTCAGTATACCGATCAGAGCATCTGCTGAATACTTATTTCCCCAAAATCTCCCCGCTCTTGGCCGAAATTATACCTAGCCTTCCTCTCACCCCTCCCGCCTCCAACCGTTGAAGTGTCTATATCGGTGCCAGTCCGAACAGCATTTAGTCTTGTTTACGCTCCCCTGAAGATGAGGTGAAAGCCTTGAAACCGGTAGGGTTATACCGTCATAAAAAAAAAAGTGGAATAAACAGTGTTTGTTAAAAATAAATTACAAAGTCTGGTGTGACTTTTCAACGGGTCATTTTTAATTGTTGATGTTTATCAATGGGAAAAATTAACTGGTTACAATATAACTAATTTGAAACAACTATAAAAACAAAAGAAAAAAAATTATATTTTATGAGTCTTTATTTGTGATCAAGTAGTTGATATGTATCCGAAATATTTTAAAAAATTGAATGAAATGTTGTAGAAAAAAAGTTTAATAGTGGTTTTCGATTCATTCTTTAGATAGATATTAGTTTATACAAAATGAACTTGTTTTGTTTTACTCCATCACTACATTTTACGATAAAGAAAATGAAAACAAAATAATGAAACAACAAATATTTTGTATAGTATATTGGATACCACCATCAAGATTCACATATTTATTTAAATGCACTTGTTTACAAAAATGATTATTTCAAATATTTCTGTTCTATTTTACAAACTTTTTTAAATAAAATTACTTCAAGGTATAGTTGGTAAGACGCCTCAGAGGGTTGCGGGTTTAATTTCCATTGAAAGCCCATTTATTTTTCAAAAGAGCTCTAGTTTGATTTATTTTAGGCATTTGAATATATTTCTAGTTAGTTATAAGTGATTGCGATATGACAATAAACCGGCCAGGTTATATCGTTTATCTTTTATGTATGTACGAGTATATATCGAAAGTGTAATACAGTATAATACAATTTCAATAGATCTTTAGGAATCTATTTGTTTCTCTTGTTTTTATGAAATTGAAAATAGTTGAGTAGTTCGTCAAATAATTTTTAATTTATGAAAAACGTAATACTAAATATAACTATTGCAAGTATTCATAAAAACAAACTTCATCCATCAATGTTCATGCATAACTGACAGGAAAATCTGAGTAGATATATAATATATGCAAATACCACTCACACGGCTCAACAGCGATAAATATGATTGAGATGCAGTACTGAAGCGGGCATTTGTTATATCGGAAACGGAACTAACCTCGCGCCGCTCCCAGCGCCCCCGCCGCGTCTTGCGGCCGCCAGAGCGCGAAAACCAAAGCGACATTAGGATGCAAATTATCATTTCTCAGAGGGAGGTGTCTTGTGGAGTCGAAACTATTGCGGAAAATATTTGGAACTGTGTGAGGGTTTAATAATATTTTTTTGTTTAAATACATCATTAATTGTACACACCGAATCACATTTTGATTGTTTCCATAGGAGAATTATTGTTCAATTGTGTTTATTTCAGAAAATAGAAATCAAAATTTGATTGCTATAACAAAAAAAAAACAGGAAGTTTATAGGTTTTAAAATGATTTAGTTGTATCATTTATGTATGTATAAATTAATGTTTTATATTACCACATATATTTTTAATTAAATATTGTTTTACTTAAAAAATGCTTGGTTTTTACAATGTATATATATTTTTTAGACAATAGCGTGATCCTGAGAATTTTGCAAGTAGTATTTTTTTAATTAGGTAATATTTTATCAAAGGGAAACTCCTTTCTTCATTTTAGTATAAAATATATTTTTGTGAAATTTTAAACTTTAACCTAAGCGGTAAATGTAATTTTTAACTTGAAAAATATCTTGGATATAACATAATTGTACAGAAAATTCACTGAACCATATTATATATAAACTACAATATATCTAAAACACGTGCTATTTGTTTAATAACTGAATAAGGATAAATTGTGAATAATTAATTACTCAGGATAACCTTGAAAATGATCACATTTGGACAAACAATATATTTTGTTTCCTTACTGAAATTTGATCGAGGGATATTAAGGAATCAACATACTAAAGAAATATGTAAAATATACCGAATAATGGACACATGGTCTATCATTTTAAAAGGTTAAAAAAAAGGGAAATAAAATGTATATCCCTATTAAGACACCGGCATCGATAACTGATTTTGTAACTAAACAAATTAACGATTTTCCAAATTTCATAAAATTTTTGGATTACATCGAGTAGCTTGAACCCTAATTTATGCTTAGTAAAACGTCAAAATCTAAAATCTGCAAATTTAGGTACCATACTTTACATATCGTTTTTGCATTAGAAAATGTCTTATAAGAGTATACGCTGTGTTTTTTTTTTAATATTTGTAACGCTTGGAAAAAACAGTAATTGTAATTATATCTGAAAGGCTATTTTTTACTACAAACACGAGGCAGTCACTGCATAAAACGACATACGGGTTTTCTAAAATCTTCACAAAACTTATCATCTTAATCCATTATCAAAGCTAAAAATACTAAATACCCCAGAGGAAGAATATAATGAATAAATATTTGTCCTAATTTAATATCACTTTCAAATTAATTTGGTGGCAATTATAGGACGCTTTTAATGAATTTAAGAATTTTTGATTTCGGAGTATATTTTTTACAAAATTTTATGATATGCTTTCAGCGTATTCTGTGGTTTTTATAGCACATTTTATAAAGGTAAGTCTGGTGAAATTAATGGCAATAGGAAGTATGCTGATAGCAGTCTTGCAAATGCAGAGAGCTTGCAATATAGAGTGATCTGGTGAAGGAATAGACTGGGGGAAGTTTGTACATCGCCATGCAAACCGCAAGTGACCGAAAGATAGGGCGACGTGTCGACGCAACCTCAACCGCCAAGATCCTGACTTTCAGTAATGAGGAAAGACAGAGATGATGTTTATCATTACATATTACAGTATTTTTTTTACATTTAATATAAACTCTAATATTTGAAAGATTTTTTTATTAGATCAATAACTGTGTAATATAAAAGCTTTGTCTGCGTATATTTAAATTTCATTTCAAAGAGCTAACTGGTCTGGAAACGTAACAGTGCACCGACGGCTGTAGCCGTAACCGATCCCTAAAAGGTAAAACGCTTCAGCGAAAACCGAATATTGATGAATTTCAACAATTTAATTACGATTGAATACAGGAAAGATTCGACCAGGCGCATTGTTTGAAAGGGGCTGGGGTGTGGGAAGCTGAGCTCCTCCCAAACACCCCCACCTAGAAGCACCCACTACCCCCTACGACCCAGGGTAGGAGGAGGGGAGAGCCTCGGGCCAAAAGGTAGTTCGGCGCTTAAGTATACCAGTGCAGTAGCGCCGGGAATATAAATAAAATAAATTAGCATATGAATGTGAATAGTACATCGGTTATTTTAAATATTTTTAATTTCCTTGATTCATATTTTGTAAAACTGTATTAAGTTACAAAAAAATGATTACTTTGTCATCGTAGAGTGACACAAGTCGCTCCCATGACACATTTTCACTGTAGCATCTCTCAAAAAGCACCATTATTGAATTATTTTGGAGGTTCCAATGTTCTCAGCCCTATAATACTCGAGAGGAAGATCGGTAAAGTTTCAAGCGGTAAAGTTGGCCACTGTGAATAAGCAATCAAGATTACAGGTCGTGTTAGCTCAATACACTTGAACAAGACAAATTATGCTCTAAACAAACATACGATATGTACATCCCATCTCGTGCAAAAGGGTACACCCCTTGAACAAATTTATCATGAATACGACTTCTGACTGTTTAAGGCTTAATACTTTAAAACACAGTTTAAACTTCACCCTTTAAGAATTTTTTATCCAGTGAAACGCCTTTAATGGTGAGGTTATTCAGTGAAATTTATGAACATCAAATATTAATCAAGACCTTTTGTGACTTATTCAGGTGTATCTCAGGTAACCCCACATCCACAGCAATCAAAGCCTTTGCTTTATTATTTGGAATTTATTTTTTAATAATTTCCAACTCTCTAAGAGTCAAGAATTCAAAGCTGTATATCTCTAAAACGTAACGTAAATATCAAAATAACACTTGGCTGCCAAAGTCGAGATCCTAATAATATTATTATTTCCTTTAAAAAAATTGTATTTCAAGACATAGTGCGGTAAATTTTAAATATTTTATACTGTATTATACTTTTAAAGTTTTTGTGTCATTATAGACAGTTTGAAACAGTTTGTAGGTGCTGGAATAGGTGAGGAACAATTCAAAAACGAAAGATTTTCAATGTGATAGATAAACCAAATGAAAGACACAACCTTCTCCCTGGCTCCATCTCAACTCACTGTCTGCGAAGACTGTTGGGGTCAGCTCTCCTCGTCCTCAGGTTGTATGCTCTTCTGTCCCGGACTACGTGCCCCAGGCCGTGCCTCTGCATCAGGTTATCTTTTTGCACCACCCACGAATTCTTTGGTCTTCCTCTAGTTGTTATTCGAGGAGACACAACCGAACTTCCCATAACCGCTTTCTCTTTAAACTGTGAAATGTAGAGTTAGTAGCAGCCAAGAAAAATATGAATGTTTGCTATACTTGAACCTATTCTGTAACAATAATTCATAATTTAATGATATTTAAGAAAAAAAAATTACGTACCGTCACTGATAATCACCTCCCCAATATTTCTGCCGCACGATGCGCAAAAAATGTGGCAATAAAAATGAAACATATTCATGTTTTGTTGTTTCCATCTTTCCAATTTGACTATTAGCCTTAATGGCATCGCCTGAGAGGTAAAATTTGCATACTAAAAGTGTTCATTGGGTTCTCGACCCTTGCTGTAACCCTCGATGATTTTATTTTTCTCCAATTTCACGCATGTGCCACAGAACTCACTAAAATCAAACTTGTCATATTTAAATTTGCGATAAAAATATGGACCTTTAACCCTTTCGACTCGCATGTCTCCCTCAAGTCACCATACAACTCGTTGGTGACATTTACAAAGTTGTTCATGTCACTAAAGATTACATTAGCTTTTATATGATTAAGATATGTTATATTGATTACTTTGTTTAATTTTTTTTTAATGAAACTTTTATACTATTAAAATAACGATTTGGCTCATAGAGTCCGATTGAAGAAATACTAGTGAGAATCATTAACGATAAATAGATTGCACGTGCTATGTCAAAACTTAATGTTTTAACAAATGTTGATAGTCATGTTGTTTATAGTTAAGGCATTAACGTTGTGGAGGTTTAAAGACATTGTAATTTATTTTTATCAAACACTGTTTATTCCACTTTTTTGTGACGGTATAACCCTACCGGTTTCAAGGCTTTCACCTCATCTTCAGGGGAGCACAAACGAGACTTGTTTGTGCTCCCCTGAAGTTTATGCTCCCCTGAAGATGAGGTGAAAGCCTTGAAACCGGTAGGGTTATACCGTCACAAAAAAGAGGAATAAACAGTGTTTGATAAAAATAAATTACAATGTTGATATTTAAGTTAAAATATTACATCGAATATGGTAATATTTGTTATACTGTATAAACAAAATACTGTTTTACTTTTACGATTAAACATTAAATTTTTTAATATTTAATGTCTTATAATTATTTTCAAAAGCAAGAAATTTTAAATATGCTTAGTGCTAACCTGATCAACATATCTCAAATTTATATATTGGTATCAAAACATAAGACGAGAGATGATTTAAAAATAAATTGATATTTATAATTATTTCATTTTTGTTTTTGGCTTTATCTATATCTAAATCTTTTTAGTTCATAACGTTGGTAACACATGTAAAATTAAATTTGTCTCTATTTTGCGAATTCTAAAACAAGGTTAATTGTTTTTTATATTTTCCCCTCTCATTAAAATAAATATTTTGGGTCAATAATATCCACATACACTTCAGATGAAACATGATTATTTTTGTAACAAAACGATATAATTTCGCTTTATGAGAGCGTTGGAACAGGGGTTAAAAAATGTAATTCGTAAAATGAGAAAAATTGTTAAATATTCTTATATTGATTTTCAAAAAATAATTTATGCACACATTTTATATCTTTGTTCAATGCAGTATATCAACAAATACCATAGACTACTTGCAACCCGTGAAATATTCACGGAAGTAAAATAAATTCTACATTAATGAAAATATATATTCATAAATGTAGAATTTGTTTGTATATATCATTTATACATCGTTCATTTTACACCGGTTCAAAAATTTGTTAGCTAGATATTTAAAATTCGTTCAGTATCACGGACCCACCGAGATTCAAATTTCGAATTACTTTCGGAGAGAATCCAAGTATTCCTCTTCGCTCTCTTGTATTCAAAATTCAATTCTCGTATTCTTTCTTTGACGACAACCATCGTATGGGTTTTAGCCTATTTATACTATGATAGTCAATCTATAATGTCTATAATTGTTCAAAGAGAGTGTTTTTCTTGTTCTCCTGATCTAAATGATAAAATATGAAGATTTCGTATCGAGTAAAATGTAAAATATGAATAAATACGGATGAGTTAAATGTGACAAAACGAAACGAGAAGTCGGGAATGGAACGGGAGAAGGAAATGGTTCCGGGGGCTGTTTACCCGCATTATAACGCGAGTTATTTTTTTGATAAGTCTTCTGCACTCTTCTTGCCATTCTCCTCTTTATTTATCCAAGTGGGTCCCACTCAGAATGTATTACTTATGTAAATATTTAAATACGATCGAGTGCAGGCTATGAATATTTTAAGTTATTGAGAATTTTCGCGCTAAATAAAATAAAAAAAAGAGTTAGGGGAAACGAAAGCGAACAGGTTGACGATGGGACGAAATTGCTTTTTGATATTTGTGCAAATATTAAAAGTGCGATTAGACGCGTAATTGGAAAAGACGTCTCAGAGAAAGAGGAAACACTCCGATAACTTTTATGGGTGGAACTTTATGAAACAATATTAATGTATTGTAGGGAAGTAAATTTGAAACCGACAATTAATGATTTATTTATGAATTAGTTGTTTATGTGATTTCGTAATTGGATGAAATTATTTGTTTTATTTTCGCATTTAAATTTTTTTATTTTTTGTTAACAAACGAGTTTTACAAAATAAATTATCAATAATATTGATCGGAGCAGGTTTTTACTATTGAAGCGTTTCATTATTAATTAGACAGTTTTTTTCCAAAGATTAAAATTAAACAGAGTGGAAATTGTAAATATAACATTTCAAATTAATTAAAATATCGTAGTTTTTCGAATGAGATTTTTAAGTGATTTGGAGTCTGGTAATCAGGATATTTTTTATTTCTGTGAATTTTGATACACATGTAATGTATTGAATAAAACATAATGCAAAAACCCCATCTGTTTTTTTTCCCTGATAAACTCGTAAATACTGTAAAGAAACATTTCTTTAAATTACTACATATTATAATTTTCATTAATGTGTTCGAAATCTATATATCTCGAGATTGAGTTCTGAAATCTGACACTTCAACAATGGCCGGGTTATCAACCGAAAAATAGCATATAAGTCCCGACAGGACATTCTGAGTAGCTGATCATATTTAGCGAAATGGTCTACCTGTGGAGCTATCCACGAAGGAAAGTCTGAAGATATTCAAAGAAGAAAAAAAACATTTTTGTTTACGAAACGTTAATAGGGGGACCTATTGCTAAACGGTACCGAAAAATATCTTACCATCATTCTATAATACAAGAATTTTAAATATATAATATTACATAAATTCAGTCGATCCCTGTTCTTGGTCAAATACAAAATAAAATGTTAATAATAATAATAAGAATTAAGTGAAAGAAACCGAACTATACCATAGATAGAATAATAAAACGACGACCTTCGTGGTTTCGTTGGCAATACGCCTATTTTCAATCCGGAATTTGCAGGTCCAATTTCTGTTGTAACCCTAATTATTAAAAAAACAGTTTCCATTCTGGTTTTCACTTAACATCTTCATGGTTAGATGAAAGATATTACCTCAATATATTACAAGTCCACAGGGCTATTCTGTTTGCAAACGTATGAATAAACGTATGAAATATCTACTAAAAAAAACATATTTAAAAATAAATAAACGAGTCATATAATATTACAAATTGATAAAATATTGGTTTCTTCCCATTTTCTTCCTTTTATGTTGAAAACAGAAGTTTTTTACGCCAATGCTGGATAATTGGACTCAATAAGATATTGTTCAAATAATTATTGCTTGTACATTTTTGAGATTCAGTAAAACGTGATCAAAATCCTTCAGTTCGATGCTGCATTAAGACTTCAAATGTTCTATGTTCAACAAACCTCTTCCTCGATTTTGATCTAATAAAAACATGCCTCATAAATGCCCCGTCAGGCATATTTTATTTTCCTCATCAGGCATAACTTATTTTAAGGTTAAAAATACTTTTCATAATAAAATTTGCAAGAATTAAGAAAAGCAATAGGAAATGTTGATACAATATGACAGTGACGCATTATAAATAATTATTGGCAAAATAATATTCTTTATCTCCCATCACTTAATTGCAACTGGCAGCTATGGTCCCCGACAAGACACGCTCTATGAATATGTATGATATTTTTGAATATTAATCGTAAAGGATTTGCTTTAATTTATTTCGACGTGAAAATGAACAAACAGAATAAATCGATTATATAATTCCTACGAAAACAAATTTATGAACGATAATTGCTTTCCCGCTGAGGTATTTTTTTTTTCAAAAACAGCATACTCTTACTCTTATTATTTTTTTAACTAAAATAACGGTTTCAAAAAATATTTTTTTAATAAAATATTTCTTCATTAACAAGTTTTTCCTATTTGCTTTCATAATACGTTTAAAAATTAAAATTTGCATTAAAAAAATTGAAAAAAAACATTCTTTCTGATTTCCCCCTCTAAAACTACAGTAAAATTATTTTCTCTTTTGAATAGAAAACAATTGTGGAGTAACAAACATATTGTAGCACACTTTCGTTGTATACACTACAACCTGACGGGCTTATTGCTATGTGGCAATCTTTTCCAACTAATTTGAAAGATGTTAAAGATGCCTTAAGCGAAAACCAAACTGGAATATTTTTTTTTTAACATTTGGGTTCTAGCGGGATTTTAACCTGCAGCCTCCGGACTGGGGGACAGGCGTCTTATTAACGGGGCTACGGAGGTCGTCACATAACAAATATAGAATTTCTCCTCAGAATTTTATTTTGTAAAAATAATTCATTAGTGTCATTTTGGATCAGATATGGTCATTTGATAGGATTTTTCAAGAATGCTGAGTAAGACGAAGAGAATACACTGAGATGGTATGGGCACGTGAAACAAATGAATGAAGACTAACAAAATAAATATACTGTGCAAATACAAATGGAAGGCGTGTTAGAAGAAATCTAATGAAAGAATAATCGGATCATATTTTAAAAGAAGCGAATGATATTTTAAAAGAAGGAACAATAAATATATCATTGAAGCTGAAGGTGTATGGATGTGTAAGAAACATATCTGCAAGGGAAATACAATTTCGGATGTTATTTATGGCACCATTTTGACTAAAAAAATTGGTTGTGGTTTTATCGTTAAATAATACATTTATTGATAGCAATATGTGATAGTGTGCACGCAGAATTTGAAAAACATTTTTTTCATCAACATTGACAAGTTAAAGTATGTCTACCTTCAGCTATAAATAAAAAAAGATTTAGATAATATTTAATCCTGAATCATTGAACATGATTAGGTTTAGAGCTTCTGAGCAACGAGAACATTGTCCTGATCAAGTACAATTATTGAATAGTGGGTATCGGCAGGTCCTGATATCTCCCAATAACTCGCAGCATCAGAACAAAGGTTAATAACTGTAGTAGCTGCAGAACAAAAGCCTTGCCTCCTCCCTTCCCGCTCCCCCAGCATCCACTTCTGGCCACTTGTTTATCCATCTGACGAATCCTTTGTGATGCTGAATCCAGTACATCAGCTGATTTCAAGAGATACGGTATCATCCTGTCTTTGTGTGTATTGTTTTAATCCCTTTACATCATTTTCGAAAAGAATCTGATTATTTATTAATTAAAATTCTATATTTTAAATTAAGGTCAATAAAGTCAGTATGTATTATAATAAACTTATAATTTGCTAGTGTTGATGTGACGATAAAAGATGAATAGATGACATAAAATATAGATTTAAAGTTCTTTATCTTCTTACTCTACGAGTAGATCTAGAATATGTTCGATGAGAATATGAACTCTTTCGTGAGATGTCTTCCAGCTTCTTTCCATTTTTTAGGTGGTCTTCCATGAAGATAATTGCCAGAGAGTGTCCCGTGCAACACAATATAGAGGATTATTTTATTGTCCACCCTTATTCATGTGTAATGCCAATGACATAATTTTTGTCTTCGCTATCAGATAACATCTTCTTTATTGCAGATTTATTGGATACGTATATTTCTCATTCTTTCACTCAGGGTTTCTCGTTAGAACTTTTAACATTCAGGGTTTCTTCTTAGAACTATTCACATTCAAAAATTATTATTTAAAAAGTAAAATATTCAAATAAAAAAAAATCTAAAACCATTCAAACAGATACATGAAATCCGAAAAAAATGTATACTGGTATGTAACATAATATCAACATGTTTTGGGAGTATATTGGGGAGGACATACAATACATTTTTTTTAGTGAAGCCAATAAAACCCAAAATTGTTCTTGTAAACTGTTTTTCTTATGTCACGCTAAATAACTTCAGCTCCGCCGAGTACAGATTCCATAATGTTAATCCACGTTCTTTGGAAACTGTCAAATAGAAAGAATACGTAGCACAGAACTATAAATAATTAAAAAAAGATATGGATAGATTTATGCACATATCACTGTTAATACACACTTTCCTTCCATTCTCCTGTTAGGGTAGGCAGATAGGATGGAGCACCACGTTTTCTATCTCGACAAACATAACATTTCTATCTCGACTCCATCCACATACCTTATTTTACAACTCTAACGATTGCTCTGATTTTTATGTTTCCTTCTCTCAAAATAACATTCACTTGATCCAATAAATTTTTTTGGTCTTCCTCTACCTTGCTAATAAATGTTAAAAATCATATACATATTATACTGACATTTAGTCAGTAAGATATCAAAGAACTGATTGCAAAAAGTACACTAGGATAATTTAGCTTAGTTACCGTCGGAATTCCCATCATTCATCACCAAATAGAAGACATATATTCTTATATTAAGTCATAGAGGTTGTGATCTCTCATAAGATTTTGTTTAAAACAAAAAAATACTGATCTTTATTTATTAATAAAATCAAATACAACAATGTATTTTAAGTAACACTAACAAACACAACAATGTGTTTTAAGTAACACTAACAAATGCAACAATGTGTTTTAAATAACACTAACATAATAAATAATAATAATTTATTTCAACAAGTGTTCAAGAGTATGCAATGCACCACACGTTGCATAAAAAATACATATGCAATTAAACAAGAGAATATAATATATGCATGGGTGTTTATACAAAAATATAAATTTAAAGGCAATTAATTTTTAGATAAAGCAATTAAGTATTTTGTTCCGATTATTAAATTTTTGTCCAAAGTCCAGTGGGGCAGCATAAATTATTGACTTACAATGACTAATTAATGAGTTAACAGTTTGTATTACACGCTCATGCATTCTGTATATGCGTTGCTTCAAAAGTGTATCGAAACCTGGTAAAGGATTCAGAGCAAATATGTCTGAAGCAGTTCTTGGCAGTCCAAATCCAGGAAAGCACTTTACTCTAAGTTCTAATATAATTATTATGTTCTAAGCTCAGTATTTGCTGAATTTACTAAAAATAAAATTTACTCTCATTAAGTTAAGTACATAAAATGAACAACATTTCAAGTATTTCACATTCAAACGAAATCTGAGTAAAATTTTCCGTTTCTCCTTTGTAAAGTTTAAATTCTTCAACATATCAGTGAAAAATATCAGATATCTCACAGCTGAAAGTAAAACAATACATCCTTCATAAGTGGGATCTGAAATTTATGTTTGAGAAGTGTTCCCAAGCACTGGATATCAAGTGACATTGTAAACTGAAATCCGTAAATTCTCACGCACACATACGTCTGAAGGGTGGTAGCCAGCCACTCTTCTTTATTGTTAGCACCGACCCCAGCCCTAGGAGCCACCCCCAGTTCCAACCACCCCGGTGAACAATCTTGGAGGGGTATCAAAAAGTCTGAAAAGTCACGATTATCTCCGGTGATATCTTTCCCCGTGTATAATCTAACATCGACAACCGTCGATTTCTCAGACACGGATTTAGAATTTTGTGAAAAAAATATTTGTAACATTGTTCTATTTCCTCTTGTCATGTTTAATCACAAACGAAAAAAATAACGCCCATTTATTTAATAAATAAATCATCATAATGTACTTTATTACACTTTCGTTCAATATAGTGCAACCATACGACGGGTTTACTATATGTACTTGAGTTATCTCTTTCAATCAACTAGACACATGTAAAAAACATTTTAAATTTAAAAAAAAACGCGATCCTTTTGAAAAAAATATATATAGGTTCCAACGGGAATCGAACCTGCAAATCCTGGATTGAAATACAGATGTCTTACTAACTAAGCCAGGAGTATCATTTTCAACCCCATGTTCTAAAAGGGCCAGGATCACATATGTGCACAAGGTCCTACCTCCTGGACTTATCTTGCGCCAACTCGGTCGTTGCGTTTTATTTCAGACTGAGCCTATCTGAGTAAAATTTCTCATTTTTCTTTACCACGTGCTTTGGAAAACCTACGAAATGTTTTAGGTATATATTTTTTTCTTTTATTCATGTAATATAGTGCTCTCAAATCGTATTATTTGATATAACATATGTTTTTAACCCGGAGGTGTCAAGTTTCTTTCTCGTTAGTGCACATTTGTTGTTAAAAACGGTTAAAGCCTTGTTTTTTTTATTAAGACCTCTCTAACGTCTTTCCCTATTGTTGGTAGAGATTGTCACATGGAAAAAAATTGTTTCGTGTATAATGAAAGTTTAATAGTTATATGTATTACTTTTTTATCTATAAAACATCAAAGCTTGTACCTTACTTAAAAAGTTACAATAAAAATGATTTGCTAATAATGTTGTTTATATCCCAAAAAATCTATTTCAAGAAAGCTGTGTGGTTATTTAAATGTACTAAGTATTAAAAAATGTTCTTCTGCTACGTGTCTTAAACTGAGTCAATAGTCTTTCCAAATGTTATATGAGCGAAATCTAAAGTAAACTTTCTTTAAGTATTTGTAATATGTGTGGATACTGCAGAATATCAGCGATCAGTTGTTGCATTTCAACAAAATAATATGAAAAATCAATGAAAACATTTTTTCCGTTGTAAAGGATTTATTAAAGATTGTAAAAATGCGTTATATGTATGTAAGGGTATTAAGTTGTATAATATATCCTTTTCATTGTGAAACACAACACACATTTTTTTTGTGTCCACGTCGTCTTGATTAACCTTACTTCTCAAGTATTTAAATTAGACTAAATAAGGCAACCAATATTATTTATTCATCAGTACCCTATCTGCATAATCCTCATCTTTGAATTTGAAAATATTCTACTTCAGAATGTTCTTTGAAGTGCGCTTATTTTTTTGACTTAGGCAGTTTATCCTGGTGAGAGTATTTTAAAAGTATTTTTTATTGTACTTACATCTTATTCAATTTATTATTGTAAATAAAAAAATTATTATTATGGTTTTTACATTTTGAAACAATTTTGCTATGAATTTATTATTTTTACTTACTAATCTCAAATTTAATTACTGCTCAAATTATGAAAAACATAATAATTGCAGTTAATTATGTGTTTTCATTTAAGATTATTTTTTAACATTTTTGGTTTCTTCAAGTATGTTAATATTTCTTATTGCCAGACTTTTTTATGAAATAGTTTTTATTTACCGAATAGCATAATCTTTAAAAAATGTCTTCTTCATAAGATTAGTTCTGTTCTCATTAGTTAAAATGATAACAATTATGAGAAAAGGATGATTTATGTAGCGCCGTTTACAGGCCAGACTCTTCTCAAAGATGCTGTATATTACATGTTACATTTTTTACTACACATACGTCATTTTATACCCGAAGTATCTGCTGAAACATTCACTACAATATATAATATGCCCCTTTTTAGTAAATATACATTTCAGAAATGTTGTGGTTACAAATTCGTACTAAATATTTATGTAATAGCAATACATACAAACTAATTTTACTTACAAAGCGCTGTTTGGTCATAAAGTAACATATCAAAAGAGTTCTTTAAATAAATTTACTAAAGTACTTGAAGTACCTCTATATAAAATAGATCTGAAAGTTAAATAATTACAAGGAATTCAATATCGAATAATGTCATTGTAATGTATTACATCTCACAAATAGGAGGATATATTAATATTTATTGTAATTTGTTTTATCAAACGCCATTTATTCCACTTTTTGTAACGGTACTCCCTACCCTAAATTTCACCTCATCATCAAGGGAACACAAACAATATATTGTTTATGCTCCCCTGGTGATGAGGTGAAAACCTTGAAACCGGTAAGGTTATACCGTTACAAAAAGTGGAATAAACAGTGTTTGATAAAACAAATTACAATGTCTTTAAACCTCCACAATGTTAATGCCTTAACTATAAACAATACATTGAATAATGCGTTTACTGTTCATGAGACCACTAACACGGGCCAGATAACCTGTGATGTTTGGACAGACATCTCGACTATTAAGAACAAATAATAAAGACCAAGGCAGTTATTAAGCCACCACCTCCATTTATAGGCATTTTTTTATGACAACCATTTCTTTTTACGGAAGAAAATATTTTGTTCAATAGAAAACTTATTTAAAATAAATGAAATTTCACTATAATTATTAGAAACTTCGTAACAATTATCTGTGGTTACTTCCAGTTTACGTCCATGCAGAGACTTAAGTATCAGCAGGTAGAATCCAGTTCCGTTTAAAAAAACAACTTATCTTTTCCGACCTGCCAATACCATCCATTCTCAACAGAGAACAGTGGCGCGGAGTATGTGGGGGTAGTAAATATCCCCACGCCGGGTTGGATAGGGGTTTGGGGGGCGGTTTCCACCCCCTCCCCCCCATTTGCATGCCAGGCCACTTCCTGTGGGTGGGGGCTGGGGCGGGGGTTAAATATGGCAACTTAGTTTGTGACGTGTCACCATTGTTCTTAATCGAGTCTGATATCTTGATGTATTTATAGAATTGTGAAAAAATATTGTAAACCACGTTTATAATTTAACACGTAATTTTTAAGAAATTAAAAAGTAAATTTTAGTAGATGGCTATATAAGTTTATTTTCGTTTCGTTATTTTAAAATAAAAGGGTTAACAGTCAATAACTAGCATTTTTAAGCAAAACGAACAATAATGAGTTCCAATAAAAGGTTTATGTTGACGTATAATTGAACTTAGGTATGTATGCAAAAAGAGTTCATAAGTAAGTACATTTCAGATTTATTTAGAATAGTTACAGTTTATTGTTTTAGCCAAAATTTTCAAGATAGTAAAATTTGTACTTCGTATCTGCATTTTAAATTTTAAAATGTCAAAATGACGTCATAGTTTCTCAAATATACGAAATATACTAAAATGTGGGCCCTAGCATATTTGCATAATTTTTATTGTATATACTAAAATATTTATGTTGAAATTAATTAACAACACGAAGAGAAACTATACTTGAAACAAATAAAATAAATACTCAATTAAATATGCAATAAAATGGTTAGTAAAGAAATCATCGGTTTGATTATTTGTTAATTCATAAAAAAAACAATTGCGATTTCCTACATTTGTCAACCTAAAATAAAATCAGAAATTCGTAATTAGTCAAACGTCCTCAAGATAATATACAAAGTAAAATGTCTTTGAATTAACCCATCAACCTTTCAAGGTAAGGGAGGTTTCGTTTTAATTAGCAACCAATTTCATTTATTTAGAAATTTAACTGTGTAATATGACGGCTTTCATTGCTAAGTGATAATCTCTTTCAATCAACTATACACATGTTCTACAAAGTTTTGAGTAAAAAGGAACGTATTTACATTATTGATGCAGAGAAAAATATCTACGTAATATCAAACAAAATAAACAGAACACTCAACAAAAATAAAACAAATACTAGGTAATTAATGGCCAAGAGAAAGAAAGGTAGATTGGAATAAAGGATGATGGAAAACTAGGAAAAATTTGCTATATTACTGAAAGAAGATTGAATGTTTTTAATTCATTTTTTGAAATTGGTCAACTATGGTGCGTGTCTTATATTATCTGATAGTTTCTTCTTGTAAGTATACTACCCACGAAGTAAATGTTTTGGGTTATTTTATATATACTCGTAATATACTCGTATATTGAGTAAGCGTCCCACGATAGGACCGTGGGACGCTTACTGAATATGTATAAAATAAATACATTATATGTAAACATACGAGTATTATGTCAAATCAGAAAAATGTGTATGTAATTATAAAATTCAGCTTTGTTTAATTTAAGTTTAATTTAAAATATATTTAATTTAAGACGAGAATGTTTCTTCAAATATCACAAAACAGCTAAAATCCAGATTGGATATTTTTAAATATTTGTTCAAATGATCCTTACAGTGGAAATCAGATTTTTTAACAAAAAACATAGAGAGAGAGGGAGAAAGCAAAAAGAAAGAACGATCGTAAAATGCCATAAAAAGCAGCTTCCCGATTGGGGGATTTGAAAGAGAAAAATGTGACTCGGCATATTTTCTGCTTCCATGCCTTTATTATTTTTGAATTTTCTCCCACCTGAATAAGTATAATTTCGTTTGGTACCGCTGTAAAAATTAATGATCCAGATCTTCTGGAATAAGGGACTTAACTGTGCCGTGGTGACAACGTGTTACCGTTATTGGAGGTAATCATAAGAGCGGTTGGGTTGGGGGATCTGTGCTATATTGGAAATAAAATTGATCATTTTTGATTATTTAAAAATTAAATGGGAGGAGGAAAAATATAAAGGTATAAGACGACACTACGAGTACTTTAAATATTGTTTTTTTTTTTAATATTTACTTAAGTCGAATGAATTCAAATATTATATAATATGAATATAATAATGTTTGTATATATTTTATCTTAAATCTTTCTGTAAAATATTTTTTTAATGTTTTATGATGTTTAACTCTTGTTTAATATAATAGACCATACTGATAAACTGCCATCAAATAATGTGAATCATGGTCTAGAAGTGGTTACTAACTTCGTTGACTAAGGCTGCAATATTACCAACAATGGAGGATACAAAGATTAGGTGAATAACCAAAAAGGCAAGGGGGAGCAGAATTATCACCATCAAGACGAAAATTCATCTGGTTATGTCTCTTGTTTTCCCAATATTTATGTACGGCGATGAGAAATGGATTTTGAGTGAAAGCGAGAGACGAAGAATAGATACATTTGAAATGTGGTACTGGAAAAAGATGTGACTTATCCCATGGACGGTAAGGTGAACTAAAGTCTCCATCCACGAATAACTAAGAATCACTAGTACGAGTTTACCCACAAATAAATATAAATACCTATTGGATAGCCATGGAGATAGCATACATCCTTGTTGAACTTTTTTTAAACAAAACCATTCCAGAACCAGCCCCCTTAGATATTGTTATTTATCCGTATAAAGACGTGATAGATCTTAACAAATAAATAAAAAAATCCTTGCAAAAACTTTCCATACTGAAAACTTTTATAACTGTTACGCTCGTGTTACGCTCATATTAGTTATACTCGTGTGATTTCGACATTTTCAGATTATTCCAAAAAGGCATAGTTTTCGTATTTTAATAATACTATATAGTATTTTTTTGTCGTTTGCACACTTCGGTCATGAAGATTTTTACAGCTCGTAAGACCTACAATATACACTTCAATACACACAGCTACAATTTAGTTTAAAAAAAATATTTATTTTACACATGACCAGAAAAATATATAATTTGCGAAAAAACAACAGGTTATTTAATTTGGACACACAATTTTAATTTGACAATACACACTATAAATTGACTCGGCTTGACCAACCTAGAAATAATATTAATAATAATAATAAATGGACAATTTATTTAGCGCCGGTTAGAGAGCAGATTCTCCTCAAGGGCGCTCTAGCTCGGGATTGGAACTTAATGTTTTTTGGTTAATTTTAAAATATTACCAAAAAAGTACCTTAAGTGTAAGGATAGGAAGGTGGCACATGCGGCCATTATATTTGTGACGTCTCTGCATCTGTATATATGTAGAAAAACATATTTGGTAAGAAAATTGCACAAAACTTATCAAAGGAAGACGAACTACAAAGAAATCTTAGTAAATCTTCCGATATATTAGTGTAGTGTTTGTGTATAGTGTTCATATATAATCATACATTTTGACAAGACTGCCGAAAAGAGTCGTCTTCAAGTGTTTCCTAAAGCCGCACACGCCATCCATGAACTATGCTTTAAATGAAATGGTACTGCGAACTGTTTCGGAATTTCATGATCTCAGTGTTATGTTTGACTTCGGGAACTTCACCAGAATTTACTGTAAAGGTGGGGGTACATCAAGTATCGGTACTCAGTCCGCTACTGTTCATCTTAGTCCTTGACTATTTAACTAACCAGGAAATGAACAGTCTCCTAAAGATCATACTATTTGCAGACGATATCGTATTAATAAGTGAAAAACATGAAGACCTGCAAAATAGTCTGGAAAGGTGGAGAAGAATCTTAGAGGGCAATGGATTGAGACTGAGCAGAAAGAAAACAGAGTATCTGTACCTACCATTCGAGAACACAAATGGTGTCACTCTCGTAATGCAAATGGATGGAGAAACATTACCAAATTGTGACTCCTTTAAGTATCTTGGGGCACTCATCCATAGCGATGGAGGATGTGCAGCAGATGTAACACATAAAATTAGTGTGGGATGGATGAAGTTTAGATCAATGACGGGAGTTCTATGTGATCCGAAAATGCTAGTAAAGTTAAAAGGAAAACTATACCAAACGATTGTCAGACCCGCACTCCTCTATGGCTCCGAATGCTGGACAATGTATAACTCTTACTCTAGGCAACTAGAAACTGCTGAAATGCGCATGCTAAGATGGTCAGCTGGTGTGTCCCTAAGAGACAAAATAAAAAGCTCACGCATTCGTGGAAGTCTAGGTGTTACAGACATTGACAGCAAGATGGAGGAGAGGCGATTGAGGTGGTATGGGTACGTTGGACGCAGATCACCCGATCACATTGTGAACCAGGCAATCTCCATGGATCTTCCTCGAATAACAACCAGATAAAGACCAAATAATTCGCGGGTGGTGCAAAAAGATAACCTGTTGCAGAGGCACGGCCTGGGGGACGTAGTCCGGGACCGAAGAGCATACAACCTGAGGATGAGGAGAGCTGACCCCAACAGTCTTCGCAGACAGTGAGTTGGGATGGAGCCAGAGAGAAGTGTTATGTTTGACGAAAAGTTGAACTTTTTCCCGCGTATACATAAATATATTAATATCTGCAGCATTGTCTTTTCAAAATGTTTGATCTATTTGTTTAGTTGTAATAATACATTTAACATCTAGTACAATACGATCAATAAAATTAGGTAATTTCTTGTACGCAATCAGAAATATCTTTACAGGCCTAATGCGACACATATGTTAAGTATGTTTTTATACGCTCCGGGGATCCGAATGGACACTCATGGGTGGAAGAGGGGAGTTCTATTTTTCCATGAGACTACGGAGATCCTAACATTTTCAGTATTTTAAGAATTATCTAACAATTAGATATTATTTAAATCATCAAAGTTTCCAATTCATCCTGATCCAGCATCTAGGGTTATCTCGTGTCACAAAATATTCCATATTCCATGACTGTCTGAATGACACTTCGCAACAGTCCTACGACAGACCATTTATCACCGTGAGTCGAGTGTGGAGAGCTGGGTCCTGGGTGCTGGTTGAACAGTTCCCTATCTGAGAGGCTGCGGTGATGAATGGAGGTCGCATCAGTCCTCGCGATTGTGGTGAATCTGACGGCACTTTCGATTGTGGAACTCATCGGGGTGAAATAAATAAAATGGGTCTTGCTTTAGAACTCGTATTTATTACTCAATCATAATATTATTCATGTCACTGAATAAGATGTGCGAATATAGCGTAGTGACGTGGTTATGAGAAAATGATATCTAAGTTGATAGGTACTTGGCGCAATATATGGAAGAATGTTATATTGAGTAATATAATCATTATCCTCATCACGCCATGTTCTCAGTATATAAAATAGTTTTAGTGTAAAAATATCAAACTCGCTTTATTATTGTGATCTTTTAGCGCAGATCACTCTATATTCCTTACTCCGTATTTTGAATTTTCATTTACTGAGAGGAAATAAATGAGTATGTATGTATGTGCCTTTTGAAAAGCGACACCCGAAATCAAGATAGCATATTGAACAAACTTGAATATCATCCTTGTTCATTGGCTTACGCAAAAGCTTTGTGATGATAATAATTAATGTAAATATGTCGAAACAGAAGTATGCGATTGGGCGGGGGAACGGGTGTTCTGCTGCCAGCGAAGGGTTATTTTGCGCGATGACTCTTCGTTTTCCATTCACGCCACTAAGAATGTGGAAATCTCTGCGATTCCATTGGTTGACAGTTGAGCAGGGCTTTTTTATGTGTTCACTTCTCCTACTCTCTTTCTACAGTATCTTGCACAAAGTCGGCAAGTGAATTTAAAACAATATTTCCTGACTATTAAATTTAAACTTTTTTTAGGTTTAAAACTTTTTCTTAAGTTGGATTCGAGATATACGTTATTTAAAAAAAAAGTTCCTTACCTAAGATATTGTGTTTCAGCTGCCTTTCTGCTTGATCACATTTAGTGGATCTTCTATCCTCAACAATTGAAGAAATTATAATCTTTATTATTTCCAAATGTTGAAGCAAAAGTTTGTGTTAAATTTTTACTAAATGAAAACCTTGAATTGACAGATTATCAAGACATTAGTATCCCTTACTTTCCAATTATTATTTATCATTACTATGGTGTCGATAAACTCAGGAAGATAGTCTTGGAGATGTGGCGCTGGTAACGTATGTTACATGTACCATGGACAATACTCAGGACAAATTCACCGATTCTGGAGAGACTGCAAAGTGAACAGCGATTGTCACAAAAATACAATTGCGAATTCTCAGGTACTGTAGTAATGTTATCAGATGGGAAAATACCATGGAAAGACTAGCGGTTCAAGAAAAAATATAGGGGTAGCAAGCGCGAGGCAAATCACCAACGCGTTAGATATATCTGGTAAGGATGCAACAAACAACTCATTTGAAGTACGAGTAGGTAGTAGAAATGCTTCTGACCGTGAGAAATAAAGGTGTTTCATAATATTTGCAGTGCGGTCAATCCGTTCACAAGATTCACTTCAAATATCAATGCTCTGTTAAGAGCACAACGAATACGAAGAGAATTATTCTAAAAGGGTATTTTTTCTAATGTATTTCTGATGAAACTACTCAATGTGGTTTCGGCTTTTGAAGCGCCTTTTCTTGTATCATGTTGTAAAAGATGATGGGTCTGATGCATATGTTAAATGTTCTGATCTTGCTGTTTGTTTCCACGTCTAGTTTATCTATTATTGGAGACATCCAACTAGCAACAATGTGTAAATAATTTTTTTACAAGATGTCACCAAATATATCAACGGTGTTTGCATATTTAAAATTCTTTATACTTGGAATTTCGCTGAATTCTTTAGATTTTCGATCATTTTCGTGTATTCCTTGTACATTTGTTTATTTAGATAAATGAAAAAAATGTTAATTACTCATTTGATAAAGTATAAAAAATAAAATAGTATCACCACGTCACTTTTTTTATTTCCTGTCTCACGTCCCTTTTCCCTCGGCCGCACCAAGAATGTCGCCCTCTGGCGGGGCTCGGATTTATGTATTGTCAAACGATATTATGAAAAGTGCCCAGTCACCTCAATGCAATAACTGATTGTGTTTTGTTTCGGAGTTTACGACCCGTTCTTCAAGGGATTCTAAATGTTCGTTAAATGGTAGACACATATTGAGAAAAGGAAAGATGAAAAAAAAAACGAGAATAAAAACAGCAGTAACAAATATTAACATTAACAAACAGGTCGCAAATAATTCCTAAAAAAAAATCATTTGAAAAAAATATAAAAAACATAAAATTTATCGTTAAATGACAGTGCGATATCAATTTGAACCTTAGTATGAAAATAAAATTTTTCATTGAATTTTCTAACTAAAGAAGTGTAACTATTAAAATCATTTTTAATTGTTAAAATTTTAACATAAGAGTCCGGCACCTAAAGTGCATCTATACAAAGAGCATGCAAGGAAGAGAATCCTATGGATACAGTTAGGAACTGACATTAACTTATTTAAACAAAATAGCATTTTTCCAGAAGAAAAAGAGAGAGAGAATAAATTTTTATAAACTTATCAATTAGATATTTCATCTTTAAAATCAGTTTTAAAATGGCAGCTATTTTGGCATGAATACCTATATAATATGATAGCATATTTGTACGTATATATTTTTTGGGAACTAACAACATTTTGGGAACTAAGCGATGGGTGACGACAATATTTCGATTGTATTCATCTCCTTCATTATCGATGCTATTCTTCCTATCATAACACATATTATAACATTTTCTTTGTCTTTTAGCAGCTTTCCTAGTGTATGGAAGAAGGCTCTAATCATTCCGACCCCGAAAATTGGCTCACCCACGTCATATAAAGATTTTAGGCCCATACCTATTCTGCCCACATTATCTAAAGTTATTGAAAAAATTGTTCATATACAAATTGACTCCCACCTTAATCAATTTGAATTGTTTAATCCGTTGCAGTCAGGATTTTGTCCGGGACATAGTACCACTAGCGCACTGGTCAAGATTACGGATGATGTGAGACGTGGAATGAGCTTTAAGCAGCTGACATTGTTATGTCTATTAGATTTTAGCAATGCATTCAATACTATAGACTTTGATCTGCTTATGGCTCGAATGAGTTCATTACGATTCTCTGAATCGATCATTGTCTGGTTTTCGAGCTATTTAAAGGGAAGAACCCAATCCTGTAAATACCAGGAGCGTATATCTGAATGGACTGATCTCTCTGCAGGCGTTCCCCAAGGTGGAATTCTCTCTCCACTCCTTTTTTCTATATTCATCAACCCAATAACATCGTCTCTTAAATGTTCTTATCATCTGTATGCGGATGACCTGCAGATATATATTCATTTTGATCCAAATTTCTTTCACGCGGCTTTGAACAATTTAAATGCGGACCTTCAATCGATCTCGGAGTGGACTGGGGAGCATGGCTTACTCATAAATCCTAGGAAGTCTCAAGCGATCTTCATTGGCAGTCCTCAGCTTCTCGGTAAATTCAACACTGACTTACTTCCTCCAATATTACTTGATGGCTCTATCATACCATTATATAAAACTGTTAAAAACCTAGGAGTGCTAAGGAATAACACTCTCATGGTGAGATCAAATAAATGAGGTAAGCCGAAGGATCTTCTTCAGCCTTCATTCCCTTGAAGTGTTGCAAAGATTCCTTCCAACCAAAACCAAAATTTTACTCGTACAATCTCTGCTCTTTCCGATTCTGGACTATGCGGACGTATGTAACTTGGATAATATAGAAGAACAGCTGGACAAATTACAGCGTCTTCAAAATGTGTGCCTAAGATCCATTTTAAACCTACGTAAGTACGATCATATAACTTCATATCAGAAGGCATTGAACTGGTTGAATGTTAGAAATAGACGCCAAATTCACATACTGTATCTATTGTATAATATCCTTAACTGTTCCGCCACCCCCTCTTATCTCGCCGAGAATTTTCAGCGTCTTTCCAATCATGGATTAGCGCTAAGGTCAAACAGAGATTGTTTATTGGCCTTTCAAGTTCACCGCTCCTCTTTCTTTACGTCGTCCTTTACTGTCCGTGCAGTGAGACTCTGGAATCAGTAACAAACCAATATAAGACTCGCTCCGTCCTTGGCATGATTTAAGAAGCAACTGAAAAACCTCTTAATTTCTAGTCAGTAAAATAACGTGTTTCATTCCTGATTTTTCTTTTCCTTTCCTCTCCACCATCCCTTCCTTTCCTTTTGATTGATGATATCTCACTTTATATGAAAAAGAATATTCGGGTGATTGTCCGTCTTTGTGGGGTTCGTGGGCATGTGCTCACGTATATGTTTATGGATTTCGTGGGGATGGATAGTCATTTGAATGATTTATGCGACCACGTAACTTGCTTAATTTACTTTTGTCTTGTTGGTTGGAAGAGATTGCCGCCTGGCAATAAGGGGGTCAGATTGTATTTGCAATAAAAGTGTTAAATAAAATAAACATGTATGCATTTCTACTAAACTGATTGAATGTTAATTGAGCTTTACAACTTTGATTTTAATTTTACTCTTGAAAATAAAATTTTGAATCAAGATGTTCTATAAAAAGCATTTTTAGGTTAACTTATTCGTTAAATGAACTTTGATGTTTAGGTGGAATGATTAAAAATACTTATATAAAATTACAAATTTTCTCTAGGAAAATTGTACTTTTTAATAGTTTTCTAAAACTATGCGCGACTTAGTCTAAGAACCAAAGCTGTTTTTGATGAATTCATTGGTTTTTGCTAAATAACAGAGTATTGGATAAGATAGGATTAAATTCAACATCGGGGGTAATTTTGCGATGTAAAAAAAGTTACCCTTGCGTAAATCTTCCAAATATTTCAACCCCGAGATTTTTTTGTCATCAGCTCATATTTTTTACTGAATACATTAACTGGAATCCATTTATCTTCACTCATACATTGAAGCAGATTATTATTTAAATCCAAGAGTTGTAATCTTGAATCTTTAATTAAATTTAATAATCGTGTTGAGCACGAAACTTGTGTTTATTTGCTTATGATAAATATGTCCTTATTGTTGAGCTATAACTCATTGTTTCTCGCAACAGTACTGTAATTATACAATTTATCGGGAAACTTGGCCATTTTTAAAATAACTTGACGCTTGAATAAACATGGAAACATTTACATGTTACGAAACTTTGTTGTACTTTAATTTTCAAGTAAATAAAATTTTGCTTTAACGGAACGTCAGTTTTTGTTTTATAATATTTATATTAAAATTGGTCTGGTTAGGTTTTGATTAAAAACTACAGTTTATTCTATAAGAATATGACGAGCTTATTGTCACGTCGATATCTCTTCTAGCCAACCAGATAAAATTGAATAAATGAAGTTATATGGTCGCAAAAATTATTCGAATTATTTCTGATTTGTATAAAATTCTTGGACAGTATAAATAACAATAATAAAAGAGAGAGATCATCAAATTTATTTAATTACTAGTCGATTAACCCTAATTATTCAAAGTTTTTAGTACATTTTTAAACATTTTCAATTGAAGAACTTCAGAGCATTCTCGATAGATTTTAATTTTTATGCAAAATGTAAGCAATTCTATAGATATTTTCAATATACAAAAGCTTGTGCATAACTTTCGAATTTCAAGGTATCTTCTATCTGCAAAATATATGTTCTTATACTTACTGCGTTATTAGTTCATTTGTATCGTTAGTTGATATAAATTTATGTTTAAGAAAATGTTATCAAACAGAAACGTGCTATCATACGTGAGGAGGTATAATAGTATGGTGTGGCGAGAATATAATGGTCAAGTCGAGCGAGGTGTGTATTGTGCGGGTGTATTTGTATGAAGCGAGCTTGCTGATGATTTCGTGCCAACTCCCAATCAGTCATCATGGAGAAAGCTTTGTGTACGCAATGAAGGAAAGCTCTCTGTAGGGTTATCGCCCAACATGGCATATCTACTTTGTTCCCAAATACATGTTGAAAAAATGTTATACAAAGAAGAAATACTGTACAGTTCGTGAACTTTTGCTTAAGGAAAGGAAATTTTATCTTTAAAGTTTCTTAAAAAAGTATATTTTAACAATATCTTTAAAAAAAAATATTTTTTTAACACCTTGCTTTTCTAACTAGGCCTTAATACATGTTCTAAGGCAGACAATAAATGTAAAGGGATCTAAATATACACGCGTATATTATAGTTAATTCTTGTTGTTATTTGATTGTATCTGTATGTATCTTTATATAAGTAAATTATTTGTTCATTTATCACCGATATATAATGTTTCAAATATAATGATGCAATATGTTCGAGATAAATCGTAGTATACAAACAAGGTAACATGAAATAGGAAATATCCTTTCTTCTTACACACAGACGAAATCTATCTGATTCTTGCGGCCAGAGCCGGAAGGGCTATTGTATTGCTTTTTTATTTATTACGATACATTTAAAGTGGTTTTTATTTTTGATATATTTGTGCCATATATTTTTGTCTATTATGTACAAAAATCTTGTTTAAATTTTGATTCTTTGTTCAAGTTTATTTCATTGCTGTTTTGGTTTATTTTAAATTTTCCATTCAATAATTTGTATTGAAATTTGATTTTTGTAAAGGCGCTTGCTGTAGTTAATAATAAATAATTATACATGATAATATTGTTTATTTTTATGAATGTAACAAAAGATTCAATTTATTTAAATTAATATTTTAAGTTAACAATTCAAACCCCTCCATGAAGTGTAATTTCATGTTTTTTTGTGTGCATATTTGATTAAATAATCGAAAAACATGAAATTAAAAGATAACTGATTCTAAATAATTGAAATAGTATCTAAACCTTTTTTAAAACATTTTTAAGTAAATATAAAGTCAATGAAATGTGTACTTAATATTTCCTAACAAGTAAAATAAAATTGAAATTACAAGACATGTCTTCATGTTGTTTTAATAAATGATATATTTTTTTCGTCATAGAAGTTTTCAGAAATGCTTTGCAACCTAACAACATAGCAGCCAGTGATTGTTAATTGAAGTGTGTGCCGAAAACAATAGGGAACAAGGTCAAATTAAATTTCGTCATTTATTGTGTTCTAATTGAAGGGTGCATGACCCTATGGTTAACGACTCTCATGGTTCACGTTTTGAAATATAAACAACTCAAGCTACATAATATGAGGTTTTCAAAGAAGTTTCAGTTTATGGGGGTGCGTATACATATAGTTAAGGAAAATCTCAAATAACTAACTATGGGGACTCGAAAAGTATCGATTAAGAGAAACATGTTCTAGAAAACCATGCGTTGGGTGATAAAATACATGACGCTGATTATGGGATATTATCAAACAAATATAAAATACAAAATGTTTGATATTTGCTTTCTTATTGAAGTTCAACACTCTTCAAGATATCCGAACTAGTGATTCAGACATATTGAAGAACGTTGGCAGGTGACCAAATTGCTTTCAACACTAGTACTCGAGTTTAAAATCACTGGAAGAAGCACAGTTCACTATTGCACGTTTTGGTAGCGGTTGGAAGGAACAACCACATATATGAACTCGCACATATATTCGGCACTTGCAAGTATTGTTACCTGTCGAACTCTTTTACCAGACTGGGATTCTTTTTAAGATACCATCAGAAATTGAACACAAAATACAAACGTGAAAGTCAAACCAACTAGGCAATGGAAATAATTTAATTATAAATATTAAAAAAACTAAAAAATCAGTAACATTGGCTGTAATGTTAGGTCATGAGCTTTGCTATGAAACACTGTAATTTCTTTACTTCAAATGTACCCTTATTTAATGTAACTCAACTCAAAGATACTATATTATTAAATAATGTTTTCTCAGTTTCAGTAATCCTTTAAAAAAATATATATTTCATGGACTTTTGTTTGGCTAAAAAATATTTTCTAAATATTTACTTTGTTCTATGTTTTTTGGCACATGCAATGCTCCTGCGATATTAAGGCAATTAAATATCTCTAAGTTATTTCAACTTACTTAACTTAACTTAAATTAACATATAATCTTTAGAACTACTTTTGAAAATCTTGACCCAATTTACAACATCTACTACCCCTGGTTAGCAGTTTAAAGCGGTATTCTTTTTTGAAATCATTTCACATCTTGGTTCATGTAATGAATAGTAAAATGTCCAACAAATTCAGTGATTGAAAAGCAACAATTCCTTTTATTCCACACAACGTAAAGCTTGAATATAAACTTCTTACCACCATTAACAATATGCCACATCTCTATCGGGGTAGGCAGAGATAACAGATACCCACTATTCTGGCTCAAAGCTTTTTCCACGACTATATTCCACTCTTTTATCTTTCTGAATTTGTTTTTCTATATTTTTCCCATTTTTTTATATGTACCTTCAGTCCTACTAGCAAAGCTTATGTTTTGAAAATCTTTTATAATTCAACCTTTATATATGGCCTAAAATATCTAAATGCTTATTTCCTCATCTAAAGTACAGCATTTTAATCCGCATTCTTTTCTTATGTCATCATTCTTTATTATGTTATATTATACTTTGTTTTATACACATTTTAGGCAATGCTCTCATTTCAAACGCATGTATTTTAATTTCATACCTTTTTTTAACCTTCACGTTGTGCTTATATATCCTTATATTGCGACCAATATTCCATTACGAGCAGCCATCTTTCCTATGTATCAACGTTATAGTGTTTTTCAAATGACGATAGAAATATATTTATCCCCCCTATTTGATAACAATGGTTCATATAACATTCAAGAAATTATACATATATAAAATATTCACTTTATAACAACCATCTTAAGGGAGGCCTCTTGTATAAAACGGGCAATTAATCACCCCGAAAGCCTCTAATCAAGTAAGCATCATGCTTACCACAATATACAATCATTTGTTTTATGATCCCATGACCTTTCATTAGTCGGGTTGTCGGGTTACTCTCCATCTAGAGAAAATAACAAGATCAGAATCTTTAAGTATACGCTGGCAAAGAATTGACACTCTATTCCTTTGAAAGTGGCTTGTAAATTAACAAAAGCCGGAAAATTGGTGTTATTGTTCCTAGTTGGCGAGTATCGCGTGTATACGAAAATTGAATCTCTTGAAGGATATTTATTGAAATTGCCTAATTTGTTTTAATTAAAAACTTGAACTTACTTGAATAAGATCACATTTCTGGAAAGTTTACAAGAAGAATTATTTTTTTGGATTAATGGTATATAATTTGCTTGTTTTTTTTTATCTATCTTAAGAAACATATTATAACAAATTTAACAATCAGTCAAGAAGCCATTGACTAATTGTTGAATTTTGTTTGTTTGTTTGTAAAGAATAGCTTCTATTAACTTTAAATTTTCTTTCTTATTCAAAGTGTCGATAGTTTTTTTAATGTTTAATAGAAAACGACGAATTATAGTCAGGAACGGAATCATAAAATGAGCTATATTATTGAAGTAAGCAATTGTCTAGTTTGTTTGATCTTGATCACAATTTGTCTGATTTGCATCACTCACGGATCACTTAATTATGATACATTTAGTCTATGAAAATTCTATCTAGTAAAATAAAAAAAATGCGTATACTTGAATTTGCCATGTCGTCGTGCCACGAGTTTTAACAGAAAATGAAAACAGTAACATTTCAAGAATTTATCCCATGACGGCTTTTTCGACGTCGCGGTACAATCGTTAGCATTATTTTTAAGTACCCCAGGTCCAATATTCCTGTACTATTCTGCCTGTTCCCGAAGTGGTTTTATATAGAGGTTTATTTGGTGTGAATTTATTGTTGTTTTAGCACTTAGCTGTTGCCTCTCAAAAATTGATGAAGAGCTTTTAGATTAATCAGTATTTCGAAATAGCCTTTCATAAATTTTCAGGTTTTGAATTGATATATCTAAAATGTTCGTGGGCCACACACGCTTATTTGACCTTTGCTCTGTTGATAAATTTAAATCAGATAACTTAAAGAGATCATCGAGATTGGAGGTACCCATAAAGTGGTGATCAAGTACAATGAGTGAAATAACAAAGTAATGTTAAGTGTAGTTTTTATTTCAATAATTGCTTTAGTTTCCTGTGAAACCATTTTCCCCAGTTGTATGTCGACGAATAGATATTCGTCTTTATAAATAATCCCAGTGACGGCCGAAAGATGGCGGTGAAGGTTGTATTAAATCTCTTAGATTATTTTGAGGACGAACCAGTCCAGTCGGATGAACGTGATTCGGTGTTTTATGTTCGCATCACGAGAATATCTTCATCACGAACTATCTGACAGTTAATGTGATCTAAGTTCACTTATTTCTATCAAATCGTACTGAGATTTTATTCGATATCTTGTCAATACATGCGATCACCTTGTTTGCCGGTCTAGGTAGGCAGATAGGACACAGCGTCAACTTTTTTTATCGCTATAAATACTGTTCGCCTTCATTACATTTATATATATTTTCCTACAGATTTAACTGAGTTGTAACATTACAGTATTTTGGGTGCCACGAGAATTGGAAATGAGGATCTTAAGAATGAGCTGCCTTTTAGGATGGGTGCTACTAGCAGTGCTTTTAACAATTTGTGCCTAATGATAAGATGAAAAGTTGTCTGTTTGTCTTGCGCATCTTGCGTATTTTACCGAATCCCACATACTTTTCATGTGACACTTCGTAGAATACGTATATTTTGTTTATTATTATATGATATATAAAACACTTTCGTTTGTTACAATGCGACCTGGCCAGATCTGCAATGTGGTAATCTCTTCCAGCCAACCAGAAAGGTATATAATATTTTTATGGTTGTGAATAGCAATGAATGATAGTCAGGAATGGAATCAATTATGTATAATATTAACCAGAACAATATTGAAAAGACGTTAAGTAAACCCACAAACCCTGAGTAAGAAGATAGGCGTCTTATCAACTAACATAGGTCACGGAGATCGTTCTTTTTCTAACATATATACCGTATTGGCTCGACTATAGGGTGAACCTGATTATTTATTTTATTTATTTATTTATTTATTATTACACATGACAAGAAATATACACAATTTGAGAAAAACAACAGATAATTTGATTTGGACATACAATATAAATGGATCTGGGTTTGTTGCCTTTCATTTGTCGTATCCCCAGTAAACTAGGCTTTTGCCTGTTTCTCACTGAGGATATTTAGTATGAAAAAAATAAATCGATACTTCTTTCCGATTTTTGATTACACAAAAACAAAACCCCGTTGCACGCTCTCATCAACCTGACAGTGACACTCAACTACACTTGAAACATCTTGCGAAATTCAACTCCTCACACATCATCACTCCAGAAAGACCAAAAATATTCATCCCACACTATACCGCACACAATCATAAGAATAAAAATCAAAATCAAAACAAAAATCAAAACAAAAAAAAAAATACACAGAAACACAAATACAAAAATAACCAAAATTAAAACAACAAGAAGAAACCCACACTCACATAAATCCCTTCCACTCCTCATTCATCCTGAAAGCCCAAGTACTCAAAATCTTGTCGCAATAACAACCACGCTCCGATCGACTGTCTAAATGGTTTTCCTACCTTTACCTTTATTGAAGTCGGCACGCCATTGTATGTAATGGGAGCCAAATAAGCATATTGCCTTTGGGCAAAAGAGGTTTTAACTCTAGGGATGGTGAACATTTCATTAGTTGCCATGCGTGTCATGTGTGTCTGCTGAGTCTGCATCTTCCCTTCCTCTCGATGGTAGTGCCAGAGAATGGATTTGAGATGTAAATTGGCTATGTTCAGGACCTGATACTCTCTGAAAAGCTCTTATAAGGTGACACCTATTTTTTTATCTGCTTTTTGGAGAAAAAAACATTTCCCTCACCGTTATAATATTATGAAAAATAAAACTCAAATATAAGGCAACCCCCCTATCTACGTGTCGCCTTTTTAGATAAAAACCTCATTTTATAGTCGGGCTAATACGGTAGTATAAAAGCATTTATTGTATCATTTCGTCTAACACTTCGTCTTCTTCTTTATCACTCAATGCTGAGCGTCGTTATTCTCTGTCATGTCTGAAAGTTTGTACATCGCCTTTCTCCATTCTTTCAATCGGTTCTGGGTCATGTTAAATGGAGCATTCAAAGATAATCCTGTTAAATTATTTATTTGATTCGACACATTCCTAATGCACGTTTTCCGTCAACTGTCCTCGTGATTACCAGCTACTCGAGATTTTCTGTATGCCTTCGGGCAAAAAAGGCCCAAAGTACCTATATTAGGATTTCTGCATAGTATCGAAAGTCTTTCTTGATTTCTTTTAACGGTAAAATGGCATTTTTGATACAAAAGGTTAAAAAAAACTACAAGTATAATTTTACATTGACATGTAAGCAGTGTTTATACAACAGAAAAAAACACCAGTATAAGATAAACTAAACTACAAATAAAACTTCTTCATTTTACTTTTCTAAGTAGGGAAAGTCACATGAAAATCCATACATTGCCCATATTGATTACCCAATCTATGCAGTCCTGTTGTGCAAGAGTAACACAAATAATTTGTTGCAATCACTTCACCGTGGAACAAAACATTTGTAACATGGCAAGCTGAGTTAGTTGCAAACTATTGAAATATGAGCTAAAAATCTTAAACAATGTTGTGATCTCAGACATCTTTCTACTATCTGACAAGGTTGTAAAACTTATCATTTTCAAATATAGATCATAGTTAAACTCAGTTGTTGGGGTTTGCAGCGTGAAGTTTGTCGATTAAACTTTCGATGTATGCGTTATTTTTTTTCAATACGGACAACATAGTGGGGTGGCCATATTAGCGAATCGTGATCTAAAATTATTGTTTCCAAAAAAGTATACAAAATTATAAATTATTCTAGGTAAGTCTATTAAGTCTCAGTTTAAAGTCTAGTCTGCACAATGCTGTAAATGTTATTGTTATCTACGAGTATATGCGAAACAAAACTCAGCTTTTTATCAAATATAATTTCGTAATCACAGATCTGCAAAAACAATTTTCAGTACGGCTTCATTTAAATCATAATTATAAATTAATTTTGACTTTTTCTTGCTTAACACGTTCACTGCGTATAAAATGTCATACAGAGATGCTGAAAATTCGCGAATTTTTGAAAACCCATAACTTTGTTAAAAATCAAATTCTACTTTCTATTGAAACATCATATACAAGTGTATTCCTTCGTGTCTTCAAAACACATGGAACCGGCGACGAATCCTTATCGGGAGACGTTTATGAGTGCACTCAACATTCAAGGCTATTTTGTATGGACACGGGAGCCGTGTTCGACGCAGTGAACGTAATAATTTGACATTTAGCAACATAAAAAATGGATTTTCTTATCATAATTTGTGTAAATTATTTAGACTCCGTTAGAAAATCAATTCGTTTATCACAGCCCTTAGGATTTTAAAGAGCCAATATCTTTGGAAGTAGATACCCTCATTATGTACTCGTAATACTGACCTCAAGCTATCACGAATTTGTATTGATGACAGTCAAAATGTACATTTGAGAAGTCAAATATATATATATGGGCCTCGTCACAATCGCATCCGTCTAACATTGCTCTTTGGATCTTTTGACGACCGAGTCTCTCAGTCCGCGTCATTAACAAATTACAGAGTAGGCGAGGCGGGCGACCGCTGGATCCGCTGCCCTTAACCAAATTGGAAGACGGCCGGATATTACGGAGAGAGCCCACACGTGCTAACTGTGATTTGTTGCAAAAATAAACATTCACTAACGAAAATTTACAGTTGTATACAACGGATAAGATGAATAATAGAGTTGATAAATTAATGATTTGAAAGCTTTCAAAATGGAGGTCAAAATTCTCTTTTTTTAAATCGTAATGAAGCTACCGCAAAAAGTGTTTTAAAACAGTGAAAAAGGCTTCTTTCCGACAAAAGTAATAAAAATGGACGTGTATTTTTTTCCCTTAAAATATGAGGTTTACTAACATTATTGTACAGTTACAATATGGCGGGCTTATTGCCAAATGGTGATCTCATTCAACCAACCTTACAATTGTTTGAAATAATTTTGGGTGAAAGGAGGGGGATTTATATTATTGTATAAAAAAGAAACGCCTCATCAAAGTTAAATTAAAAATATAAATTGACCTGTGTATAATAAGGTAGCCTTTATTGTCAAGCACCAATCTCTTCCAACCAACCATACATTGTTTTAAATGGTTTTGGGTGAAAGGAACGGGATTAACACTATTGATGTAGAAAATAAACGATGTTTTATGATATAGAAAAAAAAACATCTACACAGCATGTAAATGAGGTTTCGTTTAGTAATCTGATGGAACTTAAGATAATGGAAGACATTAATTGATATGGTTAAATGGGTTAAATGTTTGAAGGTTGTTTTAATCTTAGTGTGACCAACTGAAATTCAAGTTTGACAATTCCTTCGGATAGCTCGATCCAATTTGAAAAGATAAAGAGGATAAATCAATAATGTTACTTTATATATTGATTTAACTTTTTTCTTTAAAAATGTTACCATTTTTCGATATTTCTATACCTCGTTATGTGATATTTACCTGTGAGAAGTCTTAAAGACCATCACAAACTATTGAGATGAATTTGTATGCGCGACCATTCCCGAATCCCTCCTCGCCTCATCCCGCACCCGCGCGCTGCACAAAGAGAGATGCGACCGATGATTTCGGTTTCCATTTAATATAATAATAATGAAAACATTGTTTCTTTGGGTAAGATTCGTCTTATTTTTGATTCATCATGGCAACTCTATCGATCCAAGGTTGCCACTATATAAAAATCTAATAGAACAATTCTCGAAATAAAATATGAATTAATTTATGTATCGTTTATAGTTAAGGCATTAACATTGTGGAAGTTTAAAGGCATTGTAATGGGTTTTTATCAAACACTGTTATTGTATTATATTACACTTTACTGTATAGTGAACTATATAATACTTTTGTTGTATAGTGGTTACATAATGTATAGGTATATTAAACAAATACAAACACGCAATTATCCTGTTTGGACTTGCCTTTTGCCTATTATTTATCTACACATCAACTCCAGCTGTAAATTTCGCTTTCTACATTTTCTCTTTTTTAAATTTTATCCATTATTTTCAACTTTACTTTCCTTGGTATTTAGCATATACTGACGATGCACATTCACGTTTTCATTGTAAATTTGTATTGTGACTCATTAGTTCGACATAGTCAAATCTCTCCATTTTGCTCTTCCTCGTCTAAGTACATAAATTCTTACTTCACATGTACTATTATTTATCCCATTCATACATTTATAGTAATGACGTATGTTGTTTCATGACTTTCTGAAAAAATATATTATACTCGATATTTAATTACTTCTTAGTTTTTAAATTTAACTCATTAAATGCCATTTTAATTTTTAAATAGATGAAATAAATTTCTCCTTTTTATTTCAAGAATCTTAAAAAAGGCATTTCTTTCACTTTTTGGTGTCATGTTTATAATTTTTTTTATGAAATAAATAAAACACTTTTTTTATTCACCACTGCTTTACTTAAATTCTCTATCTGTTACAGAAGACGGAGGTCTTTGAAACCGGTGGTAAACTCGAATAAAACAGTGGTGAATACAAAATAAAAAATAAGGACTTTTTTGCTTTTTTTTTTTTTTATAATTTTAAAATGTTTTAAATTACTTTTCATTTAAAACAATTTGGTAGATACTAAGTGTTACCACTGCTGTATAATTTATGGAATTTTTATACGAGTATGAAACAAAGTTTCTTCTCATATTAAAAGAAAAGAAAAAAAATCTTTCAAGATTATTTTGTTTCCTACATTCAACACCAAGAAGCTCTTTCGATTTTTATACTTCGTATAATTCCTTTTTACAAAACGTGTTTCCATTATGCTCATATTTTAAACACTATTACTAGAGAAATAAAAAAAATCATAATGCAAGTAGTCTAAACGAGTGGACAAGATGTTTGATTGAGTGGGCATGCACGTGTTAAATAATTAGTATTAAAATAATAAGTTGTAAGAATTGTTATCTAATTATAAGTTAGTATGATGGTGTTAACTATTTGTAAGTAATTAAATATTAAGATTATTAAAAAATAAATATTACAAACAGAGAATTAAAATGTTGTTAGTTCAGATGTATAAAACATAAATAAGATTAGTTCTGAAGATATAAATTTGTATATAGGTATTGTCTATGACAAATGTTTGTATTTTGGATTACTTTATTAAATTTAAAAAAAGTTTGAAAGATAAATAAAACATATATTCCGAAATAAAACTTTCTGCTTAAAACCTCACATAAAGTGTTGGTTTTACATTTTGAACTTTGTATATTTCTCAATTTATAGCAAACGTTTACCAAAACTAATGTTTTAAAAAAATAAAATTCATAGATTTTCTTAAACCTATGTAAGCTTTTACATCCTTGATCATTTAATGCCAAAGCTATATGGTTTGAAGGAATATATTTTAAATGATTATAAAAGCAATAAGAACACCCATCAAAATTTTAAATCGTTTTACATGTTTCAAAACTTGTTTGGTTTCTTACGCTGTAGTACTGTGGTTAAATTGTGACTTTTGTACACGTCTTTCTAAAACGAATAAGTTCAATTTCACGCAATAAAAAAAATTATATGTCTGATATCATTTATAAAAGTTTTTTGCGCAACAATTTAATCCGAAATCTTGCCAAGTAGTTCCATAAAAGGTTTCGAAATGTGAAACGATTTAATTATAAGGATATTTTTTACAAAACCGAATGGAAAAAATCCAATAAAAAATTAAATCTTATGTCTCTTTTGTTTGATACGTACAACGGGTTTATGATGAATTAAAGAAAAGGCAATTATCTCAATACCTAAAAAAACGAACAACCGATAACTGTGGATTTTGTAATTAATTTTGTGTAATTATGTACAATTAACATTTTAATTTTAGTTCAGTAATTACTAAGAAGATATTTATTAAAGAGATCTACGCACATATTATTAGTACATAAACAAAATACTAACGGGAAAGCAGCGAACCCCATGTTGATGGACATTTATTTGTTTAATGCACTTAACAATTATTTACGCCATCGTGAATAAAGATTTATTTTCTGTGCCGTATTCACGAACTGAAGTATTAAAATCGTCACCACTCACGCATGGAATGACCTTGTTGAATGATTATTTCGATATTGATATCTACCATATATCGGTAGAGGAATCGAGGATACAGTTCCGTAGTTAACTTTAAAGGCATAACTCAATCACATCACAGAGAAGCATGGATTACCATTGTCGCTTTTATTATTATTTTTACTTTTATGTACTTTTTTACAATGTACCTTTTTTATGACTTACCATGTACTTTTCTTGGTAATCGGTATAAACCTGTATCTAATGTAAAATAATTCAATAGAAATGAGATTTCAAAACTGTTTCAATAGAAATGAGATTTCAGACCGGAGGAAGTTATTCGACTAATAATAGTGAGGTTTAGGTTTTCAAGTGAACTATTCCCACAATATTAAGAAATGGTACCTAAAAATTCCTTTATATGGACACTTTATTAATAAAAAAAACATTTTACGCTCTGTTTAAAACTGAAATATTTCTCATTAAAGTTTTTTTATAAGAGAAAAAAGTTTTACCTCTAGAGTTATGGTCCCTAAGAATATTTATGATAAAAAACATAAGTAAAAATAATACATGAAAATGTGAGTGAATACTTGTATTAAGTTTCCTCATCTTAATGGACAAATCTTCATATTATCGATTATTATTGACCGTGTTCTTCAACTTCAAGCCGATTCCTTCGGCTCCGGCTCCGGACCATGTAGATACATATTTTTGTTTAATTTATATTTTCATAGATACATTTACAGAGATGAATTGGAAAATAATTAAGTATTATTCCAAGTATATACCTACACTTAGTTATTTTCTTTTCTTAAAACATATGTATGTAATTGGACTAGCGGAGAACGCCTAGAGAATCTGTATTGTTGCTCTCTGTGTATGAAGGGAAATAAAGTTGTTCCATCAAAATGTATTTTACTAAGTCTTGAGATATATAAACTACAACAGATAAGAATATATTATACGCTTATAATCCTAACGCGGACAATATAAAGTCAAACACATCATAAAATAACACTCCCCGTGGCCTAGTTTGATGGGCGCATGTGTTCCACATGAGTGTTTCGGGTTTAGTTCCCGATGGTGCTCAAGTAAATAAGTCCCCAGTCTGTATTTTTCTCCCAAACAATGTAAAGAAAATATGTTCCCAATCAGTCTGTTGGTTCGAAAAAATAGTAGGTGAAAACCCATCAGGTTGCACTTAATATAACGGAAGTATAATGTAATACATGATCAATGTGGAGAATTGTAAATACTTTTAAATGTGTTGAAGAAAATGATCCAGTTTAAGAGAGAGAGAGAGAGAAAGTGGATAAACGTTTGATAGCTGCAAAATAAAAATTAAAGTATCCAAAGGGTTTTCTTAAACTCTAGTTATCTATACGCTAATAAAATGGTGAAGATTATTAATAATACAATTTCTGATGTCTTGATGTACAGAATATGCTTCACAATATGTAATTTAGATTTTTGTTTTGACCTACTTGCTTAATGACCCTTGTTTGTTTTATTTGGTATGAAATATTGCATTTCATTTACATTTTTATTATAAAACCATTAATTAAAGAACATCAATTAAGAATTTATTACTTTTTAGAATTAAATTATTTCATTCAATATTGATTTTTCCTTGGAAATTATGCTTCGCTTAGGTAGTAAGAGGAACGAAAATTGATTACATCTTTTCTTGATAAAAGTATGTAATGTTTTTGTTTATTTTCAAATAAATTAAGAAGTTTTTGCAAAAATAATACGTTTTGAAATATGTTAGAACAAAATATGCTTGATTAACTTTTATAAAAGTTGAGAATATTTTTAAGATAATTCGAAACTCGCTTTGATAAGCTAATAAATATAATGAAAGCACAAGACAAGTTCTGCTCTGGGATCAAGACTATAAAATAAATAATTTACGATTAGAGAAACATTCAGTTGTGGTGCCGTCAATCAAAAAGTTTCAATCAAATTATTAAACATTCTTCAGTTTTGTAATTGCTGTGCTAAGCTACAAAAATGGTGGTCATGTACCTTTATTACATATATTTGCGACCATTGCGTTTTAAGAAGTTGGAAAGGGGTTAAACCATATTTAAAAAAATAACTTTCAATAGCTATAAGTTCTAACGTATGGGAGTTCTCGATAATGACAAAGTTACATTTTATTGGGACAGAGTAATAATAACCGACAGATCAACATTTTTGTCTTTCGATCATATGTTATTGATAAATCTGCATTGCTTAAATAAATAAGTTTTAACTTCTTGAATAGATTTCTCGGTAATGGCTGATAAAAAAAATATTGGGACAGAACAATAATAACCAACAGAGCAACACTTGCCAATTGATCATAGGTTATTGATATATCTTCATCGCTTATAATAAGTTTTTACCTCATAGAGTTCCCAATAACTACTGATTTTAAAGTTTATTGGGATAGGACAATAATAACCAACAGAGCAACACTTGCCAATTGATCATAGGTTATTGATATATCTTCATCGCTTATAATAAGTTTGTACCTCATAAAGTTCCCAATAACTACTGATTTTAAAGTTTATTGGGATAGGACAATAATAACCAACAGAGCAACACTTGCCAATTGATCATAGGTTATTGATATATCTTCATCGCTTATAATAAGTTTGTACCTCATAAAGTTCCCAATAACTACTGATTTTAAAGTTTATTGGGATAGGACAATAATAACCAACAGAGCAACACTTGCCAATTGATCATAGGTTATTGATATATCTTCATCGCTTATAATAAGTTTTTACCTCATAGAGTTCCAAATAATTACTGATTTTAAAGTTTATTGGGATATGCCAATAATAACCAACAGAGCAATACTTGCCAATTGACCATATGTTATGGATATATCAACCTCGCTTACAATAAATTATAACCTGAGGGAGTTCTCGATAGTGACTGGTTTAAATATTAAATAATTAATTATTTTTCTCGAGATAGGAAAAAGAAACGTATGTCGCAGGAATAAATGTGTTTAGTGGAATAACAAAGTAACCTATCTTGAAGCTGTTTCTGCCTCTAATATTCCTTGATATTAGAGGCAGAAACACGCATCGCAGGGATTTGTGTTTATTAGTTGAATAACAAACTGCTTTACTGTGAATTATTCTAATATGGAGTTTCACTAAGTTAAAGCTTAAACTCTTTGATAAATGATTGATCAAATGTTTTACTTTGGTAAATCTATAATAACCGACAGAGCAACACTTGCTAATCGACCCTAGGTTATTGATGCATCTGCATCGCTTACAATAAATTTTAACATTAAGGAGTTCTTCACAATCATTGATTAAAAATTTATTAGGGCAGATCTATAATAACCGACAGAGCAGCACTTGATATTCACTATGGGTTATTGGTGTTTTTGCATCTCTTATAATAAATGTTTTCAAAATTTTCGTTGTTCAAGTGTATTAATATGTTGAGTTTGCGGATGAGATCAAGAGTATGTCAAGGGCCACAGGTAAATTTTGACAACTTATAATTTCAACAAACCAAGAGTATTGAAAGGTCTGATTTGACACTTGAGGAGACATTGAGTTATTGATGGCATCGATATAAAATTGCTCAACTCTTTAACACAAGCAACATACTCGTAGCAAGATGATTCCTCAACATGCATTCATCATTTTTTTAACCCGTATTATGAATTAGTCGGCGTGAAAAGTTATGAATGAAATTCGTAAGAGTTATGAATGAAAACAATAATAAGTAAATTACTGTTTCTTACTAAAATTTCATATCAGGAAAACTTCGTTTTTTAATAAAGAAAAATATGTCCATGAGTGTCCCAAATAAATTCAAATGAAATGTTTGAAAATTTTGTTTAAATCAAGATATCAATTAGTTATGGATATCAGGTCCCTCGTTCATCAGACCACTATCAAAAGTAATACTGAATCTGATATTTAAGTAAATATCGGTTTGGTAAGTCCTGTGGTGTTACTTAAAAAAAAAACAGGTTAAGAGATCTACTGTCTTAGCCGCTAGTGAATTACATATTATCCTGTTGATATTTACTGTATTGAGTAAACAAAGGTTCTTTTAAATGTTCATTGCAATGTAAAAATGTAAATTATATTAAGTAACTGGTAACAAATATGTCGATGTAACATTTTTATATGAATTTTTCATATAATATGACTTAAAATCTTAAAAACTATCAATAAACCACGAATTATCTTCTCAAAAGAACTTGAATAGTTTTCCCAAGAATTAGGTTTTGATTCGATATATTTCATTCATATCATTCGATGATTTCGTCAAGTTTCAACAGTTTTATGGTGTTGTTTTTAAAAATGAACTTCAATAATATATTCAAAATACTTTTTCAAGCATTAATATTGTAAAAAAATCTAGATGCAATGACATATAAACTAGAAATATAAAGTCAATCGTTTTTTATGTAAACTTAAAACCGTGTAATGCTTTCCGATTTTGAAACAAAGCCATAGGTAGTAAGAAGGATTTTTTTTACTATTATTCATGTCAATACTATGACTTAACATTTATTTTGCATTTTATGTATGCGTTATATTTTTAAACGATTACATAAAATGAATTCTCTAATTGTTGGAATTTTATTGTATAAGGATACTTTATTGACGTATTTATCTTTTATCCTGAGGCACGAGACCATAATATGAATTAACTAAATTTGAATCGATATAAAGAAACGCTTAACAAAATCTACACACGCTTAAGGTAAAAGGAAACAAGTAATTCGCTATTAACGAAATGCTCAAACGTTATTGTCGGTCCTGCCAGGATACGCCCCGAGGCCCGGCCGTACAGGATCCGACCTATTTTTGTATTTTTTCTTATGAAAGATGGATGACTGATGGCTGCTTGATTCATGGGAGCACATTTCTAAGCGGTTTTCTATACAATGTGTTTAATATCGTTTCGAGAGAAACCATCGCCGGGAACGACTTAAGTATAATACAAGGACATGTATGTAGCCTTTATAAATTGCATTATTTTTTGGGCTTTTTGTTAAGATCTTTTCGTATTCATTTTAAGCCTTTGAATAATTTGACGTGGTTTTTAAAGCACAATCTTAAGTATTATGCTGAGAAAACCATAAGAAATTTACAATTAGATAAAAAAGCGTGTAATTTAATGTATGGATATATTTTTTTAATGGGTAATCCACCCTATTCACAGATGTTTTGTAAATTAGACAGACTTATAAACAAACCCCTTTAATTTGATCTGGAATGTTTCTTGGAAAATTAAGTTACAAATATTTTTTATAACAGATCATTAGACTTTTTTTTCTTTTGATGGTGTAGTATTTTTACGTTTAATTCTTCAAGACATTGTTTACGGGGATGTTTACTAAAAATACTATATTGTTTATTAAAAATATTTAATAAAAATATGTGTTTATTAAAAAAAATATATTAAGCAAAGCAAATACGACAGTAGAAATAAGAAGTATAACACGTGTTTTTTTATGTTTGAAGTTGAACGTAACCGAAATGCACAAATATGTGCACATCGTGGCAATAGACGGTTTCTAAAACGCACAAATTTGTGCACACCGTAAACGATGTGGATATATTACAAAATAAATTAAATCGCGAAATAGATATTTGTATTACATAGACTTGTAAAGTAGACTTTACAAATGTTTCAAATATAACCTTTTTCCAATTACATAGGATCCACTCTCATTAAGTAACGAAAAAAATAACAAAAATCCTAGGGAAACGATGTAACAAAACAATATAATTTGGCAATAATACAAACTGTTTGTATAAATTAAGTATGTGAAAATATTTCAATAAAATTTTTTTGCAAAAAAAGTGAAAAATAGAATAAAACATCGACTTTGGACATAAGGGTTGAAACTGGAATATTTTTGGCACGGAAGAATGTCACTTTAGAGAATATCTTTTTGAGAAATAAACAGTCAAGACTTTTAATTTAATGCAAATGAGAAATACATAATTTAATATTTACACAAAGATTTTATAAACCCGTCGTTTTTTGTAAATTGCAAAACAATTACTGTCTGCATATGTAAAATGCGCTCACTCAACGAACATGGCGCTTTCTTTTGATCACTGGAGTAGGCAACCTTTTAAAATTCTGCCCTATATTCATGACCGAAAACATATATCATATATTCCATACGCAATTAAGATACCGAAGTCACCTTCCACCACATAAGCAAATTGATCTTTGAAGAAGCTTCAGTTTAAAAGAGTTATCAAAACAACTGACATTTGCTCGTTTCACTTCAACAAGCCGGTTCGTTCGTTGAGACTCAGCTGTACTCAGCATACTATGCCACTAAGATGGCACGTTGAGACTCAGCTGTACTCAGCATACTATGCCACTAAGATGGCACGTTGAGACTCAGCTGTACTCAGCATACTATGCCACTAAGATGGCACGTTGAGACTCAGCTGTACTCAGCATACTATGCCACTAAGATGGCACGTTGAGACTCAGCTGTACTCAGCATACTATGCCACTAAGATGGCACGTTGAGACTCAGCTGTACTCAGCATACTATGCCACTAAGATGGCACGTTGAGACTCAGCTGTACTCAGCATACTATGCCACTAAGATGGCACGTTTCTAACGCACAATCCTTAACACACACGGAACAGTTATTCCTTAACATGTAAAATAAGGAAGAAAAATACCTTCTATGTATAAAACGATTATTTCACAATTTAATGACAGATCATTCAAATTTATGTCGTATTTATTTTAGAAAACTATTTTTATCCACTATGAAAAAGATTATATTATCCTTTAAATAAATTCTCATTCAAGAGCTCTGTTTTGTTATTATTTAAGAGTTTTAAGATTTAAGAGTTTTTCGTTTTGCCGTTTTTCATACGTACTATATTTAATAAGTTTTAATAGCTTCATGAAATATTTGAAAAAAAAAACACATTTTTCTTTCAATTTCTTTCAAGTCATTAGTTACCTCAACATTATGTTTTTGAGGGGATTTGCTAGAGACGAAAATAAGATTTATGAATTATGTTTTATGGATTCTTATCTCTCTATCTTTATTTAACTAGTCACCATTCTCATTGCTGAGGTTTATGATCTTCATGATGAGGCACGCTTAATATTTTTCCAGTCGTTTTTGTCTCTGGCCATATGTGAAGCCTCGCACAGAGTAGAGTTGGTGAATTCCTTGATCTGGTGAGTCCGACGCAAGGGGGTGTTACCTCTTTGTCTCCTAGCATTGTCGAGTATAATAGACTTTTAGAGACTTGTATCATCGTGTCTCGATATGTATCCGAAGAAAAGTAATGCCCTTTGTTGACGGGTTTTGGAGAGAATAGTATTTACACAAAGTTCCAGTAATATAAACTCGTATGTTCTTCTTCTAGTCCAAGATATTCAAAGCACTCGTCTCCAGTACTACGTATTGAACACATCGATCTTCATTTTATATATTTGCTTTATTGTCCACTCTTAGTATTGTGGTTGTTTGTTAATTTCTTAATCTGTCAGCTCCTTCACATAAGTTTTACGAGCGCCGCGTAGTGATCGATCTTCCAAACGGAACGCAGTAACATACTAAACTTACTGATAATCTTGAAACTTAGATCTACTTGCCTTCGGATTGGATTTATAGAGATTTTAAAAAAAAATTATAACAGTTTAAAAGATGAATTAAAAATCTTCAAACACTTTCGTTCAACTAGATCAAATGAGCTGAGCAGAATGAATATAAATTACTTTGTCAATTTATTTATTAATATAAGTTGCTTTGCGTTCAATAAAGAATTTTTCAAGGTAGTTATTTTTAGGATTTCAATTGCTATTGTATGCGTGTTTTACTACACTTAGATTTATCTGATGGTGAACAACACACCCTGCTTACTATAAAATGATTCATTTTATTTTTAATTTATTTTTGTCTCTCTTCATTCTGAATTTTATCTTTTTTATTAATATCTTGTTTTTATAACACTTTTTTTGAGGTCTAAATGGGATTATTTTATATGTAATTTTCTACGACGCATTTACTGGTTTAGATTAAGTGACTTAACATATAATCTTTGTGATATTCTAAAGAAACTTTGTTTTCGGATACTTTCAATGATAATAATTATTATTTGAATAAAATGACAATGTACTCGTATATAGCACAAACTCTTCTCAGGGACACTCTAATTCGTGTATAGAACCTATTAAAAATATTACAAAAAATACGTTGACTATAATGATATAGGCGTGATGACTGCGACTATGAAATTGAATGAAGAACAGATGAACTACAAATGAATATTAGTTTTGTTTATAGTTAAGGTATTAACATTTTGGAGGTTTAAGGACATTGTAATTTGTTTTATCAAAGATTGTTTATTCCAATTTTTGTAACGGTATAGCCCTACCGGTTTCAAGGTTTTCACCTCATCATGAGGGAGCACAAACAAGTCTTGTTTGTGCTCACCTTAGGTGAAGGGGGCTGAGGTGAAAGCCTTAAAACCGGTAGGGTTATACCATTACAAAAAGTGAAAGAAACAGTGTTTGATAAAACAAATTACAATAAATATTAGTATATTTTCCTATTTGTAAGATGCAATACATTCGGTTTTAGAAATAAACCATAAATAAAACTTCCGCGATTGTGAGGGATCTCCCATCATGCCATATATGAAAATTTGGTGGGAAAATAATAAAAATATGTTGAGCGACCCACCGGTAGGTGGTTGTTAACATCTGCTTAAATCCTCCGAATCCCGAAAAAATCATTTATGAAACATAAAATAAATCGGGATACGAACACCTCGATACGTTTTATAAGGGCGGTTGTGCGGGTAAACGTCTGTTAATAGCTTTTCTTTTAAATATAATTTCCATCCGAAGGTTTGGTGGTCATATAACCATACCCAGTAATTATAGAGTACCTTTACGATGCGACCGAATAATTTAAGTTGGGAATTATTTTTTCCGTATTCGTTATTATTTGTAGATTGATGGATGAGATATTATTCTCGTTTTTAATATGAATTTTAATCCAATTCATTTCGGTGTTGTTGGTATGTCTTGGGAGAAAATTGAGGCATGCTACGGAACCAATGTGTGGGTTTGTCTTGTTTTGTTTGAGGCAGGTAAGTGAACCTTCGTCTTTTTCTTTTTGCCACTTTATATAAATTGATTTTTGCATTATCACTGAATATGGATGTGTAGTATCTTAAGATTTATATTAGCAGAATGAAATAAATTACTTAGCACTTTTTTATAATCTATTATTTAGATCGTTTAAACAATTTACAATCGATTTCGACCAATAATTATTAATTTATACTAAACTTTATATAATTTTTGAGTTTTTTCTGTAATATAAAATATTGTGTTAAAAAATAAAAAAAACCTTCACGATATATTCGTGTATGTACACATTTTTTGTATATGGTTTTCATTTGACGATTTGTTTTTATTTGTAATAAAATGTAATCCTATGTAATATACGAGAAATTTGGGAAGACCTAATAAATTAGGAAGACCAAATGAATCAAATTCTGAAAGAGGGGAGAGGGAGAATACTTTATGATAGGACAGTATGTATGGCGAAGAATGTGCACGTGGCAGAAGCGAAATATTTGTGCCAGGATGGAATGAAGCAGAGATCTGTTTTCTCTGCCTACCTTAATAGGGGCATGGCGTGATGATGATGTTGACTATACAATATATTTTATATTTCATTGTATATAACCACATTTTTAGAATTCCTTGAAAAATGCCGCCATATGGCGAAACATGCGTCATGTGTAAAAAAAGTACGAATCATGAGATTCCTTTATTATCGAATGACTTAAATGGTGTTCTGCACATCGTACATGTCAATAAACGATTTGTTGGATTTTTTTGGTAGCAATGGTAAGATATTTCAAATTTAAGTGTAATGGGATTATATTGTTATTAATATAAAATATTTTGTAAATAATAGGAATTATGGAAAAGTACGACAATTATTGACAATAATAGTTGCTAAAGAATTCACTTCATGAAATAGCTTGATGTTTCGAGCGTTAACCGACGACCTCCGTTGTCTAATTGATAAGAAGCTTGTCTTCCAGCCCGGAGGTTACGGAATCGAACCCCATTGGTAACCATTTTTTTTTAAAGAAGGGTTCTGTTTTTTTACTAAAGGTTTTTTTAATACCCTGCTGGTTAATTGAAAGAGATTGTGACATGGCAATAACCCCGCCAGATTGCATTTTATATAACGAAAATTGAATACAATACAACCGAATTTTCGAATATGGGATGTGAAACAATGCATTGTACCCATTTTCGAGCAACTAAATTGAATATCTGTGGCAAAAAAAAAGATCATATATTTTAATTATGCAACTTTCTTTCGAAAAATCATATCATTAAAAAAATAAAATTTCAGAACAATACAAAATTAGATTAACACCGTTGTCATGATATTGACCTTTACAATACATTAACAGCGGTAAAAAAACGGCCATAATATCCGAATCGATAGATTCCAATCGCGTAATCACAGTTAATGTAATTTATTCGGCAGATTAAATAGAGCAAAAGCTGATAAGTAATAGTTCATCCAATACCGTTCTATGGTACCAATCAGACACAACCATACAAAAACACTAAAGCGCTAATAAAAAATCAAATAACAAAGTAGAAATTCATAAATAGTTACTTATGATTTATTTGATTATTATTATTGTTGCCAATTTATTTTGAGTTCCTTTTTACTCATTTTCAATATTTTTCTCTTGATTCTAGTCTCGTATGTTGCTCCTGGGCCAATCAACGTAATGGCGGGCCCAAATCACAAATTGAAGGCGATTCATCTTGATAACAAATCCATTTTTCAGGGCTGTAGTTTGAAAATGGAAACAGTTGAAGTTTCCGCTCTCGTTGCATCAAAATGCTGGATCAATGATTTTTTTAGAAAATTAAATTCTATTTTGAAAGTAAGTTTTTCTATACATATATTGTATTTAAAATTTGATAGTCAATATTTTTAATATATACCCATTACATTTAAAGGAAAAAAGTTAAAGCCAAAAAAATATAGATTATACAAAAGTTAATATAGTAAAATACTTATGTATTACAAGAAGCAATTTTTTTTACGATTTAAAGCTTTAGCTGATAAATCTTGATTGTGTTGCAATAAATCTATTTATAAGTGGAAAAGTCGTTCGAAGAAATAAGAAACACATCCATTAGGCGTGACAATAGTATGAGGTTTAGTAAAATAAATTTGTCACTTATAGAAAAAATGAAAAACACGGGATCTATGGTCTCAACATCCGGACCACACTCACAGCCACGATCCTCTACAATAAATATTATGTAAAGGAGACTAGCAAACATGTTTGACGCTTCCGTCTTAATAGTTGATATTTTGAAGAATTTTATTGATCGGATTAAAAATGGTTTCAGTTTGATTTTGTGTTTTTCTTAAGAATATCTTATTAATGCGAGTTTTTTTTACTAGGTCAAACTTTAAATTTTGCTGTAGAAATGGTTTCTAAATTATTTAATTTCTCTTAATTTTTAAACAGGATTTCCAATTCCATAGTGAAATGTAGTTGATTTCTTTATTTGATATGTACGAGTACATACGAGCAGGTAGAAATAATAGAGAAATATCCTTAATGACAACCTATTCTGAGTACCTTTTGCATCAGGTATTCAGAATTGTTCGTCTTCTAAGAAAGGATTTGAAAGTATTTGGTAAAATAATTATTTAAAAAAATATATTAAATTAAATATTTGGGTGATACATATAAGTAATACATATAAGTTTCAATACAATTTTTATAAAGGTAATACATTTAAGTTTCAATACAATTTTTATAAAGGTAATATATATAAGTTTCAATACAATTTTTATCAATTGAAAAATTTTATTGATTTATTACTTTATTCAATGAATAAAATGACTTCTTATCAGTTTATTCAAAACATCTAGGAATAATGACGTTGAATTTCTTAACAGAAACGCTTTGCAAGTATAATATGGTATATTGAAAAAAGTTGGAATAATTTTTTGATCTCTATTTAGAATATTTAAAATGATGAAACTTATGACATATTTTTGTGCGTTTTATTTTAAATATAAATAAACGATTCGTTGTATCTTTACTGTTACGATGTATGAGTTTCTCCAGATTTTTCTCCAGATACATAGTTTATTGTCAAATTCATCACACACATCAACTCATCAACGTAAATTCCACGTTCCGTCTCTGCAATATATAAGTATGGTATGAATTCAAATAATTTGATTTAATACCACGCTTTGAGGCACAATCATAGTTATTACAAAAATATTACAATCGTTAGGGAGGAGGGACTCTGGACGAGTTGGCAATTGGACAAAAACTTTAATCGTAACAAAAAATATCCATGCTTACCGAATATTTCAAATAAAATGGTTGTGTCTGTGGTTATGGTCAGGCCCGGCGCTAAGGGCAACGCCGACACTGAGCAAAAATGTGCATCAAATCGTTATTGATAAAAGCGTATTTTTTCATATTTGCTATGTATGATATACTCGTATTTATACTTCCATCTCTTTTTGTATTTTGTTAGATTTTCTATTGTACTTGAATATATATACCTACCATATACTATCTCTATATTGTGCTTAACATACTATGCTTTCTACTGCAATATGACTCCATTTTCAATTTATCATGCAAGACAGTAGAATAACTTTCTGTTTTTTTAATACATTTGATTACAAGTTCTTGTTAAATCACTTGTTTGAGAAAATTGAAAAACTGTTTCAAATGGTCTACAGTTAAGAAAGTAGCATCTATGAAGAAAATCCTAAAATTCTAGCTTCTGTCCAGAAGGTTAAAACAGCAACTTTATAACATTATCAAAGCGGTTTTATATAAAGCTAATTCATGGACCATGACTGTTGGAATAAATTCTAGTTCTTTGGTATAAAAACAAGTTGTTTCAAATGATGTTAGGTCCATGACCAAGAGATACAGGAGATACTTTGAAATCGAGAAGCAAAGATGAGATCCATTCCTCACTATTTCAGCTTCGAAAAGTTTATTTCCATAAATCTGACATCCAAAGAATAATAAAAAAACGCGTGGGAGATAGATAGCTTAGTCAGCTCAGAATAAGGCTGTTCTCTGATGTTGATAGGCTTATGGTATACCTGCAGAGGCTGGGAAAATAGGGAACAGGAGACAAAATATGTAAGATCATCAAAAGGGAATTAATTTTAATTATTTTTTAAGGTTTTGTTATACAGATCATTTTACATTATAATTAAATAATTTTCCTGACGAGCTCCCTGGCTTGGATGGTGATATACTAGTCTTCCAGTCAGAGTGTTACTCGTTTGATTCGCATTAATATGACGACTTAAAAAAAGGCAATTAATCAGATTTTTCTTTAAGGTTTGTTTAACTCATTTCGTTTGAAGGGATTTTCATAAGTAAATAAATAGTAAAATGAAAGTACAGTACAATTTTATCACTCTCTTCATGTGATTTTCCTAGTTTGAAGTCGAAAGTATAAGCCTTGTTTGATTTAGATTGAAACATATTTTGTAAACGATAAACATTAATTTAGCTGCAGTAGCTCTAAGACGTCCGGAAAATTTACCACGCTATTTAATAGCCTACAAATCACACAAGTAAACGCCACCCCTGATGATAACCAAAAAACTTTTCAAATAAAATGGTCGTCTAAGACTCCACTGTTTAATCGTCATTAGGACCGTTTTAGATGATTTGGCTGCTTACTTTTTTACCTGGTAACCTCAAAACTTTAATCAAATTTGCCGTAAAATAATATATACAGTCATTTTGCTGATGATTTTCGAGGAATTTTCAAAAGAATTTGGTGTCAATAATTTATTATTTAAGAATAGGTTATGGCGACAGCATCAATTTCAGAATAAAGGTATTGTTAAACAGTTATCTCTGTGGTTTTTGGGATATTTGGAAAATATTAAATATTTGAACAAGAATATTTTAAAACGGGAATTGTTCGAAGAAAACGTCTTTTCAACTATTTGAAATATGATTATTAGTTTTAAATTAGAATTAACATTTTTTTTTATTTTGTTAGCCAAAATCACTTAAAATAATTCCCATTGGATTAAGTATTAAAAATATTGGTATTATTGGTTATCATAATATAAATAGACCATTCTTGATCTACCAGTGTAATTTTTATACAAAAAAATATATGAAAAATGTACACGTGATTTAGAAAAATTCCCATTTAGACATTGAGCATGTTTAAATATCGAGAGATAACACAAATCAAATTCTTTGAAACATTTCAGAGCAACTAGAGTATGTCGCTCGCCATCATGTTAATAAAAGTGCTGCAAAATATTAATTCAATCCTTGTTTTAATGTAGCAATTGAAATCTCACATGTATACATCTCAAAAAAATCCTAAAAAGGCAAATCTTTGCTAAAATAATGGTTCATAACAGTAGGAAGAGATGTATGAATCATTTGAAACATGTATTTTGGGATGGGTAAGTATTGCGATCTTTCTTATATTTGTTATCTGACAAGGAAATGGCTTGATGGTATGAACTAGTTTGTGTTAAAAAAGGAGCAAAAGAAGTATTATTGTAGCAATATTTTTTTCCAAAAATCATTTAAAAAAATAATCAAATTAACAAATGGACCTCCGTGGCCTAGTTCATAAGACGCTGCTGGTCCTCCCGTGGGGTTCGGGTTTGATTACCGGTGGTAAAGTAAACAAAAATGGTTCAAATCTGATTTAATAGTTTGCCTGGTAAGAATACTGATACGCGCTAGACATGTGCGAGTATTGTTACCTGCCTATTTGCATAACATACAATGGCAAACTGAGTAACTGGCCGACTTAAGTGGTGTTTAACTCGAGGGTTCGATTAGTGAAACCGAACACAATATTGTCTCTCGACTGCGCTATCCGTATCGTCAATTTGATTTTGTTACAAATGAATAAATTGACGTTTATAACCAATTATGATCCAACACAAACTTTATATATTTTTAGATATTAATGAAAAAATAATTTGGTTTTTGTGGAAATTATACTATAATTAATTTAATCAATGACTTAAATTTTACTGGCTAGATATTTTTACCTACTGGTAAACTATACATGCCTTGATATTTTTGCAAGATTGATTTATGCTTATACAATATTTCTATAAATAATTCAATAATGTATTCATGTAATAGATACATCTAAATCAAACAAATCTGAGAACAAAGCTACATTTTTTAATTAGGATTACGTTGTTAAAATGTTACATTTAACTAAAAATCTGTCATTATTTCTTGACATTACAATATTCAATTCATAATTTTGTTGTTTTATGTTTGTGTTTTTGTACAATATATTTTTGTTTTTATTTTTTTGATTGTGTGCGGTATATTGTGGGATGAACGTTTTTGGCCTTTCTGGAGTGATGATGTGTGAGGAGTATGATTTCACATAATGTTTCTAGTTGTAATTGAGTGTCACTGTTTGTCAGGTTGATGAGAATGTGCAACGGGGTTTTGTTTTTGTGTAATCGAAAATCGGAAAGAAGTATCGATTTATTTTTTCATGCTAAATATCCTCAGTGAGATACAGGCAAAAGCCTAGTTTACTGGGGACACGACAAATGAAAGGCAACAAACCCAGATCTATTAAAATTGTATGTCCAAATTAAATTACCTGTTTTTTTTTTCGCAAATTATGTATATTTCTTGTCATGTGTAAAATAAAATAAAAATTAATTGGTTATTTTGTATGAATAGTTTGAATCAAAATAATAATACAGCTATCATGTGAATTCGTCTAGGACAAATGATTTTCTAATTCACTCAGCCTGTATCACATGTGATATCACCGGCTTCATATTTTGAAAATCACCTGAATATAATTCGTTTACGTTTTCGATTACTTTCCTGTAACTTAAATTAGGGACAACGTGCTGCCGTATATGAGAGGGCATATTGCACGAGAAGGGTCAAGATAGGGTTATCACTGTTCATATTTCTTACTATATACCTAGCAAAAAAAATGTGATTTTAGTGATAGTCAACCATAACAGTGGCGCCTAGATGCTTTCTTGTATAAATAAACCGTTATCGATTATCTTCTGAAAGCTTTCCGATTTTTCTTCTTTAGTAGTTCTACAAGAATTGTCCACTTAACACGTCCAGCTACTTTCATGGTCCTGTCAGATTTTTTTTGACTTATTAACTCAGTTTGGTTTGATGACTGGATTCATTGCTGATGTAGTGAGACTCAATGCTCCATCTTCAAGTTCAGATGAACTATTCTAGAGATAGAGCTCAGAGGTGTAGTTAAGCGCCATTTCCCTGTTTCGCAAGTTTGTAAGCAATTCACTCAGTTGCAGTTTGTAAGCAATTCACTCCTCCCACCTCGACTAGTAATATTATCTGGAAGTGGTGTCGCGTGATTATGTTATTAGACCCGAAATTTAATTCAAAGGTGGATTTAAATGAACCTCCGGTAAACTAGAATACATATCAAAGTATAAGTGGAATATATAGTAATTGTAAACTATTATAAGTTAATGTACACCTTCACTTATGTAATCAGTAAATGTGGAAGAAATCGTTAGTTTGAAAGTAATAAATCCATATTCACTAGCGATTTAAAATGCTCTTTAGTGTTTGTTTAACACTGTAGTTCACATTCACTAATACATTTATGAAAGTATACAATCTTTATTTATATTGAAATTTACATTGACTGGTCATCCATTTTTACTGTAACATGCAAGTATATAAAATAGCAGCAATGTTTGAGGCCAACAAAAACCTCCATCAGTTGGCAAATTACATAATTCAGAGTTCAGTTGGCGCAAATGAAAAATGATTGGATTTTCTGTCCTTATATTAATTTGAAGAAGGATGATTATATTTGTTAATACTACATAATAACTTTTGTTTTGTCGTTTCAAAAGAAATAAAAATACGTACATATCATTATGCCGTGCCCCTTGCTAACCCCGCGAGGGACACAGTGTGATAATACGAATGTAAAAGGAAATAAAAAGGCTTGCAACTATTCATTTGGCTAATATTAAATTTTGACCAAAGACAACATACAGATATTATTCTAAATGTTCCAACCCTTGCAGACGTGGCACTTTTAACCCTTTTATTTCCCAGCGGGGTGGCGGCTGCCCGCTCCGGTAGCTATCAGTTTATGGGCGAGGTGTTACAATTTTGATTATTGGTTTTTAATGAACACTGCACGAACCCTCTCACTTGAAAATGTCAGAACCGTTTTCATTACACAACTCAAAATGTGCCTTAACCAAATTTTGAAGAGGAGTAAAAAATTTGTATTTCAAATTTCAAGCTGGAAGACCAGGCAATTTATGATTTTTATTTAATACTTCCATTGTTTTATCTACCTTAGTATTCTTTTCGATATAAGAATAGTTACTAGGGATAGAGCGATAGGTAATAAAGTCAGTCGGGCAATAAAACATGTACGAGTATTCTCGAAATGAATAATATTAAAATCTGCTAAGATGACAGTCCACAACATAATTTTCATGTATAGGAGCAAAATATGAACGTAGAAAAAGACTGAAAAAAGTTGAATAAATTATAGAAAAAAACAGGCATTAAAAAGATTTCATAAGTGACAATGCATGACTGAGTATATGTAGTGATTAGCGACGATTGTGAATTTAAGGCTGACGTATTGAGTAAAGTGAAGCACACTTAGATTGTCAGGGCATGTATAAAACAAACACTAAAACAAAAGACTAACAAAACAAACAAAGAATCTAATATGAACTACAAATTATGAGTGGAATGTGTGGTAGAGAAAGAGAAAAGAAAGGATGATTGGATCGAATAAATGGTAAAAATGTCGTTGCTGAGCCTCGTAGTGGAGAATCCCATCGCCATTCCAATGTCAATTTAGTTGGAAAGCGAAGCAGTGCCGTGGAGTTGTTTTTTTTTTCTTCATAAGTGAGCCGTTGCATACCAGCAAACTCACGGACCACATCGTTGTACTGGATCCGGAACGTAGGATACTGTATGATCGAATAAACGTTTTGGGCACCAGCTGTCTAAACAAATACACGTAATGTTACATTTAGTGTAAATAATCCACTCGTAGACAAGAATATTTTTTGAAAACTTTAGAATTAATTCAGATCTAAAGAGATTAAATAAAAAATAGTTTTTATAGTTTAAATGTCATTGTCTTATTTCTGTACGAGTACTCAAAGCTTAAACTTTTAACATAATTTATGTACTCTTATCATATCAATATATTGTACTCGTATAATACATTTTTTTATACGGTGCATCCTGACAGGCTTATTAGCATGTGGCGATATCTTATTACATAGGTTGACCAACCAGAAAGATGTTAAAGAGTCCTTAAGTTAAAACCAGAATGAAACCATTAAAAAAAACTGAATTACGAAGGGAATCGAATCCACACCCCCGGGTTGGAGGAAAGGCGTCTTACCAACTAGGTCATGTAAGTTGTTAACAAAGTATTTGTGTATGTGAGTTTGGTAGATACATAGAATATGTTATGCGAGTTTATCTAAGCTCAAATGGATCTAGGTAAAAACTTTTCTCAACCAGTTAAAATTCATCTTTTCTAGTTAATTTTCCGTCCTTTTAACTTTTTCCCCTTAGCACCTTATACAACACAGCGCTCGTCTGTACTATGACGTAGCCTCCTAGTTGTTGCAGACCGGTGTAAAGTTTGCTGGGCATAACGGTCCGGAGCAGAGGGCTGCGGCCGCCCCCGGTCACGTGACCGGGATCAGCCCGCCGGGCTTAAAGGTCTTCCCGGCCGCATCCGGATTCTGTGGAATTATTAACTAAGATCTGCTCTCCGGAACTGACTGCCTAAATACTACTCGACTCTGATTTGCTGATCACTTTGAAGCAATTATGTTTAATGTTCGGTTCAATATTGTCATCAAACACTTGTCACATAGATAAGCCTTTCAGATGCATATTTTTTTATCATGATCATTATTAGCACTACTCAAATAATCTAGAACAGGTTGAGGAGTTCTGCTATCTGGACAATATGTTTACGTGTGATGGGTGAGTTGAAAGATACATTAAACGAAGGGATACGACAAAGAACAAGGTAAACGGAGCATGCAATATACTAGGTTAGTCAAAAAGTTTTGAAAGCGGAAATGAAAATACATTTTTTTTGGGGGGAAATCACTTTTATTGCTCAGTATAGTCTCCCATAAGATCAATACACTTGGTCCAACGATCTTCCAACTTTGTTGTCCCATCACGGAAGTGACTTTCTGGAAGGCCTGCAAAATACTCCTCTACGACGGCTATAACCTCTTCGTTTGATGAAAAATGCTTTCCACGAAGGAATTTTTTGAGGTGTGAGAACAGCCAGAAGTCAGAGGGAGCTAAATCTGGCGAATAGGGTGGATGCTGTAACAATTCGTACCCCAATTCACTGATTTTCGCGATGGTTTTTTGAGCTGTGTGAGCAGGTGCATTGTCTTGATGAAAAATGTTTTTTTTCTTCTGCAAACCGGGTCTTTTTTCACACATTTTTTCTTCCAACTGGTCCAAAAGGTCACAATAATAATCAGAGTTTATTGTCTTACCAGTTTGGAGATAATCTATCAATAAAATTCCTTTTGCATCCCAAAAAAACTGACGCTAACACCTTCTTGGCCGATTTCTGGACACGAACTCGCTTCGGAGCCAAAGTGCCTGGTTCACACCACTCCTTAGCCTCTTGTTTTGATTCAGGATCATGGTGGTAGACCCAAGTCTCATCCATAGTGATGAATCGACGCAGAAAATCCTTTTTATTCTTTCGAAATTGCTCCAAATGTTGCTCAGAAAGTCGCATTCGAACGTGTTTTTGTTGCATTGTTAGCAAATGCGGCACCAATTGTGCACACAGTTTTATGAAACCCAAAACTTCAGCCAAAATATGCCATGTTGTTCCATGTGAGATGCCTATAATGTCAGCTATCACATCCACAGTCGATCGATGATCTTCCAAAACCATATCCTGTATTTTCGCTATGATTTCTGGTGTTGATGCACTTTTTGTACGTCCTGAGCGTGGATCGTCTTCAACGCTTGTACGGCCACGCTTAAACTCCAAAACCCATCGGTGAACGGTTGGAAATGAAGGAGAAGACTCCTTTAATACTTTCACCATCTTTGCATGGATCTCAGTAGCCGATAAACCTTCCAAAACAAAGAATTTAATCACTGCACGATATTCGGATTTTTACATTGTTAAAAAATACAGTGACACGTCAACTTCAAATGGCTTGTAAACAAAGAATGAATTGACAGATCGAAATGAAATTTTGAGTACGTTCTTATGAAAGATGAAATATTAAAATGGCGTAGAAGTTTTGGTTTTTCTAATGCTTCATAGATGTCGCTTTCAAAACTTTTTGACTAGTATAAAAAGTAGCAAAACTGACGATACATAATAGTGTGCTGGTGGCCAGCTTGATATATGAACTGAAACTTGGATTTGGCAGAAAAAGGATACAAGTAAGTTAATGCTGTGGAGATGAGTGCACTAAGAAAAAAAAATTGCTAGTCAATGTATGAAAACATGCGGAACGAAGACATCAGAAATGAATGTATGGATAAAAGTAATGTTTATGAAAAATTAAGAAAGGAGCTTTTAGATGGTTTGGACATGTGAAAATAACGAATTACGAAATAATAACTTGGCGAGTAAAGCTGGATCAAATGGACCAGAGAAAGTAAATTAAGAAGACCAGATAAGGTAAAAGGAGGATGCGAATGTTGTGTTTGCTTAGATCGAAAAGCCTGGAGATCTGTTGACTGGCACGCAAGGGTCGCGGCGGAATATTATATTTATTATGAGTACCACAGCTTGGAATAGATGAGCAGCATTATTTCTTCTTCATCACATCGGTTTCGTCACTAGCTTCAGTTAACTTACTCTCACACCTTTGCCATATAATTTTCCTTGCTTGCCTATCCTGGATGCGATGTTAGTAACCTCACAAAAAGAGTTTATTAACTTGGATTATTGTTACTACACTGCCTTCATTAAACATAATGTAAAATTAATAACGTATGTATAAAAATAACTTTCTTTATTTTTAAACAAGCAAAATTGATTAATATTACCTTAAATTTAAAATTGCAATAGATGCAGTTTAAATTTTTTCCATGAAATCGTTCGGGCAAACGTAAATATTTATTAATTTTTTTTCTTCGAATTTTCGGTTTATTCATTCATACATGCGTATGGAACACATTAATATATTTGCAAATTAGGACTTGAAAAACGTGGCAAGGAGACTTCTTATTTATATTTCGTCTTCGGAGATTTTCTATCATCTTTCTTTTTGATTTATGATAATAATATCATGTGTTGAAATACAACGTATAAGATATACGAGATACAGTTCTTAAGATAAAGAAAGGAACATTGAAATGGTTTGGTTACATAGAAAGAATGAATGATTAAAGATTTACAAATTTTATCTACACGAATAGTTTAGAAGGTACGAAAAGTTTGGCCAGATTTACAAAAAGGTGCCACAACCAAATAAATCAAGTTGTGAAAAGTGAAACGCTATTATGATCGGAGTGTATGCATAACGAAGTATATGGGCATGGCAGAAGCGAAGGGTGTGTTCCTGTAGTGGTGTTCTGTTATTTTAGCCAACTCCAATAGTGATCGTGATTATGATAATGATGTACTTTTTTTTGAATTATTAATGCAGATATATTAGGTGTTAACATAAGTAGTGTCCGTTTTTTTTTTCAATTTAAAAATGAGCACCAAAAGTAAAACAAAATGGTAAATGTTATCTTCATGAATAATATGGTTTAAGCGGTCCTCATCGAAGTCCACTGGTCGTCCGGAACGCTCCATGTCTTTCAGGTCGAAATTACCGTCTTTGAAACGCAAAAACCATGGACGAGCTGTCCTTTTATTCAAAGCATCTTCACCGTACACTTCGCAAATACCGCGAGCAGCTTTGGCAGCTTTATTCCCTCGATTGAACGCGAACAGAAGGAGGTGTCGATAATGCTCACTTTCTACTTGACATTCAATTTTGAAGACTTGTAATCAAATTAAATAATATATGTAACGTAAAAGCAAACACAATATCTTGTAGAGCACACAATTTTCTTTCGAATGACGTATAACCTTTACCATTTTGTTTTACTTTTGGTACTCATTTTTAAATTGAAAAAAAAACGAACACAACTTATGTTAACACTCAATAGTTAAGAATAATATAGTTTTAAAAAGGATCCATTTATATTTATTTAATTTATTAATTATCCACGTTTCTTCAAGAACACATTTTCCCATCTTCTACAATGGGTATTTTTTTCTCTTTAAATAATAAAAGATTCTTCTGTAAAAAAATATAAGCACAGCATATGTTATACAATGAACATTGAACCTCTTAAAATAGTATTTTTAAGTTCCAGACTAGATATTGGAATGGGAAAAATATTAAAATTTCAACATATCCTTTTTCTGATATAATTTTAATCGCAATCGTATTCATTTAAATAAATTAATTCGGTTAATGTCTGTATTGGTTCGGAGGTACGTCGGAACGGGAGTTGATATACATATGTAGTGAAGTCCTTCATCCCCTTAGATTCGAACCGGATGTGATGGTTAGAACAGACATTAGTTTGAAAGGAAAATAAGGGTCGTACTTAATAGTTTGGTGCCTTCTAAATTTCAAACGTTTGGGAACTAGAATTATCGAAATAATTTTTGGTATAATACTTAAAAAGCATCTTAAAGTGTAAAGTAATGATAATACAACATTAAAAAAATATGACCAATTCTTTCTAGCTCTGAGTTGGGGTAAAAAAAATATTTTTTAAATATTCCCACAGCTTACTTAATCATTTTATTCAAGTATTTTCATTCTTGTTAGTAAATATTGTACAATGATTATAGGTTTTTAGTAATACGAGTAAATCTAAAATATTGAATATTTTTAAAACAGGTATATTGATTTCTTAAGACCAATTAATAAATACGTACATCCATTTATACACTGATGTATTGACACATTTAAAAAAATGTTTTTTAGTTATTTAATGTGGATAAAATAACTAAATAACATTTTTTTAAATATAGCCAAAATAAATTTTGTAATATTAAATTACACTCGCATATACAGTACAACCTGGTGGGCTTCTTATTGCCATGTAACAATGTCTTTAAACTTACCAAAAATATGTTAACGGGGTCATAAGTGTAAACTAGACTAAAATTGTTTAAAAATAAATCTGCGTTCCATCGGGAATGGAACTCACAACTCTCGGGCTGGAAGACAGACGCCTTACTAACAAGACCACGGAATATCAACGACACAATCTATTTTTATTTTATGTTGAATTTTGGAGTCGAAATAATGGGTATCTGGAATACAATCATGATTTGAAGTCGAATACATAGTACGATATATAGAGCGGAAATTAAGATGACCCTATATGTTAAATAAACAATTTCATCAAACAAATAATAATGAAAGGCATCCTGTATCTGCGGTATTTCGCGGTAAACTATTATAGTACATTTAAACTTTAAATAACGTATAGGTACTTACACGATTATATTTGTACCTGAAATAAAAAATATACTACGCAAACATGTACTAAGCAAAATTCTTATAATTGCGGTGTCAATAGTGAAATTTGTATTGGAAGAAAATTTATCGGTTTAATAATCAACATTTTAAATTCAAAAAACTTTTTGCAAATAACACTTAGATTTTTTTAGTTTGCCATATACTCGTGTACTTCGAAATTTATGTCTTCATCTTAAGGCGATACTGGGGTATATCGTGTTTGTATGACTATCTTGTTTGTGTATGTGGATTGTATGGTTGGTATGATTGAATGTGTGCAGGTGGCTTGAGAAATGCGAGTATTGTCAAAACTGCGGGCTACGCCACTTCTTGGTTAAGTCTATTTAAGAAAACAAGCATTCTGTTTCTTGTTTATATACTTTTTTAATTTATCGCAAACGTCTTTCAATTATTTTTGCCAAACGAAATATAAAAATTCATCAAAGATAAAAAAAGTTAAAACAACTTACTATCATATATGGTAATATAATAAATGAATCGTTGGTAATAATTCTGAGATCTGATTGTTGACTAATGTTTATACCAGAAAATTATGTAATCATAAAAACTGACACAAACAAAATTGTATTATAAGTCGCATCCTAATCCTTTGTTTACAATAAATAATTAGTGAGTTACGGGAAATAAACCTTGTTATACAATATTTATTCGTAAATATTGAAGATATGTTATCTCGAAAACACATTGCTCAGTAAAACAAATTACTCTACAATCGTAAAGCATTATCAAAATGAAAGTAAAAAAACACCGGAATTAAAACTATGTACATGACAGATTTATTGAAACTTATTGCTATGAATATATTTAAGATTAGAGAGATATTGTAAATATTCATTGAGTGAGGAATATTTTATTATACTTTCGTTGTATACAGTACACATTGGCGAGTGACAGGAATCTCTTTCTACCAACCAGAAACATGATGCAGATGCCTTAAATAAACCAGAATGAAACTCTTTTTAAAAAGATGGGTACACCACCCGGATGACATGCGTCTTATCAACTAGGTCACGGAAGTCTTATTCAAAGGTCGAAAATAAATTGTATGAGAAAAAAAATATGTTTCATAAACCACATTTATTTCGTCCGGTGTCTTCATATCTGAAGCCAGCTGTTTCGTTACTCATCAGCCCATAAAACATGTTTCACTAATCATGAGATCATAAAGTGTTTAGGTTTTTTTTGTATACAGAATAGAAAGGAGATCTGCTCTTTTTGCCTATCCCAAGCGACACACAACATGTTGATATTGATGATGATGACAACTTGACGACATCCGTGCAAGTTGGTTAAACGTCTGTCTTCAAATCCGAACCCGGGAATTGCGGGTTTGATTCCCGCTGTAACCCAGATATTTTTATAAGGGGTTCTATATTAGTATGTTTTTTTCTTCAGGATTACTTAACATTTTTCTAGTTGGTTGAGAGAGATCGCCACATGGCAATAAACTCACTAGGTTGTACTGTATACAACGAAAGTGTGATACAATATAAAAGAGTAAAAAACTAACTGATTACCGTATTAGCCCGACTATAAGGCGAGGTTTTTTATTTAAAAAGGCGACACGTAAATAAGGGGATCGCTTTATTATATTCGAGTCACAAACATTGTAATGAGAGAGTTCAAAAGGCGTCATTGTTTACACATAGCCTGTGCGTAGTAATTTCTGAGTTTTTGAGGTATTTTTTTTGTACTGTGCTTTATTTTGCATCTTTGTTACCTAAAGCAATATACTGACTGACCATATTGAAAGACGAAGAACTCGAAAAAATCAAGTGAATCAAGGAATACGTAAACGCTATGATTCCAATTTTAAGGTTATGGTGGTGCGTGCTACAGAAACAACCAACAACTGTGCGGCTGCCAGACAATTTGGTATCACGGAAAATAATGTTAGACGTTGGCGTTTACAAAAACATGACTTGATGAATGTACATTCCTCAAGAAAAGCATTCCGGGGGCATAAGAAAGGACGATTTGAATCGATTGACAGGAAGGTAGCAGACGACGTCATGGAAATACGCGGAAAGGAGTTCCCCATAACAAGATAAGCATTGCAGTTGAAAGTTCGCGAAATTGCAAGAAACGATAATATCACTGAAGATGAGACTGATGCTGAGGGTGCTATAACCATATATGTAAATTTGATTAGCTACTGTAGTTGGACTTTTTTATTTCTTATTTTCATGTTTAAACATGTATTTTACTATTATCTGGGTACTTTGTTTTAATAAATATTTTTCGTTAAACATTTTGCATTTTATTTTTCATAATATAACATGAGCGAAATGTTTTTTTCTCCAAAACGCAGATTAAAAAATAGGGGTCACCTTATAACCAGGGTCGCCCTATAGTCGGGCCAATACGGTAATATTTCTTAATTTGAGAGGATTCTTAAAGTGCAGTCACGTTATGAAACATGCGACTGACTTCCGCCTTTATATGGTGGTATAACAAAATGAGGATTTTGTTATTCTAAGAGGCTTGTTTAATTAATTTACTAATACAAGAAAATTTATAATCTCTCTAAGATTATTACGCGATGGTATGTATGTATGTACGAGTCCTTTTGCAAGAATTTTGCTACCTAAAGACAATTTTGACTAGCAAACCTTTATTTCGGTCATGGGGTAGTTAGATACACCCGCACACAGAATCAAAAGAGACGAGTTATGCTTTGTTTGTCCCTCTTGAGCTAACCACACGTGTCTTCGACTCGAAAGGAAAGGGGACACAGGGAGATCGTGACGCATTCATATGGGAATTCTTAGTTCTGGTCCTTTCATGTCGCCACACGGGGACATACTTGGGAAGAATTCCATCCTAAGGATTCAGTCGAAAGAATCGGAAGGTAAACAAGGATATTGTTTAAGGACAACGGGATTGAGGAATGACGTGTATTCGAGGAATCCTTCTGTGTGTATTATCCAAAGGAAAGTTGTTTTCTTGATTTAAGATATTATTTTCTTTTGATAGCATGTTTCGTATTTTGAAGTTTAATTTGATATTAGGGAAATGTCTATAAAATTACAAGAATATATATTTTATTTGAATAACGGGTGTAAAGATATCTATAATTATATATAAAAAGTTCTTATTTAAGTTTCAATATCATATCGATAATTTAAAAATGTTATGTTTTTAATATATCTTTACACAATAAGTGAAGTATTGTGCGGATATTAAACGGAAAATATGATTTTTCTTTCGAACGCTTAATACTTATGTTTGGAATTTGAGCCATCGATATTTGAGGCAAAAACCTGTTGAAAATCATGTAATAAATATTTGATTATTTTGAAAAGAATATAAAAATATATTAAAAGTACGTATATAAATATTATTTCTTGTTGCTGAAGTAATATTTAATAAAAAAAAATTATGTAGAATTACCGACAAGTCTGTAGATTTGTTTTATTTCAAGGACAAGATCCCTTTAAATAACTTTTACAGATTTTTTATTCGGTTGTAAACTTTTTTTGCAAAACATTAAAAACTGTTTTAAAGAAGATTTTTTCATCGAATGAGTTTATCGGCAAATAAATTGCTTCTCCTTTTTTATAACTCCTTTCCTCATTGGAGTTTTGTAATCATCAACGCTATCTTGAGCTTTGAGGTATCAGCTATGAAAAAATATTATACATGATGTCACAATTAAATCACTTCAACCATAAGATGCGTCTTCTTCACGCACTTTTTCTGCTTTGAGAATCTCATATTTTTCTGCTCTCATTCGAATTTCTGCTTACGTCCAAAGAACTAAATTTCTCCATTCTTTGGCGAATAATACTTCTGAATCTTTATTCACCCGTTTCAAGATGCCTACCCGTGAAGCTCTCAGCATTCACCTCCTTCAATGCTAATTATTAATTTAAAAAATTAAACTTATTTTTTCAGTCGTATATTAAATAAATAAATGTTGATTCATTGATGGCAACATAGTATGTTATGTGCATATATATTTTGAAATTACACATATATTTCACGCAATGCAAAAAAATATATTTGATACATAAGCCATCAAAAACTCTGAGCTCATTTCATATCATCCTCCCAGTCGAGATACACCCCCGACAGTAGAGGACGAGTCCGACTGCGAGGACGTCAGATGTTTTTCAGTCTTCACTCTTGTACACGTTAAATATAATACAAAAAATGATGACAATAAATAAACCGTTAACACTTTAATGAACTCAATAAATATGTACGACAATTATTAGAAAAATATAAATGCACACACTCACACCCACATACAACCCCAGATTGTACCAAATTTGGACAAATTGAATAGCGTGAAATGAAGAAAACATTGTTTAATTTAATGTTTTGACTTATCCTTTACATTAAAAAAATCCTAGCTTTATGTTTTTTTATTAAAAAAAGGATAAACAAGTATTTAAAGTAATGAATCAAGATAGTCTATTGATTGCATTCGTTTGTCTTCAGAAAAATATAAGTTCTGAGTCAATAACATAGAACAATGTTTAAAAACTATTTTAAAATAATAATAAGCACATATTATATCGTTATGGTGCTGATGCCTCTTGACGAAAAGTTGATTTATTAAAGACGAATGATTTATGTTTATGAGACCTCTAAAATATCAAAATATGATTATTATTTTGTATGAGAAAAGGCGAACGTAAAGAAAATGTTTCGTACACAATACACATTTAGATGAACAATAAATAACCCGGTTGGATTTAGCATAATTTTGTTATTTATATTTCACGAACATTATTTTGGTTTTAACAATGAATATTTATTCCATTTTACGTACCTTCTGTAATTATATAACACAACACAATACGAGTATATATGTAGGGTGGTCTTAAATTATTCACATCTTGGGACAGTATATAGTACATTGAAATATTGATTCAAATACTTAAATTTTTTATTCATCATTTTTAGTTTCTTCAATGAATCTTTTTCAATAATATAAAATAGATGTTTTGGATATATTTGTAATCCAGATGTAACGTTTATAGAATAATTTGTTGAACTAGAAATTTATATATAACTGGAAAAAAATATTTAAAAACGGTACGTTTTCAATGAAATAAAATTTTAAATCTATTAAAGTTAACGTATGATAACAAAAATGTAAGACAAAACCAATGAATAGAATTCATACATATAACAACTTCCAATTATTAAATAAAGTCTTATTGTTTAACTAAAAAAAACACAGTTTGTTATTTTATATAAAGGAAAATTAGTACCCACCGTAATATTATTCACTTCGAAATAAGATGTGTTCAAAATTACATAGGAGGTTTTGAATGATGTATTTATAATGTCAACACTAAGAGACACAATCAAGATTGTGTATAAAATGTAAATAAGTAAACAGTCCCGGACATAGCGTTTAGGATTTTGAAAGAATGAAACAATTCAATGTATTATATTTTTCAGGCTTACTGAAAATTCAATAAACATTTTAAAAGTTCGATTTTGTTGTTGAATAATTGAAAAATAAATCATGAAGAGAATATCTGTGTGTTCAGTCAACAAACACTTTAAAACTTTTATAAACATTTACAAAGTTATAAAGGTGGCCTAATAAGTATTTAGGTAATTTAATGCAACTTCAGAATGCAGCTTTATAATTATTTATTTATCCATTTTCTTTTAAATGAGGATATAAGGATATAATATTGATTGAAAGAAGCTTCTTACTTAAGATGAAGTAACGAGGGTTTCAGCGTAGTAGAAAGAATACATAATGAAAGATTTACAAAAATAACCTACCTCGAGAAGTTAAGAAATACCTAGAAAGTCGTTTAACAAATTCCAAAAGAGGAAATAGTGAAAAACCTTAATAATATAAGAGTATGCATGACAAAGAAACAATATATGTGTTCCAAGATATAATGAAGAAGAGGTATAGTCTCTCTCTGTCTACCGCAATAGGGACAAGGTGTGATGCTGATAATTTTCAATCTCATTCCAACGAGTAATTGGATGTTTCGGAAAAGTATTGGTAGGATTAAACAATATTTAAAGTAATAAAATAGTTTTTTTACTAATAAGAATAAATCAATTCTTGCATTAATTATACGGGATTATGATACGTATTTTATCAACTGAATGTTATGAACTGGAGTAAATTTTAAAAGCGCCTCGGTTTATGTTAGAAAAGCGTGGCCACCGCGTGTATAGGTATAATGATTACAGTGATCGTTGACATTGCTGATTTATGAGAATAATTAACCGTAATTATTTGGTTTGTGGCTCTATACACAAAATTTCTAATTTGATCCGTATCAAAAACAGCTCATTTCATGCGCACCTTTCGATGGAGGCAGGTTAATTTTCACATACAATTAACGACGAAACGTTAAAACGATTAATTTGATAAATTGGAAAAAAAATTGTTGTTGAAGAATAGTATTTAAGGTGTTTATATCAAGTTTATATAACGAAATCTTCATAAACATTTTATATCTGGTATGCATAAAGCCCTTATAAGTTATATTGTTAGAAGAACAGTGTATAAACGGAAATAAAATAATACATACACACGCTAAGCGTAAATGGTATGTTAGTATAATTAATAACATTATACGAACACATCATCATGCTTTTTCACTGTCGAGGAAGGCACAGAAGACAAAGCGCCAAACTTTCCATTAACGACACACATTTTTTTTCCATCCATACACCATCTTTACAACTCTCACAATATCTCTGATTTTTACAATTCCTTCTTCTGGAAAAATAACTTTCCCTGGTCTTCCTCTACTACGGATTACACTCACATTTGCACTGAAGTAAAATTTTGTTAGGCTTTCATCATTTATTTTTTTCAACCCAATTCCTCTCAGAGTGCTCATTTTCATCTTATTTAATATATCAACGTTAAGTTTGAATCCATTCATAATATATCAACCTTAAGTTTGCATCCATTCCTAATATATCAACCTTAAGTTTGCATCCATTCCTAATATATCAATCTTAAGTTTGCATCCATTCCTAATAAATATATTCCGTATTTTATTATACGAGTATTATATTATAATCTCATGTATTCTTCAGAGTGCAATATTTTTTTCAGCTTCTTTGTATTTTTTCACTTTCAAGTTTCTCACTAATACTCACAAAATCCGAATGATCTTCAGCACCAACTGCAAGAATTGGCAGAGGTCAGTAAATAAGTTGGTTTAAAAATGAATACATCAAAAACTAAATATATGGTGAAAAGCTTTGCTACCCCAAAACCAATAATCGTAGATTTAAAGCCACTAGAACTTGTCCAGGAATATGTGTATTTGGGCCAAATTATTTCCTTTGTAGGTGGCATATCGGAGGAAATAGCACGAGGGACGAAACTAGTATGGGTTTTATTTGGAAGTTTGAACAACATCTATAAAAGTAATCTCCCAATATATTTGAAGCGAAGGGTCTAAAGCCTGTGTATTCTCCCAGTACTTACGTATGGCTGCGAGACATGGACGCTCACAGTAAAGAACACACAAACGCTCCAGACTGCATAAAGGGGTATGGAGAGATGCATGTTGGGATAAACTCAAAGGGGCCGTAAACGAAATACCTCGATTCGCAATACAACAAAGGAAGAAGAAGTTATAAAGAGGTCCAAAAGAATGAAGTGGCAATGGGTAGGACATGTAGCCAGAATGCCAGACTCCCGATGGACATTTAAAATAATAAAATGGTACCCAAGAGGCATAAAGAGGCCCAGAAAAAGACCAAAGATACGCTAGATAGATGAAATCAGGAAGCATGGCAGCATCAAATGGCATCAACGAGCAAAACACCGAACTATTTGGAGTCAACTTGGGGTCACCTTCATCCAGCAGTGGATTGACCCTGGTTGACAATGATGATGACGTTATTTTTTTAATTAATATATTGCTTTACATTTCCACGTGAACAGCAGAACCTTGCAAGTCTATTGCCCGTTCACAATTGCTTGTTTCAGCCAATCAAACATTTTAATGTTCAAAGGTCAAGCAATAAAAAACACTCTTGGTTACCATCGGAAATCAAACCTGAAGCCCTCGAGGGGAATACAAATTTTCTTCAGCCGAGCCACGGAGGTCTTTCGTTTTCATCGTGCACATAAATTATCAATTGATAATTTTAAATGAAATATTTGACAGAAAAAAGATAAAATTGAAAAGACTTTTTTCTTAAGACGTGAACAAAATATATCTTCTATGAAAAGGTGGTGATTTTTATGGTTTGTGTTTTTAACGTTATTTTTATCACTTTGATGTCTTACCAACTATGCCAAGTATAAAATAAACAAATTAGAAATAATTATTTGCATGGAATAGGTGTTATGATTAAAATGAAAAAAAAAATGTGATATGGTTAGGACGGACTGGTAGAGTTAAACTTCTAAAGAAAACGATGTATTTGTCTGGAGTTAATGAATAACGAGAACGATAAAGAACAAAAAAAAACCCCGAGGACATTTTCAACAGTTTGTTGCCTCCGGATCGTAGTGTGAATTCATAACTCTTACTATTTCTTTGTTCCTGTTACTATTTCTTTGTTCCTGAAGAAACGAAAAAAAAAAAACTTGGAAATGAAACCAAATAATGAAACTCCGTGGCCTACTTGATAAGACGCTTGTATTCCAATCCGGGGAATGCGAGTTTGATTCCCTTTGGTACACAGATTGAAAAAATAAAGGGTTTCTTTAAATATCTTATACAATATATTCGAAAATATAAATCCAATAAAATGCATTTCTAGTCTTGAAATTCCATCCTAAAAGATATATCTTAGAAACCTATACAAAGAGATATTATATCTTAAAACATCTTAAATGCGGGTTAGATCCCTCTTGCATTAATACTACGGTTGAACGTGCATTTATATATCTATATGGTTATACAAAGCTCTTACTATATAATCGCAGATAGAATAACTTGAAATACTGTTTGAGACATAAATAACCATACTGGGTAGCTATTGTTCATATATTTATTGAAATAACATATTTTTAACCCCCATAAATCAACAAATATATTTTAATGTTTTTTTAAAAGTAACAATTTTATTTTGTGATAATATAATTTCAATAACGGTGATTACAGAAAAATTCATAACTCATTTTTATCAACATGTTTGTTTTTTTTAAGACGATGTGATAAACGATATTCTTTTACATCGAATACTAAATGAATACCTTAAAAAATCTTTTTCTAAACTTATTTCTTGTAATCCACACCTTTATTGATTTGAGTTCCCCATTAATGTTCGTGTACGGTAAGAAGCAGTGTTCAAAAACAAATAATAGACTCGGAGAGATTTATATAAGCAATAAATAAAATTACTAATAAATAATTGGCATGGTATATTATCACGCGAATCAGAGGGAAATTTATCGCAAACAAAACATTATTGTAGGAAATTGCCTATAAGTTTTCTTAATAGATACATTTCTCAGTATTCCCTCGCGTGAAATTTGATAAACCTTTTAAAACTGATAGAATTTCGTATCCTTTTTACGTGACCCTCCAATGCGGACGCTCCATTCTCTTCGTGTATAGGAATATTTAATGAAAAATTGAAAACGAAATATTCGACTTGGATACATAAAAGTGATGAGAATTTCTCTTCAAGGTGTAAACAAAAATCTTGTTTTTGAAAAGTTGATGAGTTTTATTGATTGAACTTTTGACCTTATTTATATCACAAGTACCTGAACTAAGGGTGCTTTTGTAAGATATTCGTATTATGTGATATGTTATTATCTTTTATCATGTTTTCTTCATAGAACAACTATATGACAGGGGTTTATCTTTTATCATGAATTTTTCATAGAATAACTATATGACACGGGTTTATTTTTTGTCATGTATTCTTCAGGGAACAACTATATCAGCGCAGTTATGTAAGAGCTCAAGTGTAAGATATACAACTCCATAGATTTCGTCTAGCTGAGTGGATGGACTCAGTTAGGGGTGCACCTTATCCCTTAATATTTTCATCCTTTATGACAAAAATATAATACTCGTATAATAAGTAATTCATTCAAAAACCGGGATGGAGGTAAAATATATTGGACGAAGGAAAACATACCGGAAATCAGCGATAACTCGTACTAATGACCCAATTCTGCAGTTAATTTCTCTTCTGCAGGGCTTAAACGTGGCCAAGAAATTATGTGTCTTGGCTTAATCATCACACATCACATCACACATAGGATATGAATCTAAAAGGCGAATTGGTTTAAGAAGGGGAGTTATGAGAAACCTCGAGAAGGTTTGGAATACTAGTAAGATCTCTGGTCTTTTCCATATTCTTGTCCTTTTCAGAAACATTCAGACAGACTTTATAATGTGGTACTAGCGAAGGTTACTCTGAAATCCCTGGATCGCGAGACGCACAAATGTGTCTATCATTGATTAATTGTGTATTCCTGAGCGACTGTTTCATCTTTACCACATTTTTCAATAATTTATATATTGTACATGTATATTACAAGACGTGATAAAGAAAATATGAAGTGGCTTATGGTGACTAGTTACAATGAAAGTCTGAGAGAAAGAGGAAGATATCCCATCTAATAGACGGTTTATTATGGAATGATCTTTGATCGTAGGATGTCATGATACATGATGAGTCATTCATCGAGTTGGACCTAGAATCTCTCAAATGAATCAAAATCCTAAGTATTGAGGTGCAGACGAAGAAGCAAAAAATATTTTGATATATTAAATTTTTTTCTTTGGCGCAAAAGTGATGGAAAAAACGAATAGTTCATAAATTACATTCGATAGAAAAATTACGTAAAAAGTATGTTCTTTTACTCTTTGAAAATATCCATTATTTTAGAAATTTGAAGAAATAACATCAGTGTAAAATTGTGCATACTCCATTTAACTTATTATTTTTTTCATATATGTACCTATGTTTTCATATATCCCTTTTATAACCGACTTCGTGTTTTGGACAAATTGAAGAACATGGCCGGGAAACAATATTGTCTTCAGCCCCAGTATTCGAATATTATAGTTTAGAGCCGTTGGAGTAGGCACGTAACTCGCGATTCATTATTGAATGTTCTGGACACTACCGTTCTGGTTATCAGACTGGCACACATTTTTTTAGTACTATCGGGAGTTGAACCCAAAACCCTCGGATGGATCTTTAGAATCTTACCACAAGGCTTCAAAGGTCATCGGTTTTTTATCGTAATTACTTTAATAACCGAAATTGATCGTACATCATAAAAATTGATTAATTAAACCTTGTTTTTTCAGGTTCACGTACGTTAAGAACTAATTTGAACAAAAAAATATGTGAATATGAAAAATTCAAGAGATTTATTAATCTGAAAGAACATAGAAGTACAAAAAATTTATTTTCCCGAAATCTTAATTAACGATAAATTTCAATGCATAAACTTAAAATGTAAACTTACTTATCAGAAAAAATCATTACCAATCAATTATAGAATACGAGATATTTTTTTTCATTTAAATCATTTGATTCAAGAGAAAGATGATTAAAATTTAGTATAAAAATCAAAGTGAACTAAGTTAAAATATCATATTCTTAGTACATAATAATGTTTTTGTACAATGTATTTTAACAGCCATGTAATATAAACAAATCCTCCAGTTTGGGAAATTCGGGGTACGTTTATAATGGAGTTTCAGATTTACTCTGAGTGTTATTTTAAGTGATATTGCATCTCTGGAGAATAATTGGAAACTGAGTGAAATGAGATTTGTATTCCATTACCTGTCGGATCGGGAGTGCAGAAAGGATTTGGAGGGATCAGGGCGTCATGAGATTGTGGAGGAGAGACGGCGGCAGCGTCTAACGGCGATGACAGCGCGACGAGTTTAACGCTCCGCTGCTTGTTCGTGGGCTAATTAAATTCTGGACTAATCTCTCTCAAGTTCTAATTTGATTATTATCTTGCAAGATAGTATCCGCACACCTATGCGCGTGTTACGGTGCCGAACGATCTCCTCCTATGTTATGCTCTTCTTGTACCCAATTGCATGCATGCAACAAGGGATCAGGAGACGTGGAACGGGGTGGTGTTTCGTGTTCCCCCTCTATATCAACAACTTGAGCAAATGTTACTGAAATATAATATTATATATACATCCATGAAAATTAATGGTCTCTTGGAACTTCAGCATAGACGGAATGATCAGAAAGGAAGTTTGTATATATTGGAAGTTTGGCTTATTCAAGCTTGTCAAAAACTTTTTATTAATTATATTGTAAAATATCTATAATACAATTAATACGATGTTTTCGAATAGTAAAAATACACTTTTAAAGAATTAATGTTAAATAAACATCATGTAACGTTTTATTGGTACATGAGTATTCTTTTTTTTAGTTAAAATATGTTTGACTATTATTATTTGCTTTCTATAAAGGTGTTAAGTTAATTATAACATTAAAAAAAAGTGAGGAAATACGTGTAAGTACGCTTTACAACTGAAAGCAATATTTTTGGCCAAGTTGGTAAGATACATAACTGAAGATGGTGTCCCAAACGAATAAAAGAGTATCAGCCTGAATTATTTCGTAGACAAGGTTATTTTTGCGACTTCCGCACAATTTTGCGGAAGAACTAACGTAGAACCATGAGGATGTAAATTTTCAATTAATAGTAAAAACATATTGTTGTTACTAAAGACATCAAATATTTACTGAAAAAAAATGGCTCAGTAAACATTTAAATAATGCACTTAATAAACAGTTGGAAAGAAGTAGATATCTACGAGTATTACTAGCCTTGTTTCATATCAAACTATTCAATTTATTTTCCACGAATGATTACTTAAAATAAAATGATGAAACTTAAAAGAGGGTAAGAATATTCTTCTTTCAAAGAATGTAGACATTCCACTTTTAAAATAACATGACTATATCATAATTTATTTTGCGATATTTTAGATTCAATAAAAATAATTCTTGATTTTAAAATTCGGCTCATTTTGACAAATTGATAAATTTAGATACAGTGTCAAAATATTATAAAAAAATCAAGTAAAACTTCCGACATGGAGTTCCGCTCTCGCAGTCAATAAAATGATTTGAAATAATAAAAGTTTCAATTTCCACGGTACATCCGGAGGTGGTGGGGAAAGGGTCGGATATCCATTAATAATAAAATTAAATTGTTCCTTCATACGTTGTGAAATGTTAATATCAAAACACAGGTAATTTCCATCAATTTGTATTGAAAGGTTATTCCCAGTGTTTTTCAACATTTTTATCCTCAGAAACTACAATAATTTCTTCTTAGTTACTTTTGAAGGACGTAAGATACGATTATTATTATAACGCGATTTCCCTGTTGAGGTATTCAGAGATTCTAATATTTTATTATACACATCCTTTTGTTTATTTTACTCTCATTTTTCTTTCTGTCTACCCCGACATGGAAACGGCGTGATGCTATGTATGTATGTATGTATGTATTTAGAACCTAAATTTATGCAAAACTTTATTTTCAATCATTAAGACCAAGTTTTTTCAACCCTCCTGAAGGGTCAGTATATTTTAAAATTTTATAATTTTAATTATAAAAATGCCTATAACTGTTCTGAGTCCTTAATGAAATATCCCAGATATGAATCTTAAAAAAAAATCCTCCTGGAGAAGGCCATGAACATTTAAGTTAGTCTTTGAAGCATTTTAAAATCGATGAATCGTTAATGAGGTTTGCTTTTGATTATTAAGAAATAAAATGTATTTTTGACGCATTTTAATAACTGAGTGGCAAATACGAGTATAATGAAATAAATTGAAAAACTTGCAGTGAACTTCAATTAAATCAGTAAACTACGAGTACAAATAAAATGTTCCTTCAGAAAGGAGAATATTATAATTATACGAGTATATACCATATAAAGTTACTTGATTTTTGTGTATGAAGGTGTTTCATGAAAAACCCTTATTATTATATAGTTTTACCATTGCTGGCATTGTGTCTTGAAATGGTCTACTTCTGAGCAGTGTTAGATTTATGGGTGTCGCGTGCAGCTTTAGGAAGCACTTGAAGACAACCTTTTAGAGGAGGTCTCATCAAAATTTATGATGATAGTATATCAATTCTACAAACATACACTACACTACAGCTAAATCCGAGCATGTTACTGTCACATATCAGAAGATTTACAAGAATTTCTTTATAGTTGTCTTCCATTAGTAAGTTTTCTGCCATTTTTTTACCAAATATGTTTTTATGAACATTTACATATACAGTCAAGTATCTAATCTAATGACCATAGCTACTATTGTATTTTCCTATTCTTACACCCAACTTATATGTATTATACGCGTGTAATATTTTTAATCTTACAAGTGGGTTTGAGTCCCGAGTAAGAACATCCTTGAGGTGAGTTAGTTCTTTAAATGATGATATAAAAATTATCCTATTATACTTATTACTAAATAGTAAAAAATGAATAAATATGTATTATTCTATACATGTTGAAAATATATGGTTTACCTTTGAGCAGGTGCCTGATGAAGGTCGAGGCCATTTCTACACCATGATATCATAGCTACGACAAACAACAACCTACCACAGGTAGCATATAATATTTAACACAATATTTCACACTATTATCTGAAAAGCTGATACGATACAACTCATAAGCAATAATAAACAAACTAATTTTGATTTTAATTATTATTATTTAAATTTATAAATAATTTTGAGGTACACTTGTCATAGGTAATGTATCCACGTGATCTAAAAAATATGCCCTATTTACTTATTTATATTTTATTGTGGAACTTAACAGTAAAATATAAGGCTTAAGTAAAAAAATAATTCAAAATGGCATGCAATAAATTAATACAATTTGATCACTAACATTGGTTACACATAAATTTTCCAATTGAACACCTTTGATAAAATTTGAGAAAATTTAATTCAGCTTTTAAACTTTGAGGCAATCCCACGGGGAGCCGAGAACTTAGGAGACTATAAATACAACGGAAATACAGCTGAAAATCTTAGTCTTAGGAACTTCTGTTAGTCAACGGCGCTATAGAAATTGATTGATTAATTAAACATTTCCTACTTCATAAAATAGCAATACGAGTACAACACATATCCAAGATTAACAACCAATTAAAGAAAAAATAATATTGAAGGAAAAAGTATAATGACGAATAATTTTTTTTGGCACACTGCATTATTGATGAACTTTAGAAAACGGTTGTGTTTATAAAATATGTGTGCCTTTGCGTGCTTTCGAATGTATTTACTTAGCTATTCTCCATGCTTCACACGCAATGCTAGTTTCTGCAAAACAGTTTACAATGTAGCTCTCTGAAACGCATAATTATTTTATTTGTTCCTTCTGCCACGCCTAGCTTTCAACGGAACCTCTTTTGGATCAAAACAAATATGTATATTTTGACATCCTAAATTTATTTTAAAACCAAGCCAGGATTGGGACTTAAAAATACTTTCGATAATTTTACTTGGTTCATATTAAAAATTAAAAATAAATCATAATATTGATTACAATTTAAGTTAAGCTCTGGAAACAAACCCGAGATAAATTGTATATCTAAGTAAGTGGGCACTCCAGGTTTGACTTAAGTGGATTCGCTTTAGGACTATTTTAACTCTTAGACCATATTACATTTGAATTAATATTTTTTAACGCTTATACGCGTAAATAATTAAAGTGCGTTTAAGCGAGACTAAAACAGCGCTATAAAAAACTATTAAATGGAAGGCTGTAGCAGATTTAACCTAACGATCGTCATAGAAATGATTTTCTTGTCATTTGTTGATTATGTGGTTGCTGAAGTGCAACACCTTGCATTCTACACGAACATGCGTCTTCCATCCACGTGATGGGCAACAGTCATACTCGACCATGAGGGAATGCCTATAGAAGATATCAAAATTATGTTTGATTGCATTATATCCAATAGTTTACAGCAGTGCTCCGCAACCTTTTCTAACCTGCGACACACCAAAATTCTTCCTAGAATTCCGCGGCACACCAAAAGCTAAAATATATAGTATAACGCATGCGCATGAGTCTTCAGCGACGCGCATAAGGGTAATTTTTCTTTCTCTATGACTAATTTGGTGCGGCCATGGTGTGTACAAAGCACACTACGCAGTTTTCAACAGTTGGCACCAGGCGCTGGGGGACCATTGAAAAATTATTTAGTTATAATAATTATTCTATACTACATTTTGAAAAAAAGACAATATTATGAAAATTTATTTGTCATTGTGTATTAAATACATAATGAAAAATTGTAAAATGTCAAATACATTGAATTTGACCGCGGCACACCTGTATCCGGCTCACGGCACACCAATGTGCCACGGCACACCGGTTGCGGGGCACTGGTTTACAGTACCGTTCCAAAAATTCCCTGATAAAATACAGGAAATGAAATATTTTGACCGTCGTCACATAAATATTCCTGATCTTTAAAAATATCTAAAAACAAAGAATTATTACTGAAATAGTTTCAAACATTGCTGAATGACTATAGTTATATTTTTAAATTCAAGCCACGAGTGGCTTTCAATAACAACTTATTTTTATCTAGTTTAAATTATCTTTTTTATTAATCCATAAGCTTTTTCGACATCGCTGATGAAGACTTAGAGTTTCTATTGATTCTTAATGACATATTTTTTGTGAACCTTTTTAAGTTGACGTTGAAAAAAAATAATCGATTTGGTTAGACTATTTGACGATTTGTTTTGGTAATGACGAGCATTTTTCAATCAACAAGCACCCACTGTCAGCGCACACTGGAACAAAAATTACCGTATCATTGACTAAGATAGAAAAATTGCTTATTTTATTATGCTAGTTTTATAGACATAAAATATCTGTGAACGATCATAGTTTGTTTTATATATCCTGATAGTAACATTTGAACGGGATATTGATAAACCACCATTTAAAAGAAAATCAAGTAATTCTTATTGATTTTCCTTTTTATATTCATATATTTTTACGCAAAAAAAAACATGAAATATACTAATTTTCAAACAAATTCTGAATATAAGAAATTATTTCCTACTTAATGAATATTAATGTTCATAAGTTGAAAACTCTCGTGTCACAATTTATAATGAAATTTCATGAATCCCTTTATTAGGATGATCTTGTAGTAAATGGATATTTCAACCTTAAGGCGGTCAAACAATTTTCAGTGCTCCTTGCAATAATTGTAAAATCGAACAAACGTAATTTTTAAAATATTTTTTAAAGACGACACATGAATGAAACCACGACATTTATTACTTTTTATAAAATAAATTCACAAATTTTAACACATAACATTTCAGTTCTAGACACTTTTCATCAACTTAACTGTCCCTCTTTTGAACGTGATATCATAGGGTTTTATGGTACCTGATGTCGTATTTCATTTTATTATTTTGCATAGAATTTCATTGAGCACCGAGAAACTTATGCCTAGAAGAAGGCAGTTTTTAATCCAACGTGCACTAAAACTTAAATTGAACGAGGCATATTATCTTCGCTTCACATTATGTTGACTAAAAGAGGTAGCCGACAGTAACTCAGTGGCTAAATTTCGAAGTAATGCCTTGAGATCTGATGAATTTCAGTGGAATAAAGATGTTGAAATATTCATTAAGCCTGGTTTCATCTGACACTGAAAATAGATTAACGAAAAAGAAATCACTTTCATCGTTGTCTAATCAGCCTCAAAGTATTTACTGAATGCAGTTAACATTTTTTTTATTATTTAGTCGTTATAACGTGAGTTATATTTTGAGTTTAAGAGAAGGTTCTCCATTCATAAATATAAATAAAATAATGATTTGTAAAAACGCTACTTCAAAGCAAATTGTTGATCAAATAAGCTGTTTTAATTTCCACTATTAAATAAATTCAGATTAAGATATGCTTTAAAATGAATTGATATTTCAATGCATATTTGATATTTCGTATTAGGTATATGAAGATAGAAACGTTACAAATAATTTACATGCTAAGCAACCTTAATTTGAGGATGTCGTTAAAGCTGCTGGAATGTACAGGAAAATTCTTATTCTAAAAAATATTGATCACAATGGTCGTAACATAAAAGTTTTTAATTATATGGTATCAGTATTGTTTTATACACCTCCGAAATACTAAATTATATGGTGTCAGTATTGTTTTATACACCTCCGAAATACTAAATTAATATACAATATTTTTCCTTCATTCCATAAAAAAATACTTGAGGAAACTACACTTCTCGAACGTTAAAGATTTTTCAGCTCATCTTAGACTAACGGCGTCTGTTAGTGTATTAGTTATTATCTGCAATTGGACTTCAATAAGTATACTTTCATACAAACACATACCAAAAGAAAAGAGCACAATATTTTCTTATCACGACATACATCTTTCGTATCTTTTACATCCATACAACTCCTACGTTTTTCTGACTTTTAACATTTTTTTCCTTCAAAATACCATTCTTTTGATCAATCTATACATTCCTTGGCTTTCCTCTACCACGCATTCCACTTATATTTGTTTTGTTAGTTTATTTTCGTTCATTCGTTCTATATGCCCAAACCATCCCTGAGTGCTCTTCTTCATCTTACTTTACACACCATCCTTAAATTTATGCTCCTTTCCAATCACGTCATTGAGTATTCTGTCATACATTGTTTTCTTCTCCGTGCACGCATTTTTACAGTATTTATTCGGTTCCTTAAATTTTTGACAGATTGAATCAATAATTTCGATGGTTAAAAGATCAAAGTTACAATAAAATCGACACGTTTAATCTACTTAAGTCATAAGTTGAAGAATGTCACTTTATTTTCAAAAAAGTCTAAAACTGAACCTATCTGGAAGTAAATCTTAATTGCAGACGAAATACGAGCATTCTGCATTTAACATATATGTTATTATCAGCTTGCTTTAAACAACGACAAAAAATATTATATCTCTGTTACTCCATTTTTCTGCTTTTTACCATATATTTTTCCGTCCTTCCAGTTTTTGGGGATGAAACGTTGTTGTAACCTTTAACCGAAAGTGGGGATTATTCCTCGTAACACATATCTGGTTGATTGGATCGTATATTTTCATATCCATATTTTACTATAACGTGTACAAACTAATAATAATTGTACGTTCTCGCCGTTCAACAAATGTTCATTTAAACAATTTTTTTGTTAATTCATTGTTACGATTTATGTAAATATAAAGTTTATATAAACGACCCAAAATTAAATAACACTAAATATTCATTAATTTCATATCTATGATATATTAGCGCTAAATAAATCGACTGAAACTTAAAGTTAAAAATAAATCTTAATTTGATCACGTACTAGGAAATTCATTAACTAATAAAAATTACGTCTGTCACTTATCAAGCCATAATATCTAGATTAATAAAAGTTTAACATTTCATTTTATTTCACCTGTTCAGATATATACGGGATATTACAGTGTTATTTAATTCCAAGTATTAATATTCTCCGTACGTGAGCAGGTACTCAAGTTTAATACATTTTTCAAGTAACACAAAATGGTTTCCTTCACACAAAATAAAACAAAGCAATATTGCAAGTAAGAATCGCATGTCTACAGCGCGTTATGACGACCCAAACAAGGGTAAATGAACTCAAATTAACATACGTCTTTTTATATTGAATTTTTTAAATCGATTTTAAATGAAAACTTATGCTTTAAATCATACTATTAAAATGATTGCTATGTATAATATCGAAATGTATTCAACTTATCAGATGCAGCAGTTAGTAAAAACTGTCTCAGAATTACCCATTTGGTACGACTATGGAATACATTTTCAGTAGTTGTCAAATGTGTGCCATTTTTATCGGCATTGTGGCCTAATAATGACTGGCATTCTTGCAAAGTAAGCGAATATTCCGCATTTGATTCTTGACTGATTGATTTCACTTTCATTCGTTTTCCTTATTTTCTGGATCTTCTTTGAGTGCTCCATTGAGCATAGCTCAGGACCGGGAAGGATGGCTACAGGTGGTGGTGATTTTTTTTCTGTAGTTAATGTAATTCTTTCAATAATTTCTAAGAGTTATTAATTTCAAAGATTGCTTGTAGACAACGATCTAGCGATAACAATTAACGCTACATAACCTCAAATATGGTGACTCTTAGAAGAGGGCGATACACTGTGTGAGTGAAAAATGGTTTTTACGCCTAGTATTTTGGGCTATAAGGATACCAATGACTTCGGTCATATATATTCTTTAAAAAAAGTAAAAACATGTCGGTGTGCTCCGATCGTTTGTTTCACTTTGGTGTGCCATCAGATCCAGTACAGTGGTGTGGAGGTGAGTTTGCTGGTGTAAAACGGTTTATTCACTTAAAGAAGGCGAAAAAAGAAAGAAACAAAAATCTCCGGCACAATATTGCTTTCCAACTGAATTGCTGGAGGTGGGATCGAACTGAATGGAATTGACGTAGAAATGGCGAAGGGATACTTGACTACGAGGTCCAGAAACGACGATTACGACAACGATGTCGGCAAAATGGGGCAGGACCATGGACATCTAATATCCTGCCCAAATTTGGAGTCATCAACCGGTGACTGACGTGGAAAATCCATCTGTATACCATCAGACAGAAGGGTCACAAGGACATAGGGGCTATCAGTTCGATATTTCATCGACGCAGTATCCTTTCACCCAAAAATAAACTCCTCTATAAAACCCTTATTCGTCCTATCTTGACCTATGCTGCACCCGTTTGGGGTAGTGTGAGCAACACGGATCACCTGAAACTCCAGAGAGTGCAGAACAAGGCATTCAGGATATATTTTCACACCCATCCCAGAACAAACCTTATCCGACTTCACGCTGAACAGTGAGAAGAAACCCTACAACACCACATCCTCGCTTGGACCGTGCAGTTCTATAAAAGCCAAGAAAATCACAGCAATCCCTTAATCGCTGCCCTGGAGGCTTACGAGAGTAAATCCGACCTACCCTTCCGTTATAAGCACAGGCTCCCGAAGCATTATCTGTTGCCTGACTAGTCCACCTACAGTATTAGCTGGGACGGCCAAGGTCTGAGTGAATGTGATGGAATACAAGTAGTCTGAACGAGTGGACTTGTTTTTGCTAAATAATTAGTGTTAGAATTGTTATCTAGTTATAAGTAGTGTGTAGGTGTTGATTATTTCTAAGAAATCATATATTAAGATTGTAAAAAATAAAAATAAAATGACATGTAGGAAAATAAGATTAAGAAATTTCATAAATTATAACATATAATTCAGATTAGTTAAGTATTAAATTTGTATATAGGTATAGCGTGGACAAATATTTGTACAATATATTAATTTGTCTAATAAAAAAACGAAGGAGTTTGTATTGCTCTGCGATGTGTCAAAATTTTAAAGAAATTCGGATACGAAAAAAATGAGAGAATAAGTAATATTATTTATTCTAGTGATTTAGGTTTTTCATTCCCAATGAATGTACGAGTACTTGATTGAATTGTTATAATAACGGATATGAAAGCTTGGCCTATATCATTATGATATGGTACTAACAATAATAATTTAAAGCAAGTAAAATCTATATTTTAAATTCCTTATGAAAGACTAAAATTCATAGAACTTTCGGTAAATTTTTCTATTCCTTTAACACTATTTCGTCTTGCTCAGTAAGATCCAGTTGACAAGAGTCAAACACACGAGAAGGGCACATTCCTAACTCACAGTTTTTTCAAGAAGTATATTGCTAGATTATTGAGACGTATATAGTACAAGAAAAAATAATTCAATCCAACATTTTGGCTATTTTGTGATAGCTGAGAAACATAACATTGGTTTTTATGGTCTAGTATAAAATAATTATCGCAAAGAAGTTATTTAAAAATTTTAGTGGGTTAGTATTTTAAATAAACTGAAAATATGTCTTTTTAACGACATCTTAATATGGTGTTGTTTCCCAATCATTATAATTGTGTTGTATTGTATTACACTTTCGTTGTATACAGTACAACCTGGCGGGCTTATTGCTGTGTGGCAATACATTCCAACCAACCATAACCATAAAAAATATTAAAGAGGTCTTAAGGGAAAACCAGACAACCTTTTTTTAAAATCTGGATTTCAACGGGAATTAAACCCGCATCCACCTAGTCTACGGAATTCGTAATCAATATAACCTCAAGAGCACTTCCTAACCTATTAACTTACAGAATGTGTACAAAGGACAAGGGACTTTCCAGGTCTACCGAGAACTTTGCCAATTTGGAGAATTGCCTCAGAGAGTTGCTTGTTCCATAGAAAAGATCCCGCTTTCTGAAATGTTCTGTCGAAATATTTGGGTTTGCCAAATCTACTGGGAATCAGATCATTTGAAGTGCTCAATCTTAACCTTAGACGAGATTCGGAGATCTCCTACCATCTGAAACAATCCTAAAAATATCGTGGAATCTGATTTTTGATCACCTAGAACACAATAACTCCAACCTTATGTTGAACCCTCTGCTCTATCATTAACCGTCTAAGTCTAATTAAGGTGTTAGATTATTGTCATATTCTTATTAGCCCATTTAGGACTTTAATTATTTTGTAATTTATTTTATCAAACACTGTTTATTCCCCTTTTATGTTTAATATTTTAATTACCATAACGACAGCTTAAATAACAATACGTCAACCAGAAAAGATCCTTGAAATGAGGATACCTTGTTTAAATTTACTAACATAAAAAAATAGACGTGAGTTGAAGACTTTTCATAGCATTTTAATAACTTATATTCTAAAAATGAAATTTTATAAATTGGTTATTTATAAAAATTACCTCTCCAGTTCTAGTCTTTCCACCCTACCTCACAGCCATGCTCCAGGTAGGTTAGTAAACGTACGTGCGCCAGACCGGAGAGCGAGGACCAAGGACCGGCTCGTGTCCTTATCATAACTAATTCAGAATGCAATTCAAAGGAGTGCACCACACCCGAGCCGGCTCAAACTTTAATAAAAGTGTATTGGGGAAATTTCTATGGAAATGCACCTCCATGTGGCGTCAGAGAGAAACTTTGCTGGGAATTTCAATAGGAAAAAAATTAATTCAGTGCATGTGTCTACTGGCGGATGCTGATGGTGCATTTTTTATTTTTTCCCATATATCTTAAACTTGAACTTTGTGAAACAATATTTTAATAGTCAAAGTTATATTAATTTGTTCTACAGTTTCACACAAATAAAAGTTCTTTCAAATTGAGTGGTTTTTTAATTCTATTTTTTTTTAATTCTTGAATAAAACGCACAATTTGGTTTGATTTCAAAAAACTTTTTATTGATCATTGAAATGTTCACCTCTTGCAGCTCCACAGATGTCCACTCTTTTGTCAAAAATTTCAATGACATTTTGGCATAATTGCGGTTCTAACTAACCAATAACGCGTATAATTTCATCCTTCAGCTCAGGAATTGATTGATTCTTATAGACCTGACTTTTCACGTCACCCCAGAAAAAATAGTCCAACGGTGACAGATCACATGATCTTGGTAGCCAATTAACATCACCGTTCCCGAAGATTACAATATATAAAATAATTCAACAATTTGAACGCGTTGTTGTATTGCATACGACTTCATTTTTATAAATGTCATACATTACACTTCTCAAATGTCACAAGACCCAGGCAAGTTCGCGACGCCATCTGTGTTTTATCCAAGAATTAAAAAAACTACTCAATTTGAAAGATCCTTAACTATACCAGTACTATAAGTTAACTACAATTAAGTCTATCAATAGGTATTCCATTAATGTATTCTAAGGAGTATGTTGGTACTAAAACTTGATATGCCATACTAAAGAAAATGAGTATAAATTTTGTATTTATGTGGCATTGATTTATTTTAAATATTTATATTATCCATAAAATATATTGCAAATAATTTTAATATCCTGCAATTTGATTTGAACAAAATAATAAATATATTTTTAAAAAAAACGTAGGCTGTTATTTATTGTAAGGATTGCAAAACATTTAAGAGACTTTGTAAATTTGCTTGTTAAATGTTTGCATTAGATTATTTTATTGATTATTTTGTGTTGATCCCCGTTTTTTGCTTATATTGGAGAGATAATCTAGATGCTTGGATATATTTATAGAAGTTTCAAATGCTTTTGTATTATTTTTTTCTGCTTTCACTATAAAATTGATATGGTAATAAGCTTTTTAAGCATTTCAAATGATTTAAAAAACATATCTTCATCCTTCAATACAACTTATGTCTGTCTACCTACGACCTCCCCCAACGATAATATAAAGAATTTCGTGACCTAGTTGGTAAAACACCTGTCTAGTAATCCGGGGGTTGTGGCTTCAATTCTTGATATTAGTTGATTTTTTTAAAAAGGTACCAGTCTGTATTTCACTTCAGGTTTGTTTAACACCTTCGTGGTTGATTGGAAGATATTGCTTCAGTGAAATACACCCGCCATGTTTCACTGCATACAAAGAAGTACAGTATTGATACAATAAAATAATACAATACATAGTTAAATTTTACCCATCAGGTCCTGGGGTAAAAAAAGCTAAATAATAAATAATAAGAATTATTTATTTCATTTTAATTCAATATATCAAGTAGTCAAACTTGTTTTAAGTTTAAAAGGCCTTGAAACGTTTCTTCTTATAAATATTATTGAAAGGTTTTAATTCCCTTCAAAATCATAGTTTATTGAGAACCAATCTTCAATTAATTTTGTTGCCATAGCGAGTTACTTAAGTCATGTTAGTTGATTTTTTTATGTTTCGTTTTAGAGACTCGGTGTAGTTTCAGTATTTGTATAAGAATAGAAACTATAAATAAGGAAACTTGATAAAAAATATTGTAGAATAAAATGAAATGAAAGCTTTCTACACAAGCTGTGAGTGGTCTCTAAGTGTCAAAAATGGCAAGAAAAATGATGCACATGCTCGTATTCATTAAATAACCGATTGATTTCTTTACGTGGAATTTGATAATTAATTTTCAATGAGTAGCAACTTTAATTTATTTTTTTAATCGACGACGACAGATTGCTTTCCAATGAAGGATGCTCAACTATTATTGTCTAATTCTACGAGTAAATGAAAAAAGGAACAAACCAGCAACCCGCTGGATCTTGTGTCCCGCTATGCCGACAAAGGGATGAAGTGGGATACAACCCTTAACAATCGATCGTTTATAGATTCTGATAGATCATTGTGATGTTGGTTCCTCGTGGTCCGCTATTACATCACCTTGTATACTAATGCCGCTGCCGAAACCAGGCAGGGATTAAGGTGTAGAGGCAAATATTTGAAGAGTTATGTAACCTTGTTCATACTACAACAATCTTCCAAACTGGTGGTTTCAGGTTAAATATCCAATGGTACTCAAAAATAAAATAAAGGATATTATATTCTGCTAATATTAGTAAACAAGATTATTGCAATTGTTTTATTTAATATAGAAGGTATAGGCTTGAAGATTTGATTGTTGTTGTCAATAATCCTGTCTCTTGGCCATGCTCTTTAATAAATCTGCATTACCAATACAGATTACAACTAACCGGATATTGTGAGATTGGTCAATTTAAAGGTGCGGCAGATAACCAATTAAAAAAATATATATAAATATTTAAACATCGTTCTTCTTTGTATTAGACATCCTAATATGTCATATTTATTTTAGGGTAGGCAGAGAGAAATTATCTAAGAATTTTGTTTTCTTCCTTCCTAATGGTGAAAGGATGAGTATAGATTTCTGAAAATAAATATAATAAATACAACAAAAATCAAAGTAACGTAAGGTTCCACTTTTGAATCATGATTATGTAAATTCGTTTGTATTTAAGGGTTCACAGATCTACGCAAAAATACAAATGAAAACCATGGACATATTATATACTGAAAATTGTAGGCATTTTTTTTCGTTATTTTGACATATTTTTGATTAGAATATATTTAAAATCTATTTTTATACAATCTCCGGTATACTTCAAACAGTTTAAATAAAAATACAAAAGAAGTGCATCTATTTAATATTCTAATTTGTTCATCTATAAAATCAATCTAAATCCCTATTACTTTTCAAAGATAATTTTATCCTTATAAATCTTCGCCAGCGCGCCAAAAGTGTTACATTTAATCTTAAAATTGAAAAGTAGCGTACAAATTCTAATATTCATAGGAGAATAAACGAAACGATTCATTGCAGATAATATTTCATAAGTTTTAGCGTTAACACTGTTAATTCATGTTTATTCAAATAATTTAAAAAAATGAAACACTGTTCAATTCACTTGAAAATATTTATTTAACCCAACTAGTTTCAAGTCATATGCGACTCATCTTCAGGAGTACTCCTTATTGTCTGAGTAACTAATTGGGTAGAATATGTATTTCAAGTAAATTTAACAGTGTTAATTTTTTATTATATAAGAATTCATTGTAGATACTTAAATCAAATAAATCAGATGGATCAATTTATCTATATTACATATGTCATAATTTGCGTCCTGCTTCGTTCATTATAAATCATCTTAGTTACTAAAATATGTAGTACCTCCAAAATAATGTGTAGTGACAATACGTGGTTTCTCCTTTTTTTTTTTCATGAATGATATCATTTTCTAAATATTACTTGCCACTATTGGCGTTCTAATACGTGCCTGTGTTTTATTACGTAGCGCGTTGATTGGCCCGAATTAACTAACAGACAAGTCTTTTCATTGGTTTATTGCCCGAGAAGCAGCTCAATTCTATATTGGGCTCCACAAAAAAATGTATTTCAAATACAATTATGGTGAACATTTTAAAAGGTTCATTCCATTTCTATTTTACTGCGAACAATCAATATATATGAAATGAATTCTTTTAGACCGTTTTATTTTAATACCAGCGTTTAATTTTTATGTTGAATACCTATGGCATTGCATACAGTACGTAATGTTGGTATATTAAAAAATAATAAAAATATTAATTCTTGTGATATTTCAACATAAAGTATATAAACTTTGCAAACTTACATTTGAAATTAACTTCAGGCATACGCGCTATAAATTCATTTAAAAAATGCTTTCAGTTTCGCGATGGCATCATCTAGGAATCCTTTTTTCGACGTATGGCAAACTATATAATAAACCTCTCACGTGCGTTTGAGAACTCTATACGACAAAAGAAAGAAAAAATGATGCTGAATTACCGTTCACGTACTGAAAGATAACGCAAGAAATTAATAAATATGATAGTAGTTAATGCCATTTTCATAAACGTTCATGCCTCTATTGAACTCTTTCATGAAAACCTTCATAGCCTTGTTGGTAAGAAACCTATGTACTGATTGGGGGCTGCAGGTTTAATTCACAATTATGTTATATCCCCATTATTTTTAAATACTTCTAGTCTGATTTTCCCTTCTGATTTGTTTAACCCCTTTTAGGTTGGCTGGAAGAGACTGCCATACGTCCATAACCCTGTCAAGTTGTATTTTATGCAACAAAACAATAATTCATTTTTGAGCAGTAAAACAAAGTAAAAAGTAGTTCTGTAACATGACCAACACCAAATTTTGAAGACATGAAATAATGTTGAAGCTTCGCCCGGCGCGGGTTCTATTTGCTAAGAAATAATATCATATTTGTTTTATTCATTGTTGTAGAAAAAGCGATGACTAAAGACTTGTATGGCTATTGTTAAGAAATATCAATTAAAACCGCTTTACGGATGGTGGCGATTCAGAATAATAAAAAGTAGGAACTGAGAGAATTGATTGATTTTATGAAAGCAATGCGTGAATAATTTCCTATCAATCTCCTCGCCCATTATTCGGTGGTTAGGTGCTCACACGCTTGATACATTTATTAGTTTTGGTATTATTTTATAGTTAAAATAAAATAAAAAAATATTTTTATATAAAACGATCGATCGTTACGTTTTTGCTTTGAAAAAAATTTACTCATTTTATTATTTATACATATACCATATACCGTCACGCCATTTGCCTATCGGGGTCACCTGAGAAAATAGAATGCCAGACTTTCCTATCTCAACACACATCCTTCACCTTTTCTACATTCATACATCGTCTCATACAACTCCTACGATTTATATGACTTTTGACTTTCTTTCAAAATATCATTCACTTGACCCTATTACACTTTCCTTGATCTTTCCCGTCCACATCTTCCACTCACAATAGAAATATATATTTGTAATGTTAGTATCATTCACTTGACCCAATCACACTTTCCTTGATCTTTCCCGTCCACATCTTCCACTCACAATAGAAATATATATTTGTTATGTTAGTATTTCTTCATTCAATCATTCTTTCTGTATGTCTAAACAATTTCAGAGTGTTCTTCTTCATCTGACTCAATACATCAGTCTTAAGTTGTTTTCACTTCAGCCTCCATAGCCGACAGTATGAAACCTGACCCTCATAGTCCAGTTGGTAGAACGATCGCCCTTTCCTACAGAGTGTCACGTTCGATTCGGACAGTATTTAAATAAAGCATACACCGTCAGAATCAAACCTGAAACAATTTATATCGCCTCAAATAATAGAATTGAAGAATTTTAATTTTAAATTATTTTAAGTGCAAAATGTAAAAACGTGTAATAAAAATATTTTTTTCCTTTTTTATCAAATTTTACCAAAAAAACAAGTATATTTTTTAATTTGCTTAATGGATATTTCGTTATATTCCCATTGCAATGCTTACACTGAGAATATTGTGAGTTATGATTCCGCTGAAATATATTTAATGGTACCTGTGATACCGATAAATTAACCTGGCAGTGTAGGTGCATAATACCTATTCAGGCAGGTGCCGGCACTGTAGAGGTGAACTATGGTTCGTACTCTCGGACAACTTATTCTTGAACACTGCCTGTGAGGCAAAAATCAATGAAATAATGCAATAAATGTATTTTATTTGAAGGTCAAGGATGGGCTTTGTGATTTATTTCTCATATGATATGATTGGCAATTCTCGTAATCGAAGATGACGTACATATTGATTTTTTATATGTACCAGCTGTTTCACTTGCAAGCAAAGTCTTGACAAAGAATATCCGAGGTTCTGACGATAAGAATATCCGCCTTGCAAGATGATCACCCGGTTAAAATCACTGAATTTTTTGGCAGGCAAATTTACATATAATTTACTTGAGCAGTATTAGACTATATTTGATGGCTAAGTTGGTAATAAGCTTATTTTCTGTCGGGGGATGGGATGTTACCCAAAAAGGTTCAAACACGGTTGATGGTACATCCATGAGGCTATTTTTACCTCTCGTTTTGCGGCAATATAACCAACATATACGACTAATGGTGAATGGTACCCACTCCAGTGTTTCTTAACCTTAAGGCTCGATTAATTCTAAGAAGTATAAAATAATATTCAATTTATTCTTATTTATTAGACTCATAAACATGATTATTGGAACCAGATTCATAATAATATATAGTTTAAGCGATGTTTTTTCAAGAATTATTAAATTCATTATAATATAATCATATTTGTTATTTATTTGCTTGATAATTCTTATTTATTTCCAGCATTTAGTCTATACGAAGAAGAAACATTAAAAATGCAGAAAACATTGCGTCGAAGTCTCACGTCAAAACTACGTTACTGTATATGCCCGAACTTCAGTGTGGAAGTTCACCGGTTCGTATCCGTGTCATTCTTCTTTTCTCGAGTGACACAGATGTTTTTTTTCGCCTAGCATTTGTTGGCATAAAGATACGTATAACTTTGGACATATCTATTTTTATATAATAAAAATCCATTTAGGCAATAGTGTAGTTAGTTTACGTAGCTTGCCGGACGGACCGGAGATGGTTGTAGCTTCGCAAATTACATCTTTATTATAAAATCTGTATTGCATATAGTTTTTTTATAGACGAGTACATAAATATTTTCTTTATTATTTACTTGAGCAGTCCATTTGCATAGATTATGTAACCGCTTGGATGGTGAATGGACAGTTCAGAGTGCGGAGTACAATGCCCGGGGTATGGGTATGGGTATGTGATGAAGCAGCTTCTGAAGGCGGGAAACTTGAGATCTTCCGAAGTAACCAACAAAACATTATTCAATTGCAAACTCCGGGCAAACATAGCGCACTGCGCATTGCGCGAGGGAACACCGAGCGCTGAGGGTTTAATTGCTCTAAGAATCTACCTACCTACTATATGGATTCATGCATGTTTTCAGCAAATTGTGAATTCTGCTAAATTAAATGGTACTTATTAAGTGCATTTATTTATTGAAAAAATGTGAGAAGCTAGAAGTGACCTTATAAGTTCATTATAACATATATGTCACTTCTTAGCGTTTGTATATGTATATAAATAAATAAATAATAATCTTGTTTAAAGGTAGCAAAAAAAAACTATACAAGAAAAGTACTTCAATATAATCTTACAGGGTTTTATATAATCAAAAATTGGAAAGAAGTATATATTTATTTTTTCATGATATATGTCCTCAGTGAGATACAGGCAAAAAACCTAGTTTACTGGGGACACAACAAATGAAAGGCAACAAACCCAAATCTATTAAAATTGTGTGTCCAAATTAAATTACCTGTGGTTTTTTTGCAAATTATGCATATTTCTTGTCATGTGTGTAAAATAAATAAAAAATATAATTAAGTTTTATGTGATTCATATGAGAAACGATTTAAATCAGATGCTATCAAAATATCTGGACTCATACTTAATGTAGGTTTCTAGTGATTCATATAAAAAACACTTTTTAAATCAAATGCCACCAAAATTGAGGGTACATAATTTATTATAGGTTTCATATGAATTATAAAATAAACTTTTTAAATTGGATGATGTGAAAAGGTTTGGGCTCATGTAATACATTAATATTGGTTAAATGTAATTCATATAAGAACATATTTAAATCAGATGCTTGCTACAGTTCAGGACTCGTACATTAATACTGTTTTCATGGGATTTTTATGAAAAATAATTTGAATCAGACGTTATCAAAAAGCCTAGTATTATCTTATATGATCTCTCCGATCAAGCACCGCCCCCAGTGTAAAGAGGGAACCGCGTCTGGGTACCATAGAAGTTTTTCAGCTCACACATATTAGGTAAGAAAAATGCAGAAGACTTACCAAGGGAAAACTTACTATAAAGACAGACTGTAATTCTTCCATTATGTGGTTCGTCTGTTTGCAATGTGTGTGTAGTATAGCTAATTCAAAAGCTTCTTGACACTTCTCTATAATGCGTTGAGGAAGATTATTCTTTGCCATAAAACCAGTCCCAATTTAGGTTCTACCGTAATACCCTGCCTGAGTTCGGCATCATATATTTTTTAGCCCACACCCTTGTAGACGTTATAATAAAGTAAGATGAGGGAAAAAGACCGTGAAAAAACTGGTAGGTACATATGTATGTAGTTTTAAAGAATCATTACATGTAATGCTTTGCCGTTGAAAAATATTATCAGTCCAACCTACAGTTATTTATTTGACATATGTTCGTATATTAATTGAAAGTTTTTGCAATTAACCTTGAATTGTCAAGTTAAACGACCATTTTGCAAATGTTTGTCCTTTCTAAGTATGAATACGTAAGGCAGCTAGGAAAAATAAACATTCAGGTGATACAACGTCTTAAGTAGAACCCAAAATGCCCTCAATTTTTTTTAACATTAATTTATTCATTTACCATAGTACTCGTCGACATCCAAATTGGCGATGCGGACATATTAATGAGTGTGGACGGAAGACATAATTGTAATTGAATCTATAAATCAAGCCTTCGGATTTCGAATCACTGGAGCTGGTACGAAACTCGCAGTTCGTCATCGCACGTCTTGAAAATACTATTGCACGTGAGGAGGCAACACCACTGGCACACGTCTATCGCGATCGAGTTTTGTTATACCAGATGAACTGTTTTATTTTTTTCGAATACTATCGGCAATATAAATCAAAAGGAGGGGAAGTCAAACGTCCTACCAACTAGACCACAAAAGGTCATCCGTCTACTATCAAAACAGCCGCAAACAGATTTTTGATAGTCGTTAAAAAGAAATAATTTTCCTTTTATCATGAACTCTTGGTTTATTGATCATTTAGGCATTTCTGAAAATGCCTGGATTTCTTATTAAACTAGTAACAAACATTATTTGGATAATTAACTGGAAAGTTCTTCACTCGCTGTATTTGAAATGAAATATAGAAGTATGCTGGTAAACAATTCTTATGAACTTTCCAACAAACTCATTGATGGCATCCCGTATCTACTACCCATTGATGGCACCCCGTATCTACTACCCATTGATGGCATCCCGTATCTACTACCCATTCAAAACCCATATTTAAGTATTATGTTCAAAGAAAGTGTACCATAGTTTTTTTTAATCGAGAATTTATTTTCGTCCATTTTGAACAGTGTGTATGGGAGACAATATTGTCTTAGGTGCCAATAACCGAGCATTAAATTCAGTCACTAGAATATTTCATTATTGTATTATACTTTCGTCGTTAATAGTAAAACCTGGCAGCTGCCTGATGGCAATCTCTTCAAACCAACCTGATGTATGGCTTGATGGTAATCTCTTAAAACCAACTAGCAAAACTGTTAAAGTAGACTGGATCCTTTTAAAAAAAGGGAACGGGTACCAATGGGAATTGAACCCGCATTTCCAAGTCGGACGACAGGCGCGTTACAAACTAACTTTGAGAGTTGTCAGGAGGATGGGGTTTAGTGTAGTAACGTTACTCATAGTTCGTTGACGTTCGTAGAGAGGCTAAAAATTCTCACACATCTAGCGTGTATAAATATTATCATTAAACGAATAAGTTTTATTACCGAGCGGATAATCTGTCTGAGACCCTTTTTTATTTGTTGGTACTATCGACAATTGAACTCAAAACTTTCCAGAAAGAGACAAACATCTTACTAAGTAGACCACATAGGTCACCTAGTTTAAATCTTACGAGCATACTTACGAGTAGAGAATAGGTATTTATACTTGTAAATAATAAAAGTTGACTGTGTTATACGAATGTTACACTTTCGCTGGTTGTAATATAATTTGATGGATTCATTAATATGTTATAATTAATTACCTTTAATCATTCAAAAATTCTTAGAAAAGATAATTATTTTAGTAATACACACACACTTTTGTGATTGAATTGAATTGTATAGAATGAAGTTTTTAAATTAAATTAAACAATAAAATACAAAATACTGACTACATATTTTTGCATGAGCATTTAGCTATGCTGATTCAATATTTCAAAATATCAAACATATTAATGATTCAAAACATCACACGTAGTATTTTGTCACTAGGATCCTAATTTCATATTAATCATTCAAAAAACGATAGCGATTATAGATGATACTGATTTATATCTGATGCTACATCTAACCATATTCAAACCAAGTGGTTACGGGTTTGACTCCACTTTTAAACTTTTGGTTTGATCTTAACTTAAGACCAATTGAACATTTTTATGACAGGCTGGAAAAATATTCAATTTACTATAAAACCTGCCAAATTGTACTGTGTGATAAACTACAATATTTCAACTTGTTTTTTTTTTATAATATAATATAATGTGATCATATTTTCTAAGATTACATTCATATCCCAAATTAATATTTAAAAAAGTTGAAATTTGTTAAAAAGTTCTTCATAACTGTGGAAAATACATGGATGTTACAACTAAGATTTTTTTTATATTCTTATTGAACAAAGTAATATATTGTACAAATATTTGTCTTAACAAATATTATCTATAAATGTATTACTTAACTAATCTTATTTACATATTATAATTTATGAACTTGCTTTATGTCATTTTATTTTTTATAATCTTATTATACGATTTCTTAGAAATAATTACCACCTACGTACTACTTATAACTAGATAACAATTCTTACAACTAATTATTTAGCAAGAACAAAACCATTCGTTCAGGCTACTTGTATTCCATCACATTTACTCAGACCTAGGTCCTCCCAGCTAATACTGTAGGTGAACTAGTCAAGAAAATATGCTATCAGTTACAGGTTGTACTACATACGAATACAACGGAAGTATCATACAATACAATCGAATGAAAAAAATAAGGGTTCAATACACGATAAAAGTTTATTTCTGACATATTATTAATTTTCAACCATTATGGAGAGTATCTTATTTTAGAACAAAATCGTTTAAACTGTACATTATATGTTATTTTTATGTACCTAATATGTTATCACACGATCCTGCCTACCCGGCTGAACAAATTACTTCGTTATATACATTATAATAAGTTCGCTTGTAATGTTTTTATGGTTTGTTTAAAAGTATTGAAATTGAATACCTCTTCGATTCCCGCTTTATTGAAACTTGACTAAAATAAATATTGATTCACACTTTATCTGAGATATTTCATTTGTTTAGTTTTGGTTATTATTTATTTTTTCGATTCAACAATTAGAAAATGTTTTTTTTTACTTGTATTGAACCTCTCTATTACCTCCTTGGCCGTGTTGTAAATATATATAAAACACTTTCTAGCAGTAGCTTTGGAATTATCTATATTTGTATTTTTTCATACATTTATGAATTTTATTTTAAGTTTTTGTTTAGGAAATTACTTTTATCGTTATCGACAAATACGACTTTAAAAATACTCGACTTTAAAAATCAGCATACTAATATGCTGATTTTTAAAGTCGTATAACTTGCTTATTTATTATATATTTTTTGCATTATAATTAACATGTACCAGAACATGGTCTGAAAATCAATTGATGTTGTCGCGATCGATCTCGCCCTCAATTGATAGGGGTATATCTCGATTGGGATAATTTTATGAGTGAACCCACACATTTTATTAGCTTATCTCTTAAATTTATTTTTTCTCACTGCCTTAAAACATATGTAATTTCAGGATATATATGTGTACTACATAGTACTGAAGATATTTTGAAAAAAAAAAACGTGAAAACTTTCGGTTTGTGAGGCGATTGTTTGCAATGTTCTCAAAACGTATCAATTTTAACACTTAAAAAATACAATGTTAAAAATTAGAGAAGGTATATGGATATAGAGGAGGCGAAAATTATATATGTCGCGATAGGAAAGTTTGGTGCAATGCCCTTTTTACCTGTCCCGATAGTGAAAGAGGGAAATGGTAGGTTTGGATATATAAATTTAAAATATTTGTCACAATTGTAGGGGTTTGTTAATATCTCTCACTTCTTCCATTTTTTATTCTTCATCACTATATTTTTACTATCCATAATACAACATTTATGATTTATGTCGTTTTAATGAAAATACAAACCGTAAAAAACAAGCATATAACAACTGAAAAAAAAACTCAATTTTGTAAATTTAAACAACCACTCACTAGGTAACATGCCTATGAGAAATTAATCTCATTCTTTAATCCTAAATTTTATATGACTATTAAGATTTTACTTCAAGTAAATATTTTCAATAGTTTCGGGGACCGGAAATCAGAGAAAATTGTATTTCTCGAGATAATTTGAAAAATTAATTTAGTTGTTTTTTTGGGTTTATACTGCGTGACAAAAAAGTCTCTACACAAAATTATATAACGTATAACCAAGACATCCATGTAATTGCGTAGTATGGGAACCAATTTAAAGCCAGACATTCGTAAAGGCAGTTGGCATTCCTCAGTCGTTTCTTTAGTAAGTGACTTCTGCTGGTGTTGTACGATTAGAATTTGAATGAGGTGGGCGGGACCTCTGGCCGCGGTGACCATTGGTCGGGAGGGGTCCGCCCCCGCCCCCCCTACCACCCTGCTCCCTTGCAGCCCCTCCGCCATACCTCCTCCCCGCCACTCCAAGCAGCGTGCTACTCCTTACATATAAACAACAGAGACCAGTATACATGGCTTAGTACTCCAGTCGCATTAAATATGTTAATGTATGTATGTACCCGTGCATTTTCATACAATCCTGGTATTGTGAAATGGAACTCTTTGACGCTCTCAAAATAAAACTACTTTCTTGTATTTATATTGAAAAAAATATCTTAAGATTATGTATATACTTGAACCTTGAATCATTTTGCACTGAATGTTCTATTATTACGGGTGATGATGTAAAAATAACATGCTAACTTAACTCTTCACCTACTAGATAAGTGACTGGTTGAAGTTACTAAGGTATCTGTAATTAACATCCCAGATTAAATACCATTTCATAACTTATTTCATTGATCTCTTTTATGAATTCAGAAAAAAAAACCGAATAATGTTGCATTTTACAACAATATGACACTACACAAGTAATTTATTCAATATTAAAAAAAAAAAAGCTATGTAAAATAAACGTCATTATGTCAATTTGGGAGAATGAACGCTTGAACACTATTTTGAGTTTTAATGTAAGGATAGCTTTTAGAAAATATAGCATGGGACGCATCTTAAATTTTTTTAGTATATTGATTAAATGAAATTTGATGCTATGCATTATGCACATTATCCCCCCCTTCCCCCGCCATCCAGCAAACTTTCAACTTATTTCTCAAAACAATTCTTCAGCAATATGTCACGTTTGTATCTTATGTCCCTACTTTATACAAATTTTATTTTCTTAGTTATTTCTTGATGACATGATGTTTTTTGTGTAATATTTAGAATATCATTTTTCTGGTGTATTAAGTGTTGACGTGTTGAGTGTGTGTGATAGCTGTATTTTTCGAAAAATGAACCAAGTTAACATCAAAAATATAAATTGGGTTACCCTATTTCACTTATGCTTAATATTTGTTACAAACATTAAATAAATAAAATAATATATACTAAAAAAACAATCAGTACAAAAGACATTTATGAATAAAATCTCTTTTATAAAGACACCGAAAAAAAAACAAATAGTTCAAAATACCTCCCGTCAGATATGTTTGCATAAAAATGTAACATATAAAAAAATAATATTGTTTAATGTATTTAATACCTGCACGCAAATATAATATATTTGATTATTTATTAAATCCACTGACTTTTCTTTCATAAGAATTTTCGGTATTTTCATGAATACACGATCATTTGTGTTTTAAAGTTAGTAAATTAAAAAACATATTTGAGGGAATAACATGAAAATCTCAAAGAAAAAGGAATATTCTGAGATTGATATCGAAAAGGTCCTGCCACCAATAGACTGTAAGGATATTCCATGGTTAGTAAGAAAATTGAAATAATCACGCTAATACTGAGGGTAACGTGAATTAGTCAACACTCCAAGCAGAGTTGACAGAACATAGAGATTTTTACGCTGTCTTATGGGGCACCGGAGTCCGATATAATATTTGGATATACGACATTTTTTAGGTTGAAATTTAACCAAATACAAACATTTTGGAGCCTCTTCTGCCTATCCTTCAACTCCTCACTAACATAAAGATAGCAAACATCCACATAATCAGTAATGTTAAGGATGCTAGGAAAAATATACATTTCGATTTGATAAAAAATAAATAATTAATGCATTTCACCTAGGCACTATCATCGAGAAGAAGGGAAGACGCATAATCAGCAGACACATGATACGCATGGCAACTGATCAAATGTTCACCATCCCTAGAGTTAAAACTTCTTTTGCCCAAAGGTAATATGCCTATTTAGCTCCCATGACAATGGGGTGCCGAATTCAATAAAGGCAAAAGGAGGAAAACAATTTAGACCGTCGATCGGAGTGTGGTTGTTTTTGCGATAGGAATGTGAATACTTAGGCTTGCGACAGGAATGTGAATACTTAGGAATGACTTGTAGCAAAGGTTTGTGTGAGCTCTTGAGTATGGTATTTTTCGTTATTTGTTTTATGATTATGTGCGGTATATTTTAGGATGAACGTTTCGGTCTGTCTAGAGTGATGAGGTGTGAGGGGTTTGATTCGCGTGATGTATACATATGTAATTGAGTGTCACCGTTTGTCAGGTTGATGAGAATGTGTAACGGGGTTTTATATTAGGTCCTTACACATGAAATTGGCGTTTTGTTTGGGAGGAACATAAAGTTGATTTTTTTTTAATATAATATATTTATTTAATCAAAGTATGTACCATTGCTATCTATGCACTTTTGCCATCTCATAGGTAGTTCATCGATCCCTTTACTAAAAAAACCATTCGAATGGGAATCAATAAAATCTTTGAAGTCGGTTTGGACTGCCCCATCGGAGTTGAATTTTTTCCCTTGCAAGAAGTTATCCAAATTTCGAAAAAAATAGTAATCTGTTGGGGCAAGGTCCGGAGAGTACGGTGGATGTCTTAGACATTCCAATTGAAGCTCTTCTAATTTGGTAGCCGTCTGTTGTGCAGTGTGTGGTCTAGCGTTATCATGAAGCAGCAGTGGCCTAGAGCGATTAACCAGCCTCGGTTGTTTAGCAGCTAGCTTTTCCATCATGGTTTGCAGTTGCTGACAATAGACATCTGCCGTAATCGTCTGGCCAGATTTAAGAAAGCTGTAGTGAACGACACCAGCACTAGTCCACCAAACGCTCACAAGTAACTTTTTTGGAGTCAATTTTCGCTTGGGGCATGGTTTGGCTGGTTCGGCAGGGTTCAGCCATTGCGATGAGCGCTTCCGATTATCATACAGGATCCACTTTTCATCACAGGTAATGATTCGATTCAAAATCCCTTCATTATTGTGCCGGTTGAGTAATGCAACGCAGCAGTCAACGCGCGTTTGTTGATTTGCTTCACTCAATTCATGAGGTACCCACCTTTCAAGCTTTTTCACCTTCCCAATTTGCTTCAAGTGGATTAAAACAGTTTTATCACTAACACCGCAGCCTGCAGCTAACTCGGACGTGGTTTGCAATGGATCCGCTTCCACAATAGCCTTCGATTCTTCATTATCAACTTTGGTCTCCGGCCGTCCACCGGGCTTGTTCTGCAGGTCGAAATTTCCAGAACGAAAACGTTGGAACCAAAAACGCACTGTGTTTTCTTTTGCGGCACCGTCGCCATACACATCATTAATCCTTCGAGCCGTTTCTGCAGCACTGGTGCCACGGTGGAACTCGTACTCGTAAATAACGCGATATTTCAAGTTTTCCATTTTGTAAACTGAGTGACGCAAAGAAAAAAAACAATTGAGTAAAAAACAAATTAATCATAATTTTCGAAACACAAATACTTGAGTAAATAGCTGTATAAATTTGAATTTGGAATTCCTAACCAAAGAGAAGATATTTGAGATCAAAGTTGCCAGTACGGCAAAACGCCAATTTCATATGCAAGGACCCAATATAATAAAAAATCAGAAAGAAGTATCGATTTATTTTTTCATGCTATATGTCCTCAGTGAAATACGGGCAAAAGCCTAGTTTACTAGGGATACGACAAATGAAAGGCAACAAACCCAGATCCATTAAAATGGTGTGTCCGAATTAAATTACCTGTTGTTTTTTCGCAAATTGTGTATATTTCTTGTCATGTGTAAATTTTATAAATAAAAAAAATTAAAAAGAGTATCTTTTTGTTCCGCGTGATCTGTAATATGCAAGTTCTAAGTTTAGTGTACGAGGAATCGTGTATGAAACGGCTATTGACAGAATAAATTAAATATTAACATTCTACATACGCCATGTGTATGTGTATGGAGGCAATCTATATACAATGGAAATACACTGAATACATAATATACTTACATGAATATATACGAATGTTAGACGCCGTGTATATGATACTTGTATTTCTTATCATATTCATTTCATATGTATAACATAGGTAATTATTCGTTGTCGAAAACTTGACCGCTGAATGCGTAATATTTCAGAAATTAATAACTTTTCTTCATATTATACATGAAATATTGTAATTGTTTGATTGAATATTAAATGTGTAAAATGATTTATTTCAGTACACAAACGCTAAATTAATTGGAACCTTAATATTATATATTAGATTTCTTTGAATTTTAAATATGCTTAGAAAAAAATCTTTCCTGTTTATTTATTGTCAAATAAAATTTATTTTTAGCTTATTCAAGAGTTTAAGTGCTTTTGCTAATTTTCAATAAAGTTTTCATTTTGTTGTATTTTTTGTTTTGATTTATTGTAAATTCAAAGAAATATTTATGATTTAAAATAAATTTATTTGTAGTGAAACACAAAGTGATTAATTTAATTCAAATTAGTTCTAATAATAATTATTTGCTTTTTAATAAAACGCTTTTGTTTTAATTAAAAAAACAAAGGAAAGAAAATTGCCTAAAAAGTAACATATGAATTGATATATCAATCTAAAAATATTTCTATACGACACTTAACATAGTAAAATATAATAAATGTAATTTTAATTCAATTAAAAAAGAACAATTTCTGTATGGTTGGTTGTATTTAAATCTATTATATTACTCTTTCGTTGTATACAATATACCCAAGCAGGCTTATTGTCATATGATAATCTCTACCAAGTAATCAGAAAGATGTTAAAGTTTGTAGATTGTAGGATGTTAAAGTTTGTAAATAGGTAAGAATGTTGTTTAAGAAACTATGGCTTCAGGGAATCAGCTGAATAATTTGATACAACTTATGGCCCCGACTTAAGGCTTTGACGCTTATCATAGGCAACGACTTAAAAAATAATAAATAAATTTGTTTAATTAACTTTAATTGATTTGTCTTTTAGCTTATTGACTATTTCAGATGTATGTAACTTCAACATTTAATGTATCATTGGTGGTGCTAAAAGTTTCGAGGATACTGCATTCATCTTAATTATTGATGTGTTAGTTCTAATCCCACAATATTAGTGTCATATATAATAAAACGAATTATTTGGCACCCATGTGTCAGTCTACTTGTTTTATATTAAGGTCTTTTAACACAATTCTGGTGGTTAATTAAATATTAAATATGCTCTTCGGGTTGTACTGAGTACAATCAAAATGTAATAAAATATAATATAGGACTGAAATATGAAAATAGGATTAAAATAACCTGCCTTCACCAAAAAGGATATGGAGTGTTAGTATTCTATGGAAACGAAGACTTTTCTGTCTTTGAATATTGCATTTACGCGATATAAATGTTGATTATTAAAGTAACAAATTGATCGATCAATTTAATTTCAGGAGTGAATATGAATAACGTAGTTAGATTGGTCTTGTTAAAAAAACAGATACATTTTAATGGGTTTAGAGCATATCATATACCTACCTTTTAATGAAACATATTGAAATAAATTGTTATTCAAAGCAATAAATCTTCATATTCCGTATTAAACGAGCAGGTTATGAAGGCAATCAAGTTAAACTGACCATCCAGAAACCATTCATACATTTTAAACATAAGGTTACTTTAAAGTATATTATCTACAGTGATTTCCCATTTATTTCAAGACGAAAAAGAAAATTAATAAGTGTCTTTCTCTCTCGTATTACAGTAAACTATTCAACAAACATATACCGCCTTAGAACTGATTCGGCTACGGTCAAGTGTCAGGCTGTGGACCGACTTGTATGGAGACGTCTTAAAGCATCCCTGTATTCCTGATGGAATTTACCTTTTTATAAGATGATAATAATGAAAAATGATTTTACAATATAATAAAACATGTTAAATAATCAATTTTTTTGTTCAAGTTACAAGGTGAATTTAAAGGGTTAAATTGTATTTCGATAAATCTAAATAAGTAGTATTGTATTATATAATAGCACAGCACAAAGCAAATTTTCTCCAAGAATATTGCCAAAATGCACAATACTTATATCTATTTAAAAAATAAGTCAATAAATAAACCACTGTAGATTTATACACGTTTTAAAACTCAATTTTTCCATAATTATGTTTGATGTTTTAATTTTAGTTTATATTTTTTTAGTTCTTCTTAGTTCCTGTCTTTTACATTGCTCTTTATAAGAGAAAACTCTCTTTTGTTCTCTAATACATGTTTCATATAAAAGTCGTCACTCAAGGTTCAAAGTCACCATGAGCACTTTTCTCAAGAATAAAACATTGGATTAATAAAGGCAGCCCTTTGGGTTAAACATAAGCAAGATGGAGAGTTGAGTTAATGTGTAGGTAACTAAACGCAGAATAAATTCGATCGAGTATCAAAGTTTGATTAACTGGACTTCAGTTGTTTTATTTTTTAATCTTTTCATTGATACCGATTTCAAATGTTCGTGGGTTTTGTTTTCATCATCAATGTATTACTTGAATAATTCTAAAAACTTACGCTAATGTGTTGATCAAGGTGAAGAAGAGCACTCTATGAAGGTATGGGCACGTGGAAAGAATGAATGAAGAAAGACAAATATAAGTACAGGGAAAATTTATTTGGAAGTCGTGGTAGAGGAATACCATGGAAAGCATGGTTGAATAAAGTGTATGATATTTAAAAAGAAGGATATTAAAAAAGTTAGTGGAATTGTAGAAGCTGTATGAGAAAGTTTATGGATCAAGAAGAGGCGAAAGGCGTGTGTCGCAATAGGAAAGTCTAGCGCTCTCTTATTTCTGCCTACCCCGATAGGAAATGGCGTGATGTAAGTATATGTGTAAGTAGTGTTTAAAGTTAAGGCATTAACGTTGTGGAGGGTTTAAATACATTGTAATTTGTTTTATCAAACACTGTTTGTTCCACTTTTTATGTTTTATCAAACGCTGTTTTTCCACTGTTTATTCCACAAAAAGTGGAATAAACAGTGTTTGATAAAACAAATTACAATATATGTGTAAGTTTTTCATTATTAGTATCTCCATTAAATAAGATTTCTTATTTATCTATAATTTTAAATACTAATGGTTCTTCGTATGTGGTCCCAGTTTTTTGACAGATCCTGTAGTCAGTTCGTGGTCTAAGTATATAAACGCGAGAGTGTGTAATCGAGCTGTGCGAGCAAAATGAAATTAACAGCAATAAAACTAAGAAAACACGGCCGTATAAATTGTAGCCAGTGATGAGCAATGCTTTGCTTACCGTCTACAGAATGGCCCATAAACATTGTAAACGATAACAAACAAATTGGAAAAGTGACTTTAAAATTTATATCTCAATATTAATAACCACAAGACACGATGGAATTTGCATTGACTTCTTATCATTCATAACTGGGAAAATTGTTTTAAAAGTAATGGAAAACTAATTTGACTGAATACCTAATAAATATATTGATACTAGCATAGTTAACTTTAAATAAATCACTATCAAGTATTTTTTAGAAATATATTCGTTTTATCCATAATAGTTAGAGTGTTTTTAATTATAATTTTAGTAAAAGTTTATAAAAAAAAGTAGTAGATTTAAAAAAATATTTTTGCGGCCGAACGAATGATGCAATTTTTACAAAGTAAATGAAACGCGATTGCAACTTACAGATTTATTAAAATTATTAAAAAAACTTTATATTTTCATGTAATTTTATTTATTTTAATCTTTATGTTTGAAACCCAAATTAATTCAAAGGCTATTAAATACTTTATATCAGATAAATCACCAAAATAAAGGCGGCGATTAATTTTTACAAATAATTAAAGATATTTAATTTTCTGAAAAAAAAAATATTTGTAAAAATCTATCGCATTACTTTGTTTTAATTAATTGTTGTCTAATAATTCACGATATTTTTTATTAAAGCAAACGAACTTCTTTTTATTTTATATTAAAGAAAATATAAAGAAAAAGACAAAAAAAATTATAACCCAAATCTCAATGTAAGTTTCACACTGAACCTTTTTTAAAATTTAAACAGTTGCAAAATGATAAGACACTCATTATGCTATTTTTCTTTTCTTCTCAATAGTCTTTTAATATTAATCATTTAAATTATTTCATCAAAAATTTGAGGAATAGTTATGTTTTTAAAAATTATATAAGTGTATAAAAACACGTATTTTAATTTCTATTTTTTTAGGAAAGAAAATAGTTTAAAAAATGGGTTAGTCATAGATCAACAAACCCGCCACCCAGTATAACATACTTAGATAATTGTGATGCACAATAAATTTTAACCGGTTAATCAGGCTCGTCAAATCATCCCAACTGCTAAGTATCTTGTGTGAATATGAATTTTATATTTTTTGTAGGCTTGAATAGTTATTTACCATTTAATTTTTAATTTTTTCTGTCGACAATGCAATATTTGTAATAAAATTTCGTAATAAAATGAAAAGACAAACTAAATACAGGGTAGCCACTGAAAGACAATGATATAAAACAAAATCTCGCAGGAGGTCCATCGTCGCCCTGGCAATGTGCGCAGTAGCTCCATCCTATTGGAACCATACCTTCTGATTATCTTCGACCACTGGGCGTAAAAAAATTAAGCATTGTCCTATATAAGACCCCGTTGATTCTTTCTGGCTGACCTTCCTCATTTTTCAAAGAAACAGGGGCCGATAACTCTTTCAGCCGTAACACCGCACCAAACAGTGCATTTTTGAGGATGCAATTGGTGTTGATGTAATTCCCTGGGATTCTCAATAATAATATTGAAAATTAACAAGTTACGACTTTTCCAATCCCTTCAGTCTTTCAGTGACCACCTTTTAAAACATATATAATAAGAATACATGAACCTGTCATTCTATGGTATAGAAAACCACTTCACTAGACAAGATCTGTGACGAAATGGTTCAATTCCTCAAGAAAGATTTTTGTTTCACTTTCCTCAATAAGTTGTTCACATTATATTATGTATTCCTGATATAATGTTAATCACTTAATTTTATTTTTGATGATGACATTTATTATTTACTCTTATATCCTGTGTTGATTTTACTCAATTAAATCTACCCCCTACCTTCTAGAAGATGATTTGTTGGACTTGTGCTATTAGTCTTTTTACCACGCTATTACACCCAATGGGCATTCTGCCGGGCACCTTCTGTGTAGTAATACTCTGCAGGCATTTTTAGATTATATAATCAAATAATATAATAATCTGTAGCAGGCAGACTAAGAAACGTATCTCGTGAATGTTCAATTAATTAATTGATCATGAATTTAACGTTACATATTTTATCACTTAAAATAATTAAATTCACAATCTTCCTTTTCCAATATTCGATCAACCCCTCCTTCCGATGTTGACCATTGTACTGTATTGTATTGTATTATACTTTTACTGTATACAGTACAACCTGGTAGACTTATTACCATGTGACAATCTCTTCCAATCAATCAAAAACATATTAAAGAGGCCTTAAGGGAAAACCAGACTGGAATCCTTTTTTTTTTTTTTTTTAGAAAAAAGACATCTCGAATTCTTTAGCTTTGGCTCCGAGAAGCTGTCAGTAAACGGACGGTGGCCACATGTTGGAAACTGCGTGGTCCAGCGAGCTTATCTTGGTGGAGGGGCACAGATGAAGTCACTTTTGCCTTTATGTTTTCCCTATCCTCTCTCCTAATCCTTTAAACTTATATTCAAATTAGTATATTTTAAAACATTACAACAACACTCCTGCTTTCACTTAACATCAATAAGTGCACATTTTATCTGGGATCTAGTGCTGCACCTCAAAACACTGTGTGTTGGCAGCAAGAATTACGATGTATCCAACATGTATACAATTTCTATAACATATACTAAGATACAAAAGACAACGGTAAACCACCGCACTATTTTTTCTATGAAAACCACATGAATATTCTCAACAATTTGTGTGTTCAGCATTGAGGTTACGATCTAAAAAATATGGCGCAAACAAATTAATACCAGTTTGAAAGTGGGAAAAGTCTTAAAATAAGAGTATGCCTAAAAGGTATATCTATGGATAGAATGAAGTAGAAACATGTCTTGATGCTGATGATAAAATTTAAGATTGAGTTGGAACAACAGCGCTGAAAAATAAGCAGTACATCATGCATACATAAATCAACACAAGAAAATCGATAAAAATACTTCCTCGTAAATATAAGTAAATCAATTTCGCTATGGATAATTTACCGTTCATATTTTTCAAACCAATCTGTACATGGAGTCATCGAAGTTTGCAGAATATTTTATGATAAATGATTGAAATTGCGCCGGTTGATATAAATTAAAGATGATTGCTTTCCTCGAAGACCGAACAGAGATCGGCGAAGCTCAAATTAGCGGATACTGGAACGAGCCGGCGAATCTTCCTACAACTGTCATTATGGAAACCAAACGGAAATATTGAGAGATTTTTACTATTCTTTTCGATCACTTGTAGTATTTAGTGCTTGATTTATGATATAATTGGAGGAAACATGCCTTCAACATCGTTATTCGTTTAACAGTTCTTGGTTTATTAAATAAACTGTACTCTAATACACTTTCGTCGTACATAGTGTACAGTTCCGGGTTAATTGCCATATAACATTCTTTTATAAACAACAAAAAAAATTAAGCAACGACCAATGGATTGCCTATTAAAAAAAGTAAAGACCAAATTCGAACACTTTTAAAAAAACTGGTTACCAGCGGGAATCGAACTTGCAACCCTCGTGCGTCTTACCAACGTGGTCGTTCCGGTCGGGTTAGTATGTAGTGTATAAATAAATGAAGTGTCGCTGTTTACGTTTCTACATGCAGGCTTTATGAAATAAATTGCCACACGTCAACTAGTCTATCAGGTTCTACTGCATATCATGAAATTGTTATACAAAACAAAGCATAATTAAAAACCGCGTAAAATGAACTTTAAGGAAATTGTTTAGTAAAATTGTAATATAAGATTTTTAATAAAAAAAAAACTATTAGTAGGTGTACTTTTGAACTCTCAATATTAATTAAAATTTGATATTTAAACGCTTGTTTGTCGTCAGCTCCACTAAAAAATAGTTTAAACCCAGCTGTTCAGTGCCCCTGCATATGGAAGTATGGTTTCGTTGTAGGACTATATCTTTGTTCAGAGCTGTTATCCTCTAAGGTCAAGATAGCCATGATAATTGCCAACCTTTGCAGAGGACACGAACTTTAAAAAGGATTTACGTAAAACACATTATAAAAATATATTTTAAGCTTTGAGATAATTTCATGTGGTATCCTCAATCAGCCAGCACACCATGCCAATACGAGTAAGTAATTAGTAGACGACCACTGAAATGAGAACCATACTTCCTATTTGTCGTCATTCATAACTATTGGTTACAACCTTACAACCGATCGCTGAGAGGTAACAATAATTTTCTAGACGAACTTTTAAGCATATTTTTTTACATTTCCGTTGTATACAGTACAACCTGGCGAATTTATTCTTATGTGGCATTTTTTCAGCGATGCAGAAATATATTTAAAGAGCAACCATGTGTGATAAACCAGAAATGTTAGCAACCATACTTAAGTCAATTTTAAAAAAAATATTTTGAGCTTTTTCCTTCACTGTCAAATATCTTATGTACCTAATGTAAAATGAATGGCATGAATGTTAGATATATTGACAAACAAAATCGTAACATTATGAAAAATAATTGAAAATATTTTTTTAAGAATAATAACATATGTCACTAAATATTATATTTTCTATCTGTTCGTTTCAGGTTGATCGCGAAGTTCATCTTCAGGAGGCATTCGTTCCTTGTAAGCTTAAAACAGAGTTATCGACTCGAAATTACACAATGAGGACTATTCCTAAAAACGTCTATGAAAATCGAAAATCTCTCAATAGATGTTTATATTTCAAATTATAAGTGAACATGAATTAAATTTGTTTGTCACTGTGTTCCCTCATTCATCCTTTTTCTTTCGTATGGGGCCCTTAAACAAATCCTGATTGGTGATGCGAATATGTTGAAATGTGAGGTTGGGATACAATATTATCTTCGGTCCCCAGTCATCGAGCCTTTGGGCTTAGAACCACTGCAGTAGGCACGGATTTCTTGGTTCATCATTGTGCGTGTTTGTAACACTTACAGCACGTGAAGAGAAAACAACGCATGTGATTGGTGCTTGCGAGTATTATTACCAAATAAATATTTAACCACTTTTTTCAGACTGGTCGGAAGTTGAACACGTAACCCTAAGTCGAAAGACAAGGGTTATACCAACTAGATCACTGATGTCGACATTCATTATGAAGGTGCTATTATAAACAAAAGTAAGAATATTCGACAGTTAACTTTGAACAAAATTATTTTAACTTATACAGATATGCCATGCACATGAATTTAAGGTATTTCATTCAAAGGTCGTGTGATACGGCATTTGAAATACGTCCAGTGCAAATTCCGCTGTGAGGTAATGTATACAGTGCAGCTTTGGCGGTGTGCGGTCAACAAATAATTTAATGGACGAGAACAGAAGGTAAGTCGGTGTGCAGCCAACAACAACTCAAGGCGTATTGTTGTAGACATAACTACGGCACTCGACGTGGGCGGTAGACACATTTCCAATACCTTACCAAACCTACCCATACTTTTATCTACCGTCTCTCGCCGTTATCTTTAGAATATTATATTAATAAAATTATTTACAAAATATGCATAAAAAACAATAATCTCACGGTTATTATCACTTTTACTGTGGGGACAGTACTTCGATTTTAGACAAGTACAACGAAGAAAACATGTTGAAATAAAATCCTCCTAACACTCAGGTGAACACCTTTTATTTGTGGATTCAAGAAGCAAACTGAGAATTTATATAAATTAATATAAAAAAAATACAAATATTCTTCTGCTTCCTAATACTAGGATTCACACTTGACCATACAGTAACATAAGTAGCCTTTAAATAACATTCAACCGTCTAAAACAGATATCTATGTTAGTACACGCAACCATTTATGCGAACAACAAAATTGTCATCCTAATATACGGATAGGGAATTTGCGTGGCTTGTCTGGAACAGATTATGGTATGCCTAAGAAATGTCGCCTAGCCCCTGGATACCCAAAACCAAACTCTTTAAAATAATAATACATGATGGCTGGAATTTCTTCTGCTTAGATCAAAAGCTGCCAAGAAAGCAGTAAAATATAAACAAATAGATGTTGGCAGACATCCCATGCATAATCATCAACCCTAATCGTAAAGGAGAAGATGCTTCCTTTAAGTCACAAGTTACCTATTGCCACAAATGTCTTAATTAACAGAGTGAAAGAAACGCTTTACCCATCAAGACTAGATTAAGATGGTTGGTTTGAAAGTTCAAAACAGGCGTGGGTTGATCCAGGGACCAATAAAGATAGTGTTCAAACTATGTGCTTTTGGTGAAGAGCAATGTATGGCACACTGTACATAAAGTTAAGATACCAGACAAAGTGCACCATGGAGAATTTGGTCCATATAAGTAAGTGATGGTGCTATTGAAATTGCTGCTTATTAGCGGACAAAATATGTTCGTAGTCATCATATATGTAAAATGATGTAAAGTATATATCTGATTGGTTAAAATAAATAACTAATATAGCAATAAGCGAAAGAATTTGTGTTGTGTATTTAAAGTTTAATATAAAATCTGAAATGAAAATCATATTTGAGGAGTTCTTATATTATTTACTGTTAAAACTGAAGTGGTTTTTATTTGAAAACCAAGCAAAGATACGAACTTTATAAATTTATTTAAAAAATACCTATTTACCAATTCTTTGAAATTTTTATGGTATTTTTTTCAAATATTTTTTAGGAAACAACTCAGATGAATGTAAAATAACAAGGGTTGGTCTTACCTGCTTTAGCAGGAGCCTATTAGATTGAAATAAGTACCTACTCTTAGGGATATTCTAAGAACAATGAAATGATTAACAAAACACAAAATCAACCTATTATTATATAAGATTGATTGATCGATCACTTGGCGCTAAAGACAATTTAAGTTGATCCGACCTACGTGGCATAATGCCAGAACACTTGTCCTGCACCCAGAAATTTCAGTATCTATTCCGAAACGGGTGAATTTCCGTTTAAGAAATATATAATTTTTAAGTTAATTCTTAAATGACAATGAACTTTAAATATTTTTTTGTGAATACGTGTCATTAAATATAGTAATTAATGTTACCCATTACTAACTAAACATATACTAGTACCTTCAAAGCTCTTTACACAAGGTATTGAATACAGAATAGTAAATTATTAAGACATTTTATGATCTCATTCTTCTTAATTATATTTAAATTCCCCTATACCCATTTATTTTTATGGTTATTAAAAATTATTAAAGTTTAATATGTCATATCCTCTTAATAATTTCCTGATAAGATTAATAAAAAGCTCAACACTTTCCAGAATTGATTGCGAGGCTCGCAATCATCGTTTCACTACTCGATCAAAACAACACGCATTTTTACTTATCAATCGTTGTCTCTCAGTTATCCATTTAGTAATAACTTTTTTTATTTATAATAATTTCCCAGTATTCAAGTGATTTGTATGCGATAGTATTGACGCAAATAGGGATTTTTTAATTCCTCTTCTTTCAGTGCTCCTGTCCTGGCTCCATGCCAGGACAATCGTTCCAAAGGCGAGCCAAGTGAATAATGATGAAGCACATATGATGGAGCCAGGACAATAGATCCAAGGCGAGTCAAGTGAATAATAAATAATCGAGATAATTTTTTAATGTTGATTCAAATCCATGATTCATTTAAAAAATATTTTTATATGACCTATTTTTTTAATGTAACGTATCATCTAATATTAAAAAGCTAATTGAAAATTTCTATGTTCAAATTGAAAAGACAGAAAACTCTTTAAAAGTTCCAAGAAATTTTGTTTTTCAAAGCAGTAAAGTATCTTTGAAGAATATCAACTTCAAGATGTCTACTAAGTTTGTAACGCGATAGGACAGAATGAAAAACTAAAATAAAAAATTTTGGTGTCATTTTTTATTAAAAATTGAACAATAATTGAGAGGCGTCAATATCTATGATGGATTTTGAAAAAAATAAAAAGGCACATAAAACGATTATTCCAAAGCACAATGTAGGGTATTTAAATGTCAAACTGTGAAAAGTATGATAATATAACTGTATATTAGTACCAACATTGATGTGTATCGTAGAGGTGAAACGTAGACTGCGCGCGCTGAGAGAAATATGTGGTATACCAATGTATGAAGGAATGAAAATTAAAGCAAATAGCCTCGTAGGCTTTCACATTAATCATTGTCTTATTGGAAGATCTTTCGGAGGTGAAATTTGATTGGTTATCACTTATAACACAGTTGAAACCACAAGTTCTGAAGGTGAGATCTGAAACGATCTCGAAAAGTTGACACTTTGAGCCAAAAAAGGGTATAGAAACCCTAAAAGACTATTAAAATGTATTACAATTATTTTATATGAAGTTAAACTAAAGGTTGATGTGTTAAGTGGTGTAAAAAGAGAGGGCAGTTTGTTGAGACATGTTAGAGGATGGGTAACAAAAGACATCTATAACTGGAAGTTGTGGAAGAAAAACAAAATGCGTTTAATATTTAAATGAACATTTTAACAAATTTTAAACGAAACACTTTATTTCGAATTCAATTCTAAACGCAATGCACAAATAACTAATATGTATGCGAAATTTAACAAACTACATTTTCAGGACTAGTGCACCTGAACATTGTTAGTAGGTGTAGAGCATTTAGGCTACTTTTTATGCTAAATTATATTTTTTATCTGGTAAAAAATCGGGTTCCGCCGAATTATATGATATGTCCAGTTTTGGTAATAGCCCAATTATTTTTCTTTAGCCCGTTGACTATTCTAAGACAACTGACTTACACCCGCAAAAATCCCACATAACAATTCAATAAGTCCGAACTATAGCCGCCACTCTTAAGATATTTAACCATTTTCAGCAAAAAATGTATTGGCACAATTTTATTAAAACAATCAAATCTGAGTTTATTTAAATCAAACCCAATCTGTTGAAACTTTATTAAAATATCAATCTGATTGTCCCTGCGCCGTAGCTAAACAAAATACGCGGCTAAAAAATTAAAAACTTATTATATACTCGTATATATACATTTTAAACTATCACTTCATTATAACTATAATATAATAGTATTTACGTATTTCACAGTTATTCACTACGAAAAAAACAATTGCACAAAACACTAGAAGACGATTATGATAATTTCGATCTGTCCTTCAATCTGTCGTTGTTTTCATTCTATGGCGGAACCAAAGTGCCGGATGCCAAATAACATATTTAGTGTGGCCCCACATTTTCAAATTTCTCGTTGTATTTAGCAATAATAAACGACCTAAAATAAGACACGTTTACTTTTTTATTTGAAATATAAATAAAATTATTTTTTAACGTACATAAGTCGGAAAAAATCTTAATGGTACATTTGCTCGTACTGCCGCATATGTTGATTATTCATTAATTCATGGAATATAATTTGTATTTAAATTTAATTCATACCAAAAAAAGTTCTAATCGCTGTCAGTAGTGGAACTTCAATCAATAAAGTTGAATAATATTTTTAAATCTAGCTGATGGTTTTTATTTCTTAACAAAAAACAAAACGTTAAAAATTAATGGAAAACCGTTCTGACGAAAATTATTAAATATAGGAGGGATATCGATTTAAGGAGTGAAGAAATAAGTACGTGTTTCCTAAGGCTAGATACAAATATTATAAGTTATAACCCATATAAGAATGGTAACCTATTATTAGGAAGGTTCCTTTGTAATTTGATTACGGGATCTTTTAGTTAGATCAAGAATGAAAGATTTTAATACACAATTTTATCGCATTTGATGGGAGATATGAGTGTTTCGGGTTGGATGATAATTCGTCAAGAATTTTATTATTCCTCTCATGATAAGTTTAAGTGGTTCATTGACTGGGATATGGTTTTGTTAATTAAGTGGTCAGAGCCGCTTTGTACCATGATGCAGCCATTGAAAATAGTTTTTAAAAAGTAAGGATAGCTTTAATAAATATATAATAATATTTATTTAATAGTTTGCACTTTTCGTTCATTGGATGTAGGTATGTATAGCAAAGGTTGTGGGGTGGGTTGTTAATTTCTTTGAATTAGTTAATTATGCCAAGGGTTGATTCACATACATACATGCTTCGGTTTTATAATGAGAATTTCAAGAAAATTTAGTAGTACCGATATCCTTCGATATTTATATAATTATCAAATAAAAACTTAATTAGAATATGCATCTGCAGTTTGAGTTCCTCATCAGCTCATATATAAGAATAATATAGAACAAATACGAAAAATCCTCGGATGTCTATGGTACAGAACAAAGGGCGATTACCCAAACTATAGAAGCCTAACTATAGAAGCCTAACTATAGCCTAACTATAACTATAGAAGCCTTACTATAGAAGCCTCGAAACAAGAAGGCATGAATCCATTGCGATATTCTTAGTAGAGGTTGCTTTAACTGTGCCGCGATACTAGAAACACTATGTCCCTAATAAACATAGCCATGCAAGGAATCACCCTCTCTTCTACATATCAACTTACAGAATGAATATAATGGCTAAACACTCAATCACGAGTGGTATTGAAAAATTTAACCAACTGAGTGACACGGTGGATATATTCTCGGCCCCATCTAGCAAATTGAGAAAAAATTTGGCCCATAGTCTTCCTTACGAATAAGCTAATTAGAAGCAGATCCTCTTTGTACAACATGAGAAATCCATGCAAAGTGGATAAAACAAAATGCTTGTAAGTAAGTTTGATAACTTAAATGAATGTTAATTTTGACAAAGTAATGAAACAATAATCACGTATCGGTATTTATTTTATCATGTTCATATGTCCTCAGTAAGATAAGGCCAAATCTTAGTTTAGTTTACTGGGGTCATGAAAAATTACAGACAACAAACCCATATCGATTTAGTTTGAGAGTGTCCACTTGAAATTGCTTGTCTTATTTTTGACATACAATATACGAGGCATATTCAGAAAGTAAGTGTACTGAATTTTTGTAGGTTACAATTTTTTTTTATTTTAACAAAAAAATTACGTGGTTACCGTAGTACATATGTAAGCTATTTTTCGACATAGTCGCCATTCCTCTCAATGCAGGTGGTGAAACGGGGTATCAATTTTTTGATGCCTTCCTCGAAGTAGTTTCCCGCCAACCCCTCCGTCCACTTCTCCACCTCCTCCTTTACCTCCTCGTCGGTTGAAAACCTTTTTCCACCCATGTGCAGCTTCAGGGAGGTAAAGAAATAGTAATCTGAATGTGCTAGGTCAGAGGAATGCGCTGGATGGTTCAGGACATCCCATTTAAACGAGGCGAGCAGTTCCTTCGTGGCGTTGGCCGTGTGTGGTCTGGCATTGTCGCGCAGCAGACAGACTCCCTTTGTCAGCATGCCCATCCTCTTGTTCTGAATCGACCTCCGCAATTTTTTTTAGGGTCTCACAGTATCTTGCAGAGTTGATGGTCTCCCCTTGAGGCATATATTCAATTAAAATTATGCCTTGACAGTCCCAAAACACGGATGTCATGATTTTCTTGGCTGAAATTGTGGTTTTGAACTTTTTGGCGGAGGGTGAAGAGGTGTGACGTGACAGTTTTAAGCTCACGACACCACTTGTACACACTCGTACGATTAAAAGCTTTATCACCATATGCATTTTTCACCTCATTATAAACCTCAACCGGTGGTTTTTCCTTCGAAACGAGATAACGGATGACGCCGCGTATTTCGCACTTGGCGGGAGATTTGATTGACATTTTTCACGAAACGTGTTGTCGCGTCGACACTTCTCAACGTACTGACCTCGAACCAGTCTCGTTGCGGAGGGAAAGGGTCAGGCTACACGGAAGTGTAGCCAACATGTCGAAAATAAAATCCATCCGGTCGTGAGAGCCTCAGTACACTTACTTTCTGGATACGAATAGTATTATTATATGTATACGTATTATTGTAACATACAATAAAAAAATATATATAATATATGGTTTGTACTATATTACGCTTTTTGTGTATATAGTATAACCTGGCGAATTTATTTTTAAGTAGAAATCTCTTACAACGAATCAGAAATATATTAACATTTCCCTTCCTGTGCTAAAAAAATCCGCGCGTTCCGGGGCTGTGTATTCAAAACACATGTAAAAATGAGCGATATAAATCGGAAAATAAGAATATTCATAGCCAATCGCTTAAATTAATTAAATTTGAAGTCAAAAGTGATAATAATTAAAATTTAATTCCTGAAAACATAAAAAAAACATCGGCTGACGTTCACAAAACGGGCTAAGCGACCACCTCAAACAAAAGCCTGCGAGCTACTGAGCGAGAGAAGCGAGCAAACATAGATTCTATTTCTTGCGTTCCCATATACCGAAGTAGAGTGAGAATGAGACGGGAATAGCGTCGCTTCCTCACCCATAGCGGTTTTTAGAATTAATATACCTACGTCACACACTGGCACACGTTTGATTGTATTGGTAAATTTATTTCCGATTTTCACAAAATATTCCTGACGTGGCCGATAAGTGTTAATTATTATTAATAGTATTTTTTAATTCAATGCGTAAATGTATTACGGTGGAATACCTAAAATCTGAACCCATTATTTATTATATTTATAGAGATATTAAAGTTTTTAGAAGCAATGTGTACTAGTTACACATCACAGGACAGGAAGGGTTAAAGAACTGACGTGAAAACCAGACTTTTTAAAACAAGGATGCCAAGAGGAATCAAATCCGCAGCTTTTGGCTCTGTAGACGGGTGTTTACTAACTAGGCTTCAGAGATCATCATACTGATATTTACTCATAAATCATACCAAACTCTTCGTTACTCCATTAGATCTCTAAAGCGTGATCTTTTAAAAAAAAATATGCATTTATTGAACAAAAATTGAAACAGATTTTTTGTGAAATACTTATAATATATTATTTGATCTTAAAATAATTTTGATTTGTTTATTGATTGTACCAAAAAATATTAATTAAGGACTATATTTATGTCAAATCTGCTTTTACCGAAGAAGAAAACTTACAAAAAAGCAGTCATCGAGTTTGTTGTAGTAGTGATAAGTTTTCAAAGTCTGCTTTTTGTTGTTTTTTTTATTTAAAAGTAAAAAATTCTTATTATATTAAAAACAATTTGTTTTATGCATGAAAGTTTATATTAAATTGGATTTAAAAAATGAGCACGCCGTGAAACAAACAAGGGAAATAAAGTCAATGTGGTACTAAACACAAATACTCAAACCTAGCGATATCAAGATGTGCTAAAAATATAGTTAAGTGCCAACTTTGATGAATGAGAGTGAAAGTGGGCGTTGAAAATAAATTAAAATAAGCAAGTAAATGCGATGGAAATATGTGTCCTGAGAAAAATGTGAAATGTGTCGATGTATGGAAAGAACAAAAAATGTAATTACTAAGTTTGAATGTGAGATATAAAGTGATGTGATGATATATTGAAAAAGAGGACGTTTAGGTGGTTTGGACATCTTGAACGGGTAGATGACGAAAGACTGACTATTTACGTGAGCGGGAGTCATGGTAAAAAATGATCAAGAAAAGTATAAATGGACCGATTAAATAATATTTTGAATAATATGTGTTTGTAAAATGCATTTAATATTTATTTTAAAGACTGAATATTTTTTTAAATAAATCACAATTCTGGCTGTAATACGACATATTGCTTTGTTAATAGCGGTTCTGTGTGATATGAGTTCAATGCAAGAGGCAATTTCCATTTGTTACCAACAAGCGGACACATCGCGTGAAAACAATTTTCCTATTTAGCTGCAACTTTTAATTATTGACTATGCAACAGTCGCTAACATTAACTCGAATAGACATCTAGAATGTTTGTTGTTTATTAACAATTGTGCGCTGGTTATTTGAAAAAATGAAAGTTTTAAGAAGTGCAAAAATAAATTGTAAATATAATAGTGAATACTCGGAACGGTGTATGAGAAATGGATGATTGCATATCTGCAAGAAATGTATCATATTGACTGCCGTCCAGAAATAAATTCAGTGATAAAAGCAAAGAAAATCTGACTGGTTATTTCTGTGGGTAACACGATTGACATCTACTCGAGGGTTTTGGGTTCGATACCGATGGAACCAATAAAAAAATAAAAGATTTTCTGTCTCGCCGAATTCATTTGGTAACAATAGTCACGACGTGTGCTAGAGGTGTGCAAGCTTCGTAGCGTCTTCACATGCGGTAGTACTGTCAACAGTTGCGATGACAAACCACGAGTTTCAGCAATGGCTTAGATCAGGGGTCTCCAAACAACGGCCCGCGGTAGCGGGCCGGATATGCCCGGTACATTTATACAAATACACACAAAAGTGACGTAATTTATCTCTGCAAGATGTTACTATTATACATTTAGAATGGTCGTAAGTAGTCCTAATAATACGTAACGTACAGCACGCGCATCGGCTATCTCTGCCGCAATGAAATGTCCTTGACACTTGCCCGTAAGTACCAACCGAAATTGCGAACGGAGCGGAGTCCATCCCCGCCTCTGCGCCATATATAATATATCTCACTCGCCGGCTAGTCCCAATACGAAAATTTGCGCGTAACTCAATACTACAGTATGTTGGTACGATGAGCTAGCTAGATCTTGGCCCTTGGGACTTAGTGGAGGAGTCAGTGTGGCCCTTAGGCTAAAAAGTTTGGAGATCCCTGGCTTAGATAATAAAATTACAAGACAGGTGAACAAAACATCCGCAATATCTGAATGTCTCAAATATAGTTTATGGAGAAATACGATTAAGTAATAGAAAGTATGAAACATGTTTGAGACTTGTAATGACATATGTATTGAAACTTGACCTGATACCACACGAACAAAACCACTTCTTGTAATCAGTAATATATGTCCTGTGATGTACGAGTCCATCCATTATGTCATGTAACTCATGACTGAGCATCGTGACTTCCATGATAGCCTCTGGTGATTCGAAGGGCAGTGTTTAATGATAGTCTAGTTGCGTCTCTTACTTGATCAGTCTAATGCATTGGAATTTTTGTTATTGCGCGTCGTCTTTCCACGTCTCCAGTAACAACAAAACACTCCAAACTGTCTCCTTGACCACGAGCAATGCGTCCAAAGAATCGGAGGACTCGTCGAAAGCATATTGTCGACAATCTGTCAGTGATTCTCAGTTATTCGAGAATGGAGGCATTAGTTTGCCTTGCTGCCCATGAAATTAGTAACATCCTTATGCAGCACCATAACGCAAATACATATATTCGACGTCTCTCGCTTGCTCTCAAAGCCCAAGTCTCCGCGCCATATATGAATATTGAGAAGACGAGAAACTTAACTAGGCGCATTTTCGTCGTGATAGTGATAGTTCTGCTATTAATGCTGCGATGTACGAGTATAACTGGTTAAACAATCAGACGAGTATAACTGGTAAAACAATCAATATTGTAAGATAGGGAAGATAGATAAGATGTTATTCGCTGGATCATGTTAAAATAATGGATGAGATCCGAAGTGCCCGTACAGTTATTCCATAGGAAGCCGACCACCAGGTAAGCTTCCAATGAGATGGAGGGAAAGTTAAGATTCCACGTCTCATGAATAATAGAAAAAAACGAGAAGAAAAAAAATAAGTCAACCATCAACAGTGATCTCATTTTCTCGGTTATTGAAAATGTTTCCTATAAGCAAGGATACGTGTTAACATTTATTCATTGTATTTTATTTTAGTTCAACGATCAAATTACGCCTATGATATAAAATATTACAAAAGAAAGGTCAACATTGGCACGTAAGCAGTATTATTTACTTAAAAAAACGAATCCATCATAATCACAAAGCAAACCCGTATAATTTCCTCAGTTTCTCCGACCGACTTCTTCACTTCACTCTTTTTAGTAGTCAAAGTCATATGAAAGTCCATACCATGACAATATTGATTGCCTAATCTATGTAGTTATATTAAACAGGAATGAAGAAATTATTTATTTGTTGTAATTACTTCATTGTGGAATAAAATATTTCACAATTACTGGGTGGTATAAGACTAAAATATATTAAATATTGAATGTTGAAGTGTTATTGATATCAAGTTACTCATTAAAAATTGACATATTATTTTAGAAAATAGTTATGACTCATTGTTGAAAATCGCTTAATGCCTTGCGAATGCGTCATTCATTCTGTGTCCCGTTCCACGCAACTGGATGGCGGCATTATCAGGCTCTTGCATGAATAGCACTGTAGTATCGGAGCAGAAATATCCAAAGCGATTCGGTCTTTCCTAGTCCTGGATCTTGTTCTGCTCCACTCGGTCGACGTAAACAGCGAAGTGTCACGTCGGGAAATCAGTCACTTGGCACATATCACCGCTAATGGCGTTCTTCTCTTCACCCGACCTCCCTGTTCACCCAATCCTTCTTAATATAACCCCTTCTTGTTAAAGGTTTGGATCTTTACCGAAAGCAAAATACACGAGGATTGGATAAAAAATAATTTTTATTGCACTTTCCGATGTTTACATCTCAGATGTATTATATAATAACAGTATTAGAAGTTATTTAAAAAGTTATATAAACGACCTCTCTGGCCAAGTTAAGAGTTTTTGTTCGATTCCTCTTGGTACCAATTTTGTTCAATAGGGTTAATGTCTAGTTTTCACTTAATTTCTATTTAATATCTTTCTGATTAGTTGCAAGAAATTGCCACATGACAATTAACCCGCTTGGTTGTATTGTAAACGATGAATGTGTAATTTAAATACATAATAAAAAAAAACACTAAAATAACTTTAAATTAACGTCAGCAAACTTATTAGCAACAGTATAACTAAAAATTTAAACGAAATTTCAACTAAATCAAGATACATTAGGAATTGAATCCGGGATAAAATCAATATACAAAAAAATTTACGAGGAAATTCATTCACTTATTATAAATATAGTGTTTTTGGATTGAGTTTGATGTTACACATAATACTTCCACTGAATACAGTACAGCCTGGTACTATATGCTTTTTGCCATATATAGGAAAATGTCTTCCAATCAACAAGATATGTTACATGTTTATAAGTTTATGTGAAAATGCAGGTTGGAATGATATTTTTGGGTTTCATTAAAAATCGAACCTGGTCTTCCCGGGTTTCAAGTCCTCCATTCCTTTTTGTTCAAAATAACATCTATTCTGAGCATAACACATCTGATTTTAAAAAAAGGAATAAAAAATAAAATTTATTTATTTTCTTAGTAGTCAATTGAACACGATTATCCGTTGATCTTTAAAGCCAGATGTCATGACCTTTACTATTTCTTTCCCGTTTTCTGGTTATTCTTTTTTATATTGGTATAATTAATATTACTGCTAAACAAATCAGTGTTGGCAAAAACAACATACTATATATGAAAGAAAAGAAACTTAAAATAATTTTATTTTCTCAATTAGAAGAATAAATAGATCATAGAAAATTCAGCTTAAAATGTCATGAAGAGTTTGTACTTCCTAGTTAGCAAACGAATATGACCATTATTAAATATTTAAGTTTATATAGAAGAGATTAATTATTTATTCATAGATTTTCAGATTACTGTGCGAATTTTTTTTATTTTTTGTTACAAGATTTAACAAAACACAACATTTTTATTTAATTAATTATTCGTAGATTATTTATCGTTTTCCAAAAATCTGTACGATAAATTGTTTTAACTTAAATTTTCACTAAATAGAAAAAATATTATGCTTCAGTGTAGAAATAAAAATAATTATTTAAAAAATACACAACTCTACAAAAAATGTTGACAGCTTAGCACTGTTTTACGATTGTCTTTTATTTAGGGCATTTAATCTATATGATTCTCAAAATGTGTCTCTTTTTGTCAGTATGTCTCATCTTTTATGTAGGGCATTTAATCTATATGATTCTCAAAATGTGTCTCTTTTTGTCAGTATGTCTCATCTTTTCTCTCTTAATTTATCGGTAATTTATGCACAAATTAAAAATATTTCAACATCTTTTCATTTAACCAACATTGTTTTTACATAATTATTTAATATATTATTTTATTTTCTCTTTTTCAATTGGAACAAACCATTTTGAAATAGGATGCCTTGTATTAAAAAAAAAACGTCAGTCCACTTTTTTAACGTAAATAAACGTATATGAAATTAGAATATGGCAAATTTGCATTAAATCGTCGGTTTATTTTAGCACTTAGAATTTAAATTCGAAATGGATTGAGTTAACGAGTAGGATATATACATATTCCCACCAACCATTCACGCTACAGTCATTCCATTCGGAAACGTGTTGCGGCTCGTGAATCCGTCAGTTAGGTGAACATCGTTCAACTGACTACCGATAAATAGATGAATCTATTATCCCAGTGGCGGGGTTTCATTGCATCAAGGTTTAGCTAATTCAAGGTGTTTTAAACTTTTGGGGCGTCAAATTTGACGTTTGTTTTATAGAAGCATTTTGTTTTTCCTTTAAATTATAAATCATTTCTCCTTAATAAAAAAGTAACCTTGAAAATATCCGTGACCTAGTTTTTAAGATAGCTATTTACCAACTTAGAGCTTACGGCTTCGATTCCCGTTAGAACCCAGTTTTTTTTTTAAATGTTGCAGTCTGATTATTCTTAAATTTTTTTTTGTAAGTTCTGGTAATATTCTTCAAATTAATGCTTTTAAAAATCACGTAGAATCGAAACTTTTAAGATGTGGATTTCCAGACGTATCCTAAAGATTCCCTGTACAAATCGTGTTACAAATGTATGACTAAGACCAGAAAACAGTTTAAAACTGTGAAGGTTCACAAATTGCCGTATCTCGGATAGTAATAAAAGGCACGTGTTAGGTATATTTTTACAGTACACCTCATTTAGGAAAAAAATAACACATAGGTGGGCAGAGGAAAACGTCGCATACCTGGGCTTAAGAACTTGTAGGCATGATTTGAGTGCAGTTTTACTGAGTTATTCCGGGCTACAATAAACAAGATAAATATTGCCATGACGGTGGCCAACTTCTAATACAGGACGGTAACTCGAAAAAAAATTTCAAATGCTATCGGTAATATTTATTTTATGTTTTAAACTAAGAGATACATCGTTTGAAAGGAAATTAAATTATCGAAACGGATAAGGATGTCAAAAAGTTAATTAGGGTTAACTTAGTTAATTAGGGTTAACAAGTTAATTAGGGTTAACTTAGTAAAAATAACTATTTTATCTTATGTTGTCTTCTAATCTGGGAGGTACAGGTTTGATTCCTGTTGATAATTAAATTTAAAAAGAAAAAGTTCCAATCTCGTTTGGATTTAAGGTCTATTCAACATATTTCTGGCTCGTTGGAAGAATTTGCCATAATCCAACCAGGCTGAACTTCCTAAGACAAAAGTGTATTGACAGTATCTTTAAAAAAATCTATTTCAACAAATTAGTTTTATTCATGTTCAAAAAATGTCTCCTTATATGAATTTTCTCTCCATAAAAAGAAAACAAAATTTTCTGCAAAAAAAAACATTTTAATGGAAAAATCGTGAAATAAATTAAAAAATATATGTGTTTTTGGCTTAAAAAACCTAATATCCGCTCATTTAACGCCAAAGTAGAGAACAAGGCAAAGAAGAATTGTATCGTTAATGTGTTTGTACAGTTCAAATGTTATCTTCATTATCTAAATGATTAATTCGTTCTGAATTTTTATAAGTGTATAAAATAAAGTTCTTCAAGTCAACATTTCCTCTGTTGAATCCATCAAACGAATAATAAAATTAAAGACGAATGATTTTTCTAAAAGATCATTGATAAGTAAAACAATGAGAATTCTGCTTTAATGCCCTTATTAACTCAATTTAAAAAACAATTCAATATAAAGTTTACGTTTTAAATTCAGATTAAATCGCGAGCAAAGCTGTTAAAGCAAATATATAAAACTCGAAAAAGATGAACTATTCTTAAAAAAAACATGGATTGTTAATATAGGCAACATATTCCATAGTTTTAAAAGTATAAAGGATTATATAGCATAATAAATCACTACGAGCGTTTCTCAAGTTATTAAACTCGTCAACATGGTTGAAGGGTCACCCCTTTTATTTTACGTAGGGAGGTTAAATATTCGTTTCTTTAGATATTTATGTTAGATTTTTTACCTCAGCGGTATTACTAGGAGATATGTCTGTATTTGCATAAATTAATGTGATTTTTTTACCTCAGGGGTATTACTAGGAGATATGTCTGTATTTGCATAAATTAATGTGATTTTTTTCGACAGATTCATTAATTCATTCGTATGGTGGTACCCTTCAACTCATCAAAATAGGTGTTTCGAACATATTGACGAGCGTAGCCGTAAGACAACATTGTTTTCGGCTACACTAATTGAGCGTTCGGGTTTAGAACCACTAGAGTAGGCACGGGATTCGCGGTTCGTCATTGCACGTGTTGACAATATTACCGCACTTGAAAAAACAACAATACTCACACACGTCTAGCGCGTGTAACTATTTTTCTGGATTGCGACGTATTTTTTTCGGGTATCATCATCAACATAACCTCCGTGACCTAGTTGGTAATACACTGGTTTCCCAGCCCGGAAGTTGCGAGTCCGATTCCTGTTGGAACCCAAATTTTGGAACCCAAACCATCTCATCGTACTCTTATTCAATTTACTTAAAGCATCACATTACGTTCACATTCATCCCTTATCACTTCATTCTGATTCTGTCATATATTATCCCTCCATGTATTCTTCTCAATGTATGCATCTTTATAGCATTAATATGGTTCCTTTCAGTCTTTTCCACATTCACGTTTCAGTACTACATTGGCACCAACATTCTATTGTGGATTATCATCATCTTAGCAGATTTTGATACTGTCCGGTTCAAGTATATATGTTTTAGTGCCCCATTGACTTTGTTTCCTATCGATTCACGCCGTTCGATATTTTTCTTAACTCTTCCACCATCTGAGAATATACTATCCAAATAGCAGAATTCCTCAATTGCTGAAATTTTTCATTTATGTGTCGCATTTACTTTTCCTTTCACACTTTTCTATCATCATAACTTTAAATTTTACAACATTCATTTTCAGATCTTTTTCATCGCATCTCTCATACACTTTACTTATCAAATTCTCCAATCAACCTTCACTCTCCGTCAACACTACTCTGTCATCTGTATACAGCAATTCGCATACGTTCCCATTTGACAAATTATCTATTTATTTATTCATATGGTATCCTTCAACACATCCAAATTGGTAAATCGGTCATATTGACTAGCGTAGTCGAGATATAACATTGTATTTGGCTTACAACCATTTGAATAGGCAAAGAACTCGTGATTCGTCATTGCACGTGTTAGCAATATTACCACACGTAAAGAGGCAACAATACTCGCACGTGTCTAGCGCTTGGGATTATTGTTACTAGACAAACTCTTATACCTGACGTGCATCGTCTTACACTAACTATGTCACAAATCTATTAAATTCAATATTCTAAAAGACAGATAAGAAAATTGAGAATTAATTCTATGGTCATGGTCAAAATTCTATAACATAGGTTGTACATTTAAATTTTAAACTAATTTAATAATAAACAAATTAAAAATCAAATTGATTGCACGCGTACATAAAATTCAGTTTTTTTGTTCATATACAAAATTTTTTTTTTTCAACGTTATAATTATATTGAAATTGGCCTCTGTTCGTGCTGCGTATGAAATTAAATCTGTTATTTATTTCATTATATTGAACTATCTTAACAAATGAGGTTTTATGCGGATTGCTGTATGCTGATGATAGATTTTGTCTTAACGCAAAATAAAGATGAATTACAAAATTTGATAAGTAAATTACATCAGTGATGCGAAGATGATGACTGAGAAAAGTATGACTGGACCTAGGAAATGTAATTTTGAAACAAGGAAAAGTAAAAAGTAAAATGAATAAAAATAATTGCATGAGAGATGTCTGATGCGGAGGAAGCGAAATAATTATGTCTTAACAGGAAAGTTTGGCACTCTGTCCTCTCTGCCTATCCTACAATTATAAAATGAGATGCTATATATGTATGTCACTAAGAAATCGAAGTGAACGAAATATCTAGTGTATAAGTGCAGTGATATTAAAACATAACTTTTTAAGCATTGTGAGATAGTAAAAGTAAAAGGAGTATTTATAAAACTCCGTTTAGAATGCAAACTCTCCTCAAGGGTGCTCTAACTCGACATTTTAACACACTATTATTGACAGATTAAAACAATACAAAATAAATATGCATATAAGTTGAGTGAGTGTAAGGATAGGAAGGTAATCGCTGCAGCCATTAGATTAGGTTTGCAAATATGGAACGAATTATATGAGATTTATTTTTAAAACTAATTCTAAGAGTAAACGTCTGGCGTTCAAACTTCTTTGTCTGCCTCGACAGGAAAACAGCGTGATGGTACTTTTTTTTATAATTATCAATTTATGAGCATCTACATTACTTTTTGGTAGAAATATTTATGTTGTGCTTTTTAGTTTTAGTAAAAAATATATATCTGGATGGTTATAACAAATGTTATACCAAAAAAATCTTCATTCAATTGAACAAAGTGATCATGCCTCTTTGAACTTTATTGTTAATTCCTAAACGTCTTTATCAATTAGCCGATGATTAATTTTAGATAATAGAGAATATACTCGAACACAAAGTATATTTCTTAGTTAACAAGATGACCTCAAAATAATTCCAAGAAAGTGCCGACTGGAGCTTTGAAGCGAATTCTCTTCGTTTTAGTGTTAATCCCCTTAATTCCTGTTGCCAGTCAATTATCCCCATTTAAATCCAATTGCGTTGCACAAACACAGTATCCAACCCCCGCGGACCTGGTCTCCACTCTGTCTTGAGGGGGTAACATCTTGGGCGAGGGCTGAAAACTTTCTACTTACTCTTCAAATATTTCACTCAATTGATCAGCGAAAATATTTCACTCAATTGACATGCTTGCAAAATAATTAGGATAAATATATTTTTAAATTATATTTAATTGAAATGTTTAAATAATTTGTAAGTTTCTTGATTCGTATAACTTTTACACATAAACATGTTTCGTAAATATGCTGTGTTGAATTACCTAAAATCCGGGATTTATTGGACTCCCTGTTTCTAATGTTCAAAATTTCCCAATATTTTTAATTTAATATAAATGAATTAAGCTCAATTTAACTTTGGTGTTAACAGACCTTATTTCTGGAAACAAAAGTTTTATGAGCTGGAATGTTTTACATGTACTGTAAAAAAGTAGAGAACTGGATCACATTTATTTAATTTTCAGGTGAATAATTCTTAACTTAATTGTTAACTTTTTACTTACATTTTTGAAAGAATAGGAAGAAAAAAAATTGAAACAAGTGTCAAAATAATGACCTATAATAAAAGTATTTTTAATATTCTTTGATTGCTGTTCATTTGCACTGTAAGAATTTATGATACAAAGCTCTCAGGATGGTGAATTACCTTACCCAAAAAAAATCTTTGATTCTCCATTCTGTGAGTGTAGCTTAATGTGTGGCCTGTGACTAAAATTGTCTGTCTACCAATACTTCCAACTTACACTCATTGACATTTGTTTCTATCAAGGTCTATTTCCTTAATCTCTTTAATTCTGAGGAATTTCAATACCTATATGTTTCCTAAAGTTTGTTTATTCTTGTAAAAACGCTCTCTGAAAATGTTAAAACGCTCTCTGAAAATTTGATTATTTCTTCTTTTCAGATATTAACAACATCATTAGTCAGTTATAGCCAGATAATATATAATAGTTTAGACTCCTCAAGTTACATAATAATTCTGACTGCCATATTCTAGTTGGTAAGACACCTGTCTTCCGATTCGGGGGTTAGAGAATCGATTCCTTTTGGTACCCGGATGTTTAAAAAAGGTTCCAGATTGGTTGTCACTTAAAGCTTATTTAATACTTTTTTAGTAGATTGAAAGAGATTGCCACATAAACCCGCCAGGTTGTACTTTATAAAGCAAAATGGCAATAGAATAGTAATACAATAGTCTTTATTTTTTATAACCAGAAAAATTGTATGTTTTTGTTTATGTAATATTTTAAAGAATATTAATCAATTAATTTTCACCCAAAACTAGTACGAAAGTATTTACCCTTTTGTATTATTATATCTATATTCAAAGCTGCTCTACAAAAAGTTAAGATTCAGTTGTAAACTCTAAATAGGAGAGCAATTGTAAATACAAATAAGGAAAAAAAAACTCAAAAATCAATATTTTATCTTCCGTAATTTTCATGCTTGCATATTGAGAGAAAACCTTAAAGAGTACAAAAACAATAATTTGAAAATGTGATGTAAACCGCTGTCTATTTTATTCGAAGGATTGAAAAATCACAACCCTTAAGACAAATGGATTTCAAACACCCTGTTTCCGTAAAAGGGTTGAAGGGAAGCATTAACACTGATTTTATTTAACTCGGCTGTTCCATTTGGTAAAATAATAAATGGCTTAAGAAATAAACAGAGATGGGGTTGAACCTTTTACATTTAGATCAAAGAATATGAATGTTTGTAGCTTAATTATTTTGTTATTTCCTTACTTTAAATTAACAGATTTAATGGAACATATTTCGCTATTATTTTGCCATTTAGAAAATGATAAATAAAATTTTGAGTTTCTTCGTTTAATATTTTCGAATGTGAATTGAGTTGAAATAAGTACCTAAAACGGGATTATTGTAAAATGTAACAAGAATGCAAAGTTTGATAAATAAGAGCAAAGATTTTTAATTTTCATCAAAATCTATTTATTTAATCATAATTATTAATATTGTTCCCTTCACGGTAGTCCACATAAGATAAAATATACTTTTACCAAAGTTTTTCCCACCCGCAAAACATTTGTTAAACGCACTTTTTGGGATAGCCTTTAGCTCACCCAGTAATTTTGCCTTTATCTCCTCTATAGTCGCAAAATGTAATTTCAATGTACTCTTCATCTTCGGAAACAGGAAAAAGTCGCAGGAAACCATATCCGGTTAATACGGTGGCTGCAGCATCACGTCAGTGCTGGATTTTAGCCAAAAATTCACGAGCTAGTAGTGAAGTGTGAGCCGATGAATTATCTTGGTGCAAAATTCAGATGATTGTTAACAGTTCCGACCATTTTCTTTGGTTTGCCTAACGCAAACGGCGTAAAACCTAAAAAAAATTACAATGATAAAATCGCAAACGTGTTAAAGTGCATTATAAATATTTGTCTGTCAAATAAAAAACTGCCAATTCAATGTGCCTGAAAATTTAAATGAACATCACAGATAGTGTCGCCAACGTAAGAATAAAAGATGGGCTCAATCTCAAGGCTCAATTAAAAACAAACAGCCCGCGAAATAAAATAAAATATTGCAATTTTTTATCATCCCTCGTATATGACTATATCAGAAAATAATAAACAAATTTATGTACTTTATCAGGATGTTTCTAAATAAACCTATACATACCATCACACCCTTTCTGTATTAGGATAGACAGAGAGGACCGAACGCCAGATTTTTCTATCTCGACACATATATTCGCCTCTTACACATCCATACACCTTCTCGAACAAATCCTACGAATTCTCTGACTTCTTACATTTTCTTCTTTCAAAATATTATTCACATGATCGAACCATTATTTCTTTGTTATTCCTTTACCATACCTTACTTCATGTATTCGTTCCTCATGCTTAACCATATCAGAGTGATCACCTTCATCTTATTCAATGCATCAGCCTTAGGTTCACATTCATCTCTAATCACTACTTTCCGTATTTTGTCACACATTCTTACCACATCTATTATATTCAGTACAGGTATTTCTACAGCATTCATTAGGCTCCTTTCAGTTTTTTTTCATGTCCACGTTTCACTCCCAACCAACTCCAACTTCAGATAATTCATGAATAATATGTAGATACATAGTAAGAATAAAATTGAGGTATCATCAATCAAAGGAAAAGGTAAGGATGGTGAAGAGGAAGAAAAAAGGGAATGAAACACTTTACATTACTAACTTGAATTTAAGAGTTTTCTCAGTCACCTTTTAAAACATCATTTGTCACGGAGCAAGTTTAACATTCATTTGTAATCGGTTGCAGAGTCTCACTGCATGGACAGCGTAGGACGATATAAAGAATAAATATTCAGCACCTTTCCTATTCTTGATGCCCCCTCTTATCTCCTACAAAATTCGGTGAGATAAGAGAAGGCGGCGAACTAGTTAAGGTTATTATAAAATAGTTACAGTATGTGAATTTTGAATACATTTTTCACTCTTGACCAGTTTATTTCCTTCTGGTATGAAGTGATATATGTTATATTATCGTACTTTTTCAGGTTAAAAATAAATCATGAACATTTTGAAGACGATGTTATTTGTCTAATTGCTCCTGCGTAATATTCAAATAACAGACATCTGCATAGTTATAAATTGTAAAAATCTGAGATTGCACGAGCAAATTTTTGGTTTTAGTAGGCAGGAATCTTTGTACCACCTTTAATTTTTCATGTAACAAAATATACCATATAGTGAGCCAACAAATATGTACGAAATAATTTTTTTGGAATAGATTTGAAGATTAAGAAATTATTCATGTCTGTAAAAAATATGATAGAATTTCAGCTTAATTTCTAAATAAATTTATTTAAAATTTTCCATCACTAAGAAACTATAACTACATTAAACATCATTCGGTTTCAACTTGGCAATTTCAAATAATTACATACAATTTATTTTAAAATGTCATCTAATTTCTGTCCAGTTTTTTTTCAATTTCATATCTCACAAATTACGTTTTCAAATACATTTCATATCATTCATTAAATGTTATTTTGCAATTAACAGTTTAAAATTATATTTTTTCATTACGTAAAACTAGTTCAAAATAATTAAATATTGCTCCAATTGATCGAAATAGACGTCGGCTAATAATCTTTTCACAAAGCTGGACATATCAATAAAAATAATAAATGAAAAAGAAAATTGAAATCATATCTCGATTCGTTATTGTCGACAAGTTGTAATGTTACGGTTCCAAATTACATCGTTCCCAAATCGTTTAAGTAAAAGCTCTCATTATGGCGCCGAAATTACTATTTTGGTAGGATATCCAATTATGTAATGGGGCTTATAATGTTATATCTGCGCACCATTCCTAGCATCAATGGTCAAAATATTATAAAAAATTGACCTACTTTTTTCGTTTTAGTTTGCTTTCATATTGTAACACATTATCAACATCAATGATTCAAAAACTCGAATGATATTGTTTTAATATGAATCTGTAGATGTTTTATCTGGGAATTAGCAGATGTTTTATCTGGTAATCAGTAGATGTTTTTTCTGGGAATTAATAGATGTTTTATCTGTAGATATTTTATCTGGGAATTAATAGATGTTTTATCTGGGTATCAGTAGATGTTTTATCTGGGAATTAGTAGATGTTTTATCTGGGAATCAGTAGTTATTTTATGGAATTTATCTTACACGTAATTGTTTATTTTTTTATTTTAATTAACAACCATTATTTTTTTATTACTTTCACAAAACTCTTAGTGCAAAAACTCACGCGCTACGAGGTTTGATAAAAAATGAACGAGAATTTAAATTTTGGCCAAAAAGTATGTATTTCATCATTAATATTAATATTTTCCTATTCAAAGTAATTAGTCCCTGTAGAAAAAAATACAATTTGTCAACGTTCTTTTCCAATCTGCAAAATATTTGTGGAACGTACTTTTGGGGATAGCCTTTAGCTCACTCAGCGATTGTGCATTAATCTCCTCTATGATCGCAAAACGTTGTCCTTTTAATACCCTCTTCATCTTCGGGAATAGGAAAAAGTCGCAGAGGGCCAAATCTGGTGAATACAGTGGATGCGGCATTACGACGGTGTTGATTTTGGTCAAAAATGTGTGAATTAGTAGTGAAGTGTGAGCTGGTGCATAATCGTCGTGCAAAATCCAGAAGTTGTTTGTCCACAACTATAATCGCTTTCTTCGAATCGCTATTTACGCTCCTTGATAATGCAAACATGAAGTTGGAAGACATTATTTATGACCCTTAAAATCGAAAATCAAACTGTGTTTTTTTTTGTATTCAAACCCTTTGATGGATGATTTCCATTGTATCTTTCGAATGTGTCTGAGAGAAGTAGAACTAGAAGTGTACTCGAATATATCATATTATAAGGTTTCGTGATTTCTTTACATGAAAGTATTTCATGAATAACCCTTCTTATCATTATATAGCTTTTGCAATTGCTGATCCTGTGGCTTGGATCCTGTGGCTTGGAGTCTGTTTCTAAGTATTAGAGTGGGTGGCACGTGCATCTTTAGGAAATACTTGAAGACAACCCTTTTGAAGAAGTGTTATAAACATTTATGATGATCGTATATGAAATCTATACTCATACACTACACTAGATCTAAAACCGAATGAGTTACCACCCCATATCGGAAAATCTACAAGGGTTTCTTTGTATTAGGTGTTAACATAAGTTATGTCCGTTTTTTTCCAAATTTAAAAATGAGCACCAAAAGTAAGCCATTCTAAAGAAAAATTTCTGCTCTACAAGATATTTTGTTAGCTTTTACGTTACATATATTATTTTATTTGATTACAAGCCTTCAAAATGGAATCTCAAGTAGACGAAAGGGAGCATTTTCGACACCTCCTTCTGTTCGCGTTCAATCGAGGGAATAAAGCTGCCAAAGCTGCTGGTGATATTTGCAAAGTGTACGGTGAAGATACTGTGAATAAAAGGACAGGTCGTCGATAGTTTTTGCGTTTCAAAGACGGTAATTTCGACCTGAAAGACATGGAACGTTCCGGACGACCAGTGGATTTCGATGAGGACCGCTTAAACTATATTATTCATGAAGATCCCCTTCAAACCACCGTAGAATTGGCTGACCAGATGAATTGTAGTCACATGACTGTATACCGCTATCTTAAATCAATGGGGAAAATCCAGAAGTTCGACGCTTGGGTTCCACATGTTTTGAGTGAAAAGAACAAAAACCAACGTTAAAAATCAAAAATCAAACTTGTAAAACGTTGGCAAGAAGTTGTAAATAATGAAGGAGAATACATTATTGACTAATTTGTTGTATTTTTTTTGTTGTGTCCTCTTGTTCTCTTCATTTGGAAAAAAAACGGACACAACTTATGTTAACACCCAATAGTTCGTTTTCGCAATTTTCTTACCAAATATGTTTTACTAAACGTATGCAGATACGTGGAAGTGCCTAATAGCCACTACCTTCCTATCCTAACACTCAACTTGTATATATTTCTACCTTCCTATCCTCACACTCAACTTGTATATATTTCTACCTTCCTATCCTCACACTCAACTTGTATATATTTATTTTGTAATATTTTTGATCCGTCAATAATGGTGGGTTTGAATCCCGAGTTAGAGCGCCATTGAGGAGAATTTTCTCTCGAAACGACGCCATACAAATTGTCCTGTTATTATAATTATTTTCATCCATGACGAGACAAAATTAAGTTGCATTAAGCTTCATTTGATCTAATGACAAAATAAGATAAGGTTTTTCTAATTATCACATACACAAGCAAAAAATAAACGAAAATTAGCAATTCGATGTAAATATCAAACATGGAAGATCTTAACTGCTTGGAAATCCTAGACAGACTTAGATGGATAACATCCTGTTCTGAAAAGTTATCTTACGTGACAGAGGTTAAAAAAGAAAACTAAAAATAAAGGAATTCTTATCTACGTAAATTGGATTCGTTCTACACACACGATTAGTATTGCTTAGATTAGCATGTTAAGTTCATAACAATCTTCCGGTTTCATGTTTTAAGTCTAATCATATTTCAATTCATTTTTATACAAAACGTATTTTGATAGTCATACATAAAGGTCCTTCGCAACCTAAATGGTAAGGCTGCTTTCTTTAATCCTGGGGGTGGCGAGCTGATTCTCTTTGGTTTATATTTAGATTTTTTTAAGGGTGTAGTGTTTACTTCAGATTTATTTAACACGTTTTTGTCTGTTTGGTAGAGGAGTTTGCTATTGGGCAATAAATTGCTAGACTTTACTATATACAATGAAAGAATCATACCTATGTATTTCAAAAGTTTCTTATTAGATTTTAGGAGTTTTATATAGTTTTTAATAAATAATAACCACCAACGATAAAGAATATTTCATTTCTTCCAAGATGACCAAAAATTCGAGAACTCGTATGATACTCGTTAGTATGCCAACATAGGTAACGCGTGTAGGTATGTTAAAGAGTGTGGGCAGGAGAGTATTTTGGGCTGCCTTGCCAATTCAGCCGTTGGACTTAAAACCTTCGGATCTATAACCTCAAGTAACTTATAAGCTTTTCATTGTATGTTTGTGTATCGGTAATTCTACTGCAATCATAAATGTAATTTATATTGAGCTTTTAAAAAACACAGAATAGCGCACCTTAAAACTTTGCTTAACAAAATGGATGTTAAGTCTTGGAAGTTTAATCTCCTTGCCTTTGGAACATTGGGTTTGATCTGTGAAAACTGTGTACTTGCTAAAGTGCAACAGTTTACACAGAATGTTTGACAATCACGAGAAATAAAAGGTTTTTACCGCATATACAGAAAGGGAGTGATAAACCTTTATGTCGACAAAACTAGACGAGATCCTATAAATTTTTTTTTTGGGTTCCATCGGGAATCGGACCCTTAATTTCCAAGAAGAAGACAAATGCTTTAAAAACCAAATCACAGCAGTTCTTTAGTTGAATTACTTCAAATATCAATTAGATAAAATAAGAAATTCTATTTACTACTTTAATCAGTTTACCACTGAGCCATCGAAGTATACTTAAACTTGATTGACATAAATTAAGACAACATTGAACACCAGACCGAATTATACAAATATTTCGTCCAATAAAAGACCACACCCGCGACCCGCTGACGACAGCGAGTGTTCAGAGATAACAACTTATATTATTTTATGTATGGTAATTATTCAATGATAAATTATTGAATCTGACGCGAATGTTGATGCAGCAACTTCTTGAGTAGACGGAAATTGACGTTGTATGCGACCAGCGATATTATTTCGCGCTAACATGCTTTATTGCCACTAATCGCTCCAGTATTAACGTTAAGTTATTTCAACTTAACGATTAGGAAACTTGCAAAATGTTACCTTCCCTCGCAATCACCACTTGTAATTATTTATATCTTACTTAAAATGTTGGACTGTTTCTGAAATAAGAAAATATTTATATGATTAATGTTACGTTTTCAAAATCATTCAGAATAAAATACGCAGTGATCGTCAAAGTCATCGACAACATCATTTTAGTTATCAAAAATTAAAAAATACTATTGGGTGTACAAATAAGTCACCGCCGTTTGACAAAAGTTGGCGCCACCAGTAAGTTATGGTTAAAATTGTCAGATGTAAAATGTCATTATCGTAAGGTTGGACATCTGTCAACAACATGACCTTGAAATATTAGTGAATTTTTATCAGTATAACATATTTTTTTGTGTTCGAAAATGTCAAGTTTTGAGCCGAATAAGCGTCATTTGCGGGAACTTTTGATTTACTTCTTCAATTTGAAGAAATCTGCAGCTGAGGCACATCGATTGCTTGTAGAAGCATATGGTGAGGCTGCCTTAAGTGAGAGAAGTTGTCGTGAGTGGTTTCAAAAGTTTAAGAACGGTGAATTTGACATCGAAGACAATGAACGTAGCGGAAGGCCGAAAGTGTACGAAGACGCGGAATTGGAAGTATTATTGGATCAAGATTCGTGCCAAACGCAAGAAGAACTTGCACTTACATTAGGAGTGACTCAACAAGCAATTTCATATGGGTTGAAATCATTGGGAATGATTCAAAAACAAAGAAATTGGGATTCATATGAACTGACACGGAGAAACTTTGAATGCCAATTTTCCACATGTGAAATGCTGCTTGCCAGGCATAAACGAAAGGGTTTTCTGCACCATATAGTCACTGGTGATGAAAAATGCATCCATTATGATAATCCAAAAAGGAAGAAATCATGGGGATCCCCTGGTCATGCTTCAACATCTACGGCTAAGCCAAATATTCATGGAAAAAAACTCTTGTTGTGTATTTGGTGGGATCAGCTGTGTGTCGTGTATTATGAGTTGCTCAAACCGAATGAAACCATTGCTGGGGCTGTCTACCGAACATAATTGATGAGATTGAGTCGAGCACTCGAGGAAAAGCGCGCCCACTACTACGCCAGACACGACAAAATTATTCTCCTGCATGATAATGCTAGTCCACATGTTGCGGCACCGGTCAAAACCTATCTGGAAACACTCAATTGAGAAGTTTTACCCCACCCGCTGTATTCACCAGACATTGCTCCTTCTGATTACCACTTGTTTTGATCGATGACGCATGGCCTGTCTGAGCAGCACTTCCCATCATATGAAGATACCAAAAATTGAGTCGATTCGTGGATAGCCTCAAAAGATGATGATGATGACTGACGCGGTATTCGTATGCTGACAGAAAGATGGGGAAAAGTAGTGGCAAGCGATGGGTACTACTTCGAATAAAACATGAGGTTCCGTTCTTTCACAATAAATGCCCATTTTTTTATAAAAAACGGCGGAAACTTATTTGTACACCTAATACTTCCGTTGTCACATGTGGTAAAATGCTCGTCTTTCAACCCATAGAATATGAGTCAGATTTCCGTTAAAACCCACATGTTTTTTTTTCTAAAAGTATCCAATCTTATTTTACTTTAAGGTGTCTTTAACATCTTAGTTGTTAACTGGGAAAGATTTCTGCATGAGCAGTCTGATTTTAATGTATACAACAAAAGTGTTATAAACCACAAAAGTAACAAGAATAATTCTCAATGCATTGAATAGAAAAAAACTGCTTTGATAAAAATTACAATTCAAAATATTTATTCTAAAACTCAATGTCTATGATTCGTTATCTTCTTAATTCTACTCTCCGAATTTGAGGCGTGGACACTGAAAGGAAATCGAAGCTTTTAAGACGTGGATAAACAGACATATCCTTAGATTCTTTGGACATGTCATGATACAAACGAAGCTTTTAAGACGTGGATAAACAGACATATCCTTAGATTCTTTGGACATGTCATGATACAAATCGAAGCTTTTAAGACGTGGATAAACAGACATATCCTTCGATTCCTTGGACATGTCGTGATACAAATGTACAAGATCGATTAAGAAGAAATTGTGTTCCAAATATAATCTCATCATCATTCTGTCGTGTAGATCCATCTCTTCACTCTGCGGTTCGAAGAGCAACTGTTAAGGGTAGTCCTGTTGCGTCTTTGATTTAGACAATCCAACGCATTAGGCCTCTTTCTCCTGTGCCTCGTCCTTCCACGCTCACAGTGACCATAAGCCTCTCCAATATGTCTCGTTAGTCACGAGCTATGTGTTAAAAAAATCGGTGAACTCGTCGTAGGCATATTATCGACAATGTGTCGATGATTCTCAGATCTTCGAATATGGAGGTATTAGTCCATCTTGCTGTCCATGGAATTTGTAACATCCTTCTCCAGCACCACATTTCTAATATATCTATTCTACGTCTCTCGCTAGTTTCAAGAGTCCACGTCTCCACGCCGTACATAAATATTGCGAAGTTAAGAGACTACACTTTAAGTATTTTCATCGTGATGATGATGGTTCCGTACAGTATAATACTCAATAAATATAAATATAATAGACTCCAAAAAAAATAATTCCTATCACTATATTAGCACTTCAGCAGCTCAGATTTCGATATAGATAAATCGCTGTTATTTATGATATACACACAGTGAGACAATATGTGTAGTACCTGGCCCATAATAATGTATGTTGTTAAAACATCTGATGTAGGGTGATAGTATCGTTGCATTCAATTGGAATCATTTTTGGTCATTTCTAGAATAATATAATTATACCATGAACAGCACTACGACTATATTCAACATTATATACCGTTCCATAATAATCAGTGATCCTCATATGATCCATAATAATCAGTGATCCTCACTTGAAAATATTCAAAAAGATCAATTCACCTCAGGACTGTGCACAGTTACAACAGGACCTAGACTCCCTAGTCTCCTGGAGTGAGCAAAATCATCTTCTGTTCAACATTAATAAATGTGTCTGTGTATCTTATAGTCGATCGTTTTCACCAATCCACCATCAGTATACTATACAGGGAGTGGCACTAAACAGAGTTTCTGAATTCAAGGATTTGGGCGTAACCTTCGATGTCGGACTCACGTTCGTTAACCATGTCTCACGTTTGATATCGGACTGTTACAAACTACTCGGTTTTGTAATGAGAATATCAAGAGAATTTAACAGCACCGATATCCTCCGAAACTTATATAATTATCTAATTAGAACCAAATTAGAATATGCATCTACGATTTGGGCTCCTCACCAGCTCAAATACAAAAACAATATAGAACAAATACAAAAAAAATTCCTTAGATATCTATGGTACAGAACAAAGGGCGATTACTCAAAATATGCTCACCATGCCGAACTTCTCACGGTGTGTAACTATAGAAGCCTTGAAACAAGAAGGCAAGAATCCATTGCGATATTCCTAATAAAGGTTTTCCAAGGTTCCTTTAACTGTCCCGCGATTCTAGAAGCACTAAGTTTATATGTACCCAATAAATATATCCGTGCAAGGAATCACCTTCTGTTCTACATACCAACTTACAGGACGAATATCATGGCTAAACACTCAGTCACCCGTGGTATAGAGATATTGAACCAACTGAATGACACGGTTGATATATTCTCGGTACCGTCTAGCAGTATGAGAAGAATCCTGGCTGATATTATTCCTAACGAATAAGCTAACGCTAGAAGCAAACCCTCTTTGTGTAACAGGAGAAATCCGTGCAAAGTGGATAAAAAAAATTAAAAAAAATATATATATTTATATATTTATTTGCACAGCCACTATAATAACAGTTTGATATCTTTTGTTACATACAACTAACAAATTATAGCTGTATTTTCTCCAAAAATGTAACATATTCCATATTTTTACTTGTTTGTATTATTTTTATAAAATGACATTTATGTTGATAATTTATATTAAAAAAAGTTCAAGTTAAAAAAATGGACAAGGTCTATTAAAATATAAATCAATCATATTGTATAACAGTATTAAAAAACACATCTTTTTATAAATTCGATTCCTACTAGTACTCAGGTTTTTTTCAAGTAGTTACAGTTTGATTTTCACTTCAGATATTTAATTTAATAAAATCCAGTTTGAATTGTATACAATTAAAGTGTAATATAATACAATTATATCTGTTTCAATAATGGTGAATGTTAAAAAAACTAAAATAGCGGAACGATGGAAAAAAACAAACTTAAATGACAAATTGAATACATTTAAAATCATCCAAGTATTGATAACTTATACTTAATGAACGAATACTCCGGATTGCTTTTTAAAATTTCTTTAAGTTAAATCATATACAATTAAAATAACGATTTCAATACAGACAAAATATAATATTTGGAAACTGGATTTTAAACATCGACTTCCTTTATTTATGCTGACAGAACCAGTATGTTATGTATACTAACATCATTTTCAACAAGTTTTTATTCTAATTCATTAATTCGTATGGTAACTCGTAGTTCGTTGTGCGTGTTGCAATACTACACGTATCAACCTTACGATGACCTCCGTTGCTTAGTTGGTAAGACCATTGCTAAGTCTAGGGATATTTCAGGCACTTCTGAAGGGATATTACGGTTCCGATTCTCGTTGGTGCCTATTAAAAAAGGATATAAGCATAATTTTTACTTCGTGTACTTTAAACGTCGGTCTGGATGATTGTAAGAGATTGCCACATAACATTAAATCCATTAGGTGTTCCTGCACATACAATACACATATAAACATAATAATAACATTGTCAACAAACTAAACCAGACTGAGATACGAAATCCCCGAGGTAGAAGGCAAGCATCTTACCATAAAGGCCATGGAAAATGTTAGTCTCGAATAATTATACCTGTGTATAAAATGAAATTTTACGTAACAAGACAATATTTTTTATATAAACTATGTTATATGTATATTTAAAGTTAAAAAAAACCGACTGTCTGACAAAACATATGCGTGTTCATGTTGACAGAAGTAATAAAAACCAAATATTATAAAATGCTAATAGCATTAACAATCAATAGTTAATCGAGAGAAAATTGCTCTGTTCAAGAATCAATAAATAACAACAGTCACTTGAACATTTTCCAGTTCAATCATCTCATTAACCTGTCAGTGGATTGTTGGAACAAAAGTCAATATTATTCATTTCCTCCCACTCCTCTGACCTGTCCCTTGAGGGTTAATAATTATAAACGATATATCTCTCGACGAAACTGTTACAGGTTTTTTAGATATTGTTATTTCCATACAACATATTTTAATCGGATATTGAAGACATTAAACGGCTTGTAATAATTTTGGTAAAAAAAAAATCGAGTTTGGGCTATAGGTGAATGGCCACGCTGGACTTCTGTACAGAAGGTCGCTAAAGCTGCTTCTATCTAATTTCTTTTTGGTTGTCCAGGCAATTCTGAAGATCGTGCTCACGATGGTCATTACCCACCCCTTCTCACAGCACAAACGACCTCTTGCTCGATGAACCACTTCCTGAAATGAGTACCCCGATGCTTTTTCATCTGGTCACTGTCGAATCGAATAGGCGCTCGACCTCAACTCTTTTTGTCATCCCTACTTCCACTTTTTGTCATCCCTACTTCCATTTTTGGTCATCCCTACTTTTCTTTGTCTATTGCGCGTCTTGAGCGTCCAGGTCTCCACACCTTAAATAAAAGATATGAACACTACATTAATATATGAATTTTGCATCATTTAAAATAACTTTGTTGGCTTCCCCTGTGGGCTAGTTGTATTTGACTTCAGACCTGCGAGTTTTATGAGAGCCCTTGAGAAGAATCTGCTCTTTAAACAGTTTTATATAAATTATCCTTTTCTTATTAACCGTTCGATTTTCAATGTCCCAAAAAATGGGTTCAATCTTATTTTTCACATAAATAATTTTAATATAGTAAGTAATAAGTCGTTGTTTGGAAAAGAGCTCAATGGCAATATGATCACTATTTATGTACTTTATTTCACATTAAAAAAAAGTCATTAGAATTATTATCGATTTTATAATAGACGTTCATTTTTTCGAAAAATAATATTAATATATCAGTTCTAGAGCGATTTGTTTTTCAATTTATTACGGATGACTAATTAGCACCAGACAATTAATTTATATGTACAACGAAGTCGAAAAGTGGAATTAAAACCAAAATACCATGCAATCTTATGTGCACTAGAATGTTAATGCTGCAAGCTATATTCGTGCAAGTATTCAAAGTGATTTGTACCAGACAAGATGCAATAGATAAGTTTTATCTAAATCATATGGAAAACCTCTATGCTATTTTTACAACCTTTATACTCGTATAACTGTAGACAGCTGAGTTGAATATTTTCAAATGCTATGCATTTGGTTCATTTTCTCAGTGACTTATTTCTTTATACCTCTAACCGTATTCAAGGGCTTGGCGTTAATCCAAATAATTTAATAAGTAATATTTTTGTTTTCAAGACAACGTCAAAAGCTTATTTTTTTGCAGATGCGACCATGGTTTGTTAAAATCAAGGGGAACATTGATGTTATTCTATTATCAGTAGCCATAGATGTATAACTATTATATTCATGTTTGATAACCCTTTTTAACGATATTTTAAAATTTTCAGTGACCTATTTATTTTCTTAAAAAATATATTTTGATAATTTTCTTTTCTATTGTATTATGCTATCTGAGTCCTAGTTTAACTAATCGAAGATTTTTTAATTTTTTTAAAAGCGGTCTCAATTATTTATATTATATATATTTTTCTAAATAGCTTTTTATAGTGCCTACCTATTTCTCGATCAATAATGATTATGAGCCAAGAGTTATAAAAAAAACAGAGCTCATTTGTCGCCATAATATTCAGATCCAAATTATTTAATTTTTTTTACAAATAACTCATATTTATCTAAAGGTGGTGAAACGGTTTCATAATTATTAGAATATCTACATTTATTTAACTCGGCCATTCTGAGAAATTGGTCATACAACAAGTAGGTTTAAATTTATGATTTATTGTCCGACATTCATTTAAAAATATTTATTCGCTTCGAGCGTTTTTTGGTCAGGTGCTCGACAGTTTGGGGCACTTTCAGCAGCGATTGTGTCAAGAATGTCACTTATGTATATATAGTTATTAATCATGTTTTATTTCTTGGACGACGTTTATGCTAAGAGAATAAAACATAAATCGCAGAATTTATTTAGCCCATTAATAGTTATGATCTATAATCTATAACGATTGTATAAATTGGTAGCTCTTACTACTTGTTTAAAATTGCTTTTGCAATCTCGGTAGCATTTAGCAAGTAGAAAATAAATGCTTGTCAGTTTGGCATTGTTATAAAACATCAATATTTTTTAATAGACTGAATGTCAAGTTAAGGATTTAGTTATGTATAAATCATGTATTTTACTTAGTTTCCACGTAAGCCACCGCATTTTTGCAACAAATGAAAATGTCGTTCGACGTATTAGAAGCGTTCATGATGTTGATTTCATCAACATCAATAATTGTGGTAATTAAAAGGTATAAATTAACAACGTTTTTCTGAAATGATCAACCAAGTTTTTTAAGTCTGAATGATCAATCACGGATGATCAAAGAATGAAATGAAGTAACCATAAGGCTTTTTTTAAAGGGTAGTTTTATTTATATTTATTAAGATTCATTTTACAATTAAGATATGAAATGACTTTACATGTATTTATTCAAAACTTTATTGTAGAGTGATTAATATAGTGGGCTTATTGCCAACAAACAATCCTTTCTAACCAACCTTTTTTATTTTTTGGTAAAAGGTGGAGGATTTATATCAGTGATGTAGGTAAAAAAACGGTACGATACTAAAATAATAAAACAGAATAAATAAATGAAATAAAGTGTATCGCTGGGTAGGACAAAGAAACCGAGATTTAAAAAAGGATGATTGAAAACCAGAAAAAATACGCTATGTCACTGAAGAGAGATGTAATGTTTTTGGATTCGCTTTTTTAATTACGCCATAGCATACGAGTGTTTGGCGTAAGTTTTGGTTTTAATACATTTTGTTTGTCGATTAACATTTTTCTAACCAAATTTTTCTAATATTATTTATGCAGAATATTTAGCAGAGATTTATATGGTATTCTTTTATTATATCTATTGTAAGAAATAAAAAATAAAACTCATTGTAACATGTAATATGAATGCCATATTTTAAGCAAAAGTTACAAATTTGGATTGAGCCAATGTAGATCGTATATCAATCATAAAAATGTTTTTATTGTTTAAAGTTTAAGACAGTTTATTTCATATTTCGATGATTTTACATTTTCTTTTGGTTTGAAAGATATCGAATAAATAATTTAAATACGCGAATACTAGTTTCCACTTTGTAATCTGTGAAAATCAAGCTCGGGTTAATCCATCAGATGTCAGAGAATCATTGTTTTCTCATAATTGGTATTCGTTATTATAACGTATAGTCTTATATCTCGACGGAAAATATAACATTTTGATTTTAAACAAATTAGAATATTATTTTCAGATTTTTCCAAATTTTATTAATACGTAATAAATTTTTATATTCAAATTTAAATAAATGTGCACATATTTAATAACCATTGAAATGAGATATAATGATATGATTAAAATCTATTTTTGATTTCTTTATAAAAGTCGTACAATAAACATGACTGACTAGCTTTGATATAAAACTCGGCTAGTTTTGATATAAAACTTTTTTTAATATATTTCATAATTTTCTTCAAAGATTTTTGCTTTTCTTGATTAAAATATTTGTAATAAAATTAAAGGTCATTTAAAATAAATCATACACACGTTTTATATTCATTGCTACGTTGATTGAACGATACCACTTCATAGGCTTAAACGTCTTTATTTTTACTTTAATAAAGAGCCAACATCAAAATTATCGAGTCTAGAGATCGATTAGCATTAATATGGTTATTTGTACTCTGAAACTAAGCTGATTTCAGGATCTTGAGTATGCGCTACTAACAAAAATATTCGCAACATCTATATCAGGAATCTATCAATTTTATAAATTGTAAAACTTCATTGGACAAGGTACAATCAATGAGTTTGTTGGCATACAAAAATCTCTTCCAATCAACTAGACAACAGTGCCGCAGATTTATGCTACTTGTTTGGTGAGAGGTTACGTTATTTATCATCAATAAAACTAAAATATTTTTAAGCATAATCAAACATAAATATTTTTAGTAGAAAGTAAACGGATGAAAGGTATAATTAAATATATTTAAAAAAATGCTATTGTATTTATGAAGGTGAAATGGGTGGTGGGTGATGTGAAAGGGGAATAAAGAAAAATGTTATATTATACTGTCTTACACTTAAGTTGTGTACAGAATAACCTAGTGAGCTCATTGTCATGAAACAAGCCTTTCCAACTAACCAGAAATATACTCAAATGATCTTAAGTGAAAAACCTTTTTAAAAAAACCTTGGTTCCAACAGGAATTGAGTCTTCAACTCTTAGATTGTCTTACCAACTAGGCCATGAAGGTTGTAGCCTAGTTGGTGGATAACCTCCGTGGTCTGATTGATAAAACTCTGTCTCCCGATTCGGGGGTTGCGGGTTCCCGTTATTTATTTTTTAAAGGATTCCAGTCTTGTTTTCACTTAATGCTTCTTTAACATTTTTCGTGTGGGTTGGAAGAGATTGCCACATGGCAATAATTCAATAGCAATAATTCCATACTGTATACGACGAACATGTAATACAATAACACAAGTTTCTAGTTGATATGACATAATATCACGTCATTGAAGATAGTGTTATTGGATGCTAATATATGGAAAATGAAAATTACCCTGAAGATTTCTTTAGAAACAAACAGCAAATCAATAAAGTAATTTTGCTATCAAAAATGTCATTATGTATCAAAAATGGATTTGGCCATATCGGATTCGCCCCATCTCATTTACTTTGCGTATAAATCACCCATTTCCAGGTGATAAAAGGAGTAATTGAATTTTAAACAACTAAGTCCTGAGGTGTTATTCGGAAGGTTTTCACACATAAATCATTGTGAAGAGATGGAGAGACAACAGAGTCTTCCATATATTACATTTCTCCCTCTCCGCATCTTTCTTGCAGCTCCAGACTTAACGTAAATTATTGCCGTGTTAATTACACAACTTTCAACGTAAAGATGTTTTCTCTGTGATATCAAGCTGTACAATTTTGCGTTGAAATTATATTTTTTACTTCGTCGAGGGATGAGACGAGATGCGAGAATGTGCGCATAGCATTATTGAAATAATTTAGTTTACAGTTTCATTACAATTTCATTATTTATCTTTTAGAAAAGAGTACATTAGATAGGGAGGCTTTAAAAGTTTGTAGTCTCATTTATAAGACATCAACTCAACATGTCAATTTACTCGACATGACGCTGTCATGTCAAAAAAATTAATAAATTTTAATGTAATCAATTAATTTAATACCTTCATTTATCATCCATCAGGAACACTGAAATGCCACGATACGTCTCTATTGTTTCACGATAAGTTAAATTTGCTATTGGTTTATTCGAATCACTACTGAAGTCCGGTAGGGCTGTGTATATCTCCTTATTTTTTTAAACTGCCTCAAGACTGAGGCATTGAAGAATTTTCTATTAATATAGAGAGTATTAAAGTATATCTCAGGAGTCACTTTGTTGAACTCCACAATTAAAATAAGATAAAAACACTGTCAGTTTATTTTGGTTCACTTTATTTAATGTCTAACACAATTAACTAACACATAACACAAGCATTATAACACTTACTGTGTTATCTCACCTAATTAATTATGACACGACAAAAGCTGAAATGCATTATGATACGCAAAGAGGAATACAATAATATGACAGTGTTTTAATGTTATATTCAAAAGAATCGAAGTATTTAACATTTTACAGCGTCATACATACTAAGTCCATGACATAGAATGCGGACAGTGGAAAAGCTGTAAAGGCAATGTATGGTAAAATATGGAATGAAGTGAGTAGAAAAAAATGCGAACTTAAAGCTGATCTGTTGAGTAAGATGAAAAAGATCACTCTGAGGTGGTTTAAGTACATACATGGAACGAAAAAATAACGAAAAGCTAAAAAAAAACAATATATAGTACAAATGTGAGTAGAAAGCATGGTAGAAGACTAAGCAAAGTATGGTTGTATCAAGTGTACGACCTTTTGAAAGAAAGGTAAAAAGTCAGAGAATTTGTAGGAGTTATATGAAATGGTATATACTCGTATATGAAGAAGAGGCGAAGGATGTGTGTCGCGGTAAGTAAATTTGGCGCTCTCTCCTCTCTACTTGCCCCGACAAGGTGACGTCGTGATGGTATGTGCATATGGCTGCAAATTGACATCATTCTGTAGTTATATAATATTAATATATTGACTACTACCTCTGTTACCTGAAATATAAAATTGGCGAGAGAAAAATTGTAGTTCATATCATGTCTAGCATTTTAAACCTAGCAGCATGACATCAAGAGGCCTTTCCCAAATGCTGTAGTAGTGGTCAAATATAAGATGGGAATGAGTTGATAGCGGAAGTCTCCCAAAATCTTATAAATGGTCATTAAAGAAGTAAAGTATTTAGGGAAACGGATTTATTGGTCAACGAGTATTATATAATAGTACGGTACGCATTTTTTTCATGGAACACTTACAAAGCGTATACTGAAAACAAAGGATTTAATAAACAATGTTACCAAAGTCAGTGATCTAATCACCAAGGCCATACAAAATTGTGTTTAATCAGTTCGGTATTCATTTCCGGTGGTTTCAAACAGGTTTAATAAGAAACCGTTTATTAACCTTCAGGATCACCATCATAATCTACCCAGACGATTCTTGTAAAGCAAAATTGATGATGGATAACAGTTTATAAAGAATGTTTTTCCCACTGTCAAGGTGACAATTCAAGTCCAATTATTAAATTTAGTTAATCTAGAAAAAATACATCTTCACAATAGTAAATATATTTTTTATCTTTACAGTCACTTTGATTGTATTGGCGTTTCAATTTCCTTTTTTTTAAATCGAGGATTTATAAATTCATTCACGTCATTTCACTGCCGGAGTCGAAAGAGAGGACTAGACAGAGCGCTAGACTTTCCTATCTCAACACACATTCTTTGGCTCTTCTACATCCATACAATTCCTATTATTTCACTTACTTTTTAGATTTCATTTTTTTAAATATCATTTACTTGATCAAGCATACTTAACTTGACCTTCCTCAACCACGTCTTTAACTCACATTTGCGCTGTGTTTGTTTTGTTAGTTTTTCTTCATTTATTCGTTCTACATGCCCAAACCATCTCAGAGTGCTCTTCTTTATCTTACTCAATACAGTCTTATTATAAGAGATGAGTTTACATTCAACCCTTATTACTTCATTCCATATTCTGCCAAACATTATCCCCCTATGTATTCTTTTCAATGCACTCGTTAAGAGGAGTTGTTAGATTTGTATTAACCTTTTATAGAAAAAAAAATCCATGCATCTGTTCATAAAAAAGTCTGGTTAAATTTGAACACGAATGATATAAAACTTCAAAAAAATTTTTTTATTTTTGTTTGCGATATGGAATTTGCTTTAGTTAAAAAAATGTGTTTTTTACTGTAATTAAATAATTTACGACCTAAAACTATGTTGTCCGTATAAGCTTTAAACTAATTTATAAACAGCACTTGTTCTAAAAAACTCGCAAAACATATACATATATATGAAATAAATGACTTGCGAGGAAAATGTTGATTGAGAAAGAATAAAAGCATATGATAGGCGACGATTTGGTGCAGAAAAAGGAAAGAAGTTTGAGAAACAGAAAAACGTGTATTACGATATACTCTCATGTGATTATGGACGAAGTAAAAATACGTGTGTATGGAGATCTCTCCTCTATACCTACCTCAAAATATGCATGGCATGGTAATATGTATTTATGTATGTATGAACCATTTACACTTTCATATTAAAATAAACATTAAATAATTATTTGATTATAATACAAAAGTCATTAAAGTTAGAGTGAAATATAATACATAAGGTAGACTAGGGAATAAACGTAAAGTATATGTAATCAGAATGATTTTCTCGAAGACGCTGCTACAGTACAACTCAAATGGCAATAAATTTCCCGTGCAATTCTTTGTAATTTATCGTCCCGCGTGAAATTAATTTCATTATAACTGCGCCATTACAACGCAGTCGTTCCATTCTCAATGCTCGAGAAATATTATAGGGAACTTCTTCTCCGCTACATCAAAGGCGTGCGTATGTATGTATCTTATACAGTGAAAGCCTGATAAGCGTGTTTTACAAACAATTATTTAAAGTTTGAAACTAACAGTCAATTGTGAAAGTATTGCAAAATCGGTCTAATGAATTTTATAATTACATACTATCATCATGCTACACATTCATACATCCTTCGTCTATTCCATCTTTAATATTTTGTGATTATGCATTTTCAACATTTTTTTGATTAGTCGAAATGGGTTTCTGCATAGTTATAAATCTGCCAGACTTGTATATAACAAAAAAGCTGTACAAGAAAAGAGACATGGAATCAAATATTAGACATGACTTTAGGGTAGAAAGAGGACAGAGTGCCTGAGTTTTCTATCACGGCATCCATCTTTCTAAAATAAACTTTTCGGTTTTTCAAACTCCTAAGCTTTAATACATACCTCAATTTGTTTCATTTTATCTAATCTTACTTTTATGTGTCATCCTCTCTCATGATTGCCACTCACGTTCGGGCTGTAAATTTGTTTTGTCATCTCATTCTTTCTATGCTCCTTAAACACCTCGATGTGATCTTCTCGACATACATTATATGTCCTACGCCTCATACGACTGCTACGATTTCTCTGACTTTCTAAGTGCACCTGGAAGGAAATATTATTAAGCACCTCGAAACACCTCGCTGTTACAGCTTGGGGATGTGACGCGTGAACATCGTGGTTTTTGGTGATGGGCTTGGTTGCTCCCGTGGTCAGTTAATTTTCTAGTGTATATATTATATCATCTACACACATGTACTTTGTTGTCACACAAATAAATTAAGGGATATGTATTGCTATGTGAACTCTGAAGTTTACATGAACATCATGGTTTCTATGCTAACAAATATTCCACCTCCTAATTTAAATATTGAAGAGACTTTCATAAAAAATGTGGAATGCATGTTGCAAATCAATCGACTGCTGTAATTACGAAAAAAAGGAAACGAAATCTGCTTCCACTTTGACCGATTAAGAATACTATTGAGCAAATGACAGACTATGACTAAAAAAACAGGCATCTTGTGAATGACCCGGCGGTACAGGTGCCTGGATTTTCCCTACCTTAAAAATAAGGGTGTACTCTTAAAAAGATCAGATGTGGAGTAGACCACAATGTATTACATGTATATGATACGCACAAGCGAGTCCTGGTCAAGTCACATTTCTTTGAGTGCGGGAAAATTCAGACTATTGACATAGCTACACAGAGTATGCGTTTCTTTGAGGCGTGCAGGAGCTTAACACAACTTAACACCGGGCGCCGTGACCTAGTTTGAAAAAACATACTGCGTGTGAGAGCCAAACGCAGAAGGTTCTTTCTCGAATATCTGTCTAGACGCACTGAAGCCCATTTCTTCGTTTTTAGTATCCAGCTCAAGACAATGTTTTCGATTCCACCACGGACACTATTAGATTGCTGAATTAATACCTTTATTTCCTGGTGTACGCGTATACTATATGTGATAAACGAGTTATCTCGATCACCGACATCATAATTTGTCATATTTTTGAAATTTAGTATAGCTTCAATCTCAGTGTCTTTTGAGAGTTTCAAGATACTTAAAAAAAATACTCTATTTCATTATTCCTAGCGATTGAAAGTTGACATTTTGCAATAATCCTCCTTATGCCACTAACGTATTCTTTGTTTTCTGGTATTGTGGACAATTTTAGATACTCGATATTTTTCACAAAAAAACGACTTTAGTAATTTTTAGATTAATGATTTATTCTTTTTTTAAATAAAAAAAGTTAAAAATAAAATCCTTTTTTATTAAACGCACTATCAAAAAATACATTTACATATTCAAACAACTTAATTTAAATATTTTTCTGCATTTACGAACGTTAAAAATAGCTATTATTAATTAGAATTATTAAAAAAATAAGTTTTTGTTTAGATTATAGTGACTCTGTTGTGTGGAAAACCTGTTTCCTCGCATACCTGAAGTACTCCCCCTTCCCGATGTCTCGGGGATGTTTTCAGCACATAGTATTTTCATTAGAGGCGACACATGTAGTGAGTTAATATAACGCACATAAATATATCGGGGGCGCTTTACCTTTCGGTTTGTCGATTTGGTATGTCGTACTCCGCTTCTCCTTCTCATCTCTGTCTCTCTGCCTCTCTGCCGGGGAGGAATGTGCCGTGGGAGGTGAATTTTGGGTGAGGGATTCTATTGTCTGTTCTCATGTAAATATGTGTCTCTGTTACGTGTGGTTAATCTGTCTCTTTGTTAAAATAGAAATATATTCATTCTAATTTATTAGTATCTTTTTTAATTGCGTGGAGTATTTTAGAACACTTAGAAATAAATTTTATATATCGTTGAACTGAATGAGTAATACTGTGATATTTTTCCAATCAATATTTGTAATTTATCTTGGCTTTTTAAAAATGATACTGTATTGTATTGTATAATAATTTAGTTGTATGAACCTGTCCAGCTTATTGTCATGGTCATCTCTCTATCAAACTAGAAAGATTTACTAAAGGTTTTAAATTTTAAAAAATACTGGAATCCTATTAAAAAACTTTGGATTCCAACGGTGAACGAACTCGCGATTCCAGGGCTAGAAGACAGGAGTTCTACCAACTAGGCCACGGAAGTCATTACGGAGGTCATTAGGTTAAAAATTATCTTATTGTTCTGAGTGTAGATTGGCCATGGTGGTGTAAAAATCAAAGGTGGGAAAAGAGGATGTGTTATATTATTCGTTGAAGGGTGAACAAGTCGTGTAAGTCAATTAGCAGTATAAAAATATGTAACTGAAATATATGTGGATCGCTGCTATATATTGAGAGCATGATAGTGTACAAGGAGAATGGAAATTAATTCAAGTGTGGAATAAAAATATGTATGAGATACGTGAATAATTAGATCTGCGATATATTTAATGAAATATGTCGAATAGATCAAGAAGTATTGTGATTTGGGAAGTACTCGTACGTTTTCAAGTAACAGAAAAGTGGAATGAAATATTCATATATACTATATCATATATATTATATAGTATGCTAGATCAAGATATATTCTCAAACCAAAAAATGTCAACATCTACAAAAATAATATTACGCAGCACATTAGTATAAACATTGATGTATGGAAAAGATCCAAATAAATGATATGAGAATGCGTACTCGGATAACAATATATAGTATACATATAGTGTCAATATATGACAGAGTTTAAATTTTTTTTACTGACGTTAAATGTGAACTTCAGACTCATAAAGTAAAAAGGGCAAAAAATGGCACTCTGATGTGGTTTAGGCATGTTGAACTAATGTGTGATGGAATATTTATTAAAGAAATATACGCTATGAACGTTGAGTGGGAGTCGTAAGACGGGAAGACTAAGGATTTTTTTTTAAATAAGACAAAGTTAATGGAATTACAAAAGAAGGAAATGTGATTGGTCTGAAACAACTGAAGAATCTCTATGAGAAAATGTAACGATGAAGCGATTGATGTATCCTGCGATAATCTTGCGCCCTGAGCACTATGTCTTGATGTAAAGTGATATTTATGATATACATATATACGTGTATATCACACCATTTCCCTATGGGAGTAGGCACATAAGATAGAGGGCTAGACTTTCCTTTCTCGACACATATCCTTCGCAACTTCTACATCTATACACTTTCTCATACATACAGCGCCGGCCACTGGCTGAAAAGAATGACAAAATATGTTCACACCATGTAACTTGACAATTCTTGACAAGTACACGCTTTTTCCCTGGGTAGGCAATAAGGATGGTTATTAACTTAGGCTACTTCAGATATCATTTTCAAACATTCCACATCAATTTTCTTATTATCTAATATCTAATAAAATATTAATACAAATTAAACCCACTTACTTATTTTTTGTAGAAAAGCTCAATTTTTCGTTCTTTTTTATTTCCGAACACTTCAATTACAACAAAACGGGAAAAAAACTATTTAGTTTATCACATCCACATAACCAGGAAGCTTTATTACGTAAATCAACATTAAAAGAACGAACAAAACTTTTATTTTTGGACTTACACCGATGTTTACTTTCTAAATTTAGTCTTGGCAATCCGCGAATTTTTATGTCAAGCTTTTGATTAAATTACAAATTATTATTTTTAATGTATTCTAACATACATTATAATTATTGATCGCGCTCATGACTGAATATTTGTTAGTAACTGAATTGAGTGAATGCTTTAGACTTGACAAAATGAATGATTATTTTTATGGGTTATAGATACAAAACCGTAACTTTCAACACATTTGTCAATGTTCAATGTTGTAATATTCAGACAATATCACACAAAATTCTCACAAAATACGAATAATATTCAGACAAAATTTTCACAATTCACGACTAAATTAAAATTATGTATTAAATATTCACAATTTTAAAATAAATCTAATTGTTTTTAGCAGCTGTCAAATTCTCAACTCGTATAAATCATTCGGTTTACTTCGTGAGTTACTCGGTAATTCACGAAGTAAACCAAATCGACATAGGAGCACCGCACAAATTGTAGACGAAATATTGCTATATTAGTATGAATTCCTTAAGAACTATCGCTGTTTCACGGTTTACTGTACATCTCTGTCTGCCCTATATGAATTTGCGTTACCGTCCGGTGTGTATTTGAGATCGCTCCGTTAGTATTGACAAACTTGGCCGCTCAATTTGAAAGGAATATTTTTTTTTTTAAATTTTGAATTTTCACTTAAATAAAAATACTCGTACTATTTGTCAGTATTCTTATACATATTTAATCTATACAAATAATTTACATTTTTGGAAGTCATGTTTGCGAATGTATAATTTAATTATTACGAATTATTTCTCCGGTTCAGCGCACCAACGCACCTCGAGAGCAGCCGCCGCTGCATACACATATGATTCAAAATAATGCTATTACGATACATAAAAATTTCCCCGATTCATAATTATTTTTAAGAAATATTTAATAAACATAATATTTAATTTTAACGTATCAGTGTATGTACTGAATATATAAAATGAAATAATAACTATTTATGTAGTATTTTTTTTAGTGTATTGTATTAAACATTCTTCGTATAAAATATAACCCGTCATGTGTATTGCCACGTCGTGTTAATTGCCACTCTTTCAAATAACCAGAAAGGTGTTAAATAAACCTTTAATAAAAACTAGATTGAAACCCTTCTTTAACAAATCTGGGTACGTACGGAAATCGAATCTGCGGTTCCCGAGTTGGAAGACAAGTGTCTTATCAACTAGGTAACGTAGGTCGTTTTAACATATATGTAAAATAAGCAAATAAATCAAGGAAAAAGATATGGTATTAATACAATATTTGAAACCATATTTCGATTGCCATGAGATTATAATATTACTTAATAACTGATACCGCAGATTTTCTCTTTTAATTAGGCAAAAAAATATATTGACTCGGTTTTTGGCAATGGTGTGATTCATTTGAGAAATATTTTTACACGTTATACCTTTCATGGGCTAAATTTTAATTGCATGTCATAAATTATGACCTAAATAATATGTTATTTTCCATTCCAATTACCAAAAACAAATTTGCTACTGGTTTTCAATGCGAACACTTGCATAGACAAAATTTGATCGATGACTTATCAAAATATTGTTACTACACAGGGTGTTTAGTACTTGGTACGCCATATTCGAAGAGATTATAAAATGGATTAATACAATCAAAATATTTTTTATGAATATGACGCCTGTTATCAAGAATTCTTATGTTAGTACATGTTAAATCTAAATTAAGCGTAGTAACTAAATACTCCCACAAAAATTATTCGTTACACTATTCATTGGATTACTTACAATAAAGTGGAATATAGAGTGGTGCTTAAATTCAATACAAAGTCACGTAAAAAACATTGCAAGAGAATTTATTTATGATATGTACTAAAAAGTCAAGGTTGCGGGTTATAAAATATCTAAAATCTTCTAGGTCTGGCACACTTCCGTGTTTTGGGTGGCACCTTGACTGGGTAACTGAAATAAGTTGAGCTGTTTTAAGTACCATCAGATAGAAGTGTATTCTGTGATTGATTTTTTTATGGATGAATGAATAATGCCCTTTACCCGTGACGAGTGTAATAGAGGCACATAACAAAGTGAAGGATCAGGGTTTTTGACGTTCGTATCACCGGAGATAACTATGTAAGCCAATTATTCCATACCATATATGATAAGGAGCTTCAGTACTTATAGTTTGTTCGCGTCTTCTTTCTCCACTAGGTCCTGATAACTAGCAGTTTCTGTTTGCTGAACCATTTCATTATATCTTCCTTCATCTTAAGCACTGCATCTTTTTACAATCAACATTTTCTGTCCTCATTCCTTATTCTATAATACAAGGTTTTTCCAAACATTGCACGCAACGTTCTAATTTCTACTGTATGTATCTTTCTTTCGTCACTTTTTTGCCATGTCTATGTTTCGATTACACATCCTAATGTTGGGACCAAGATTGTATCATGAACAGCCAGCTTTGCTTTTTTTGAAAAGCTCGTCAGTAAATATGCTATACAATATAACCGACCATTCACTATTTTTTCTCGAGTTTCTATTCTTTCAATATCGTACTTCGTCATGTTAACATGCTTGTATGATATGAAAAACAATATATTCATAAAATGTATTAATTTAATGTTTTTCTCAAATGCTACTTTAAAACACATAAAAAAGTCCCTTGCTTATTAGCTTTCTAACGGAACAAATAAAAATTATTTATGATCAATAATCTGAATATTTCTCGTATCTGTAATAATTGATATTGCAAAATATACTACACATATCGAGCCTTCTAGGAAAGACATCGTAACCGACAAAAAAGAGAAAAAATATTTTTAAATTACCGTGGGTTATTGATATATTGAAGGGTCCTTAATTTCTATTACGAGGTTTTCCACCTATTTGTGAGTTTCAATTGTATTTTGCAATCGATTTTTGTATTAATTTATAAAATTTCCCAATATGGCATGCATAAAATTTCCCAACATTACATAACATTTCCCAATATGGCATGCTTCTATTGATTCTTAAACGTTTCATAATTCATGTTTTGGGATGTTGATATCCTTAAGTTAAGAAAATAATTTCTCTTTAAATAGATCCAACAGTTGAATGTCTTTAGATATTTTTAAATACAACGTAATCAATAAAATTTGGTTTGAATCTAAAAGTGAATTAAAAATGCGATAGGTTTATTCATTAGAGAAGTAATATATAAATTAATAAACCTACTATTTTGTGGATATAGCAAACCACTTCACTAGGTAAGTTCTATGATAAAGTAGTTTCATACCTGATTTCAAATTTCACATATTATATATTTCATAGCTATTTAAATACTCTGATCAAACATTTATACCTTGTATTCACAGCCTTACATAAGCTTACAAATTCCACATTAGCATTATGTCATATTATTGACAGCTATATCAACACACTATCCAGTAATTCCTCATCACATACTTAACTTCACATCAGTCATTCAATCACATGCCTCCATGGAGACCTCCAACAGTTTCTCATAACTCATCCATTTAAAGCCCTTCAGTCAGGAATATTGCATTTTATTTTTCATGAATAGAAAATTACTGTGAATTCAGAGACAAATTTTTGTGCTTGTATGAATTTATGCACACCGATTTAAAAAATATATAAACAAGTTTGCATTTTGCACGACGATATGTTGATTACGTTGTTATAACTAGAATGAGTCAATATCCTCGTATGAGGTCTTCTATAAAGTTGACGTAAATGGTATACCTGTCTCCTTGGAAAACGGTACTTGGGAATCATTACCATGACCCGAACAGCTTCAATCGAGGAACACATTATAAACTTCATTACTTCCGAATAATCTTACGATGCATGATAGCTTGCCCATTATAATATCTACTTTACAATATGTCTATACGGCAGATATGTTAACATTAAACTGCATCCGGCTAGCGTGAGCCCAAAGCGCAGTGTATGCAACCACTTCGTATGTGCATATTAAAAGGAAAATGTCGCGTTTAGAATTGCTATATATAATATAACGTTTATATTATAATCTGAAGATTGAAAATCACTTTACATCGATTGGTTTGGGAAAATTATAATAACTTAATTAAAATATCACATCAACATTGTATTATCAGATGCCGATCGTCTTGAATCTTTAATCTGGACCAGAATATAAAGAGTGCAAAAACTGTTCCATAAGGTGCAGGCAAGACTGAGAGGCCTTGGTCTAAATGATATTGTTCAAGATGAAGAAGCTATACAAGATAATATATATTTTGAACATCATTTCGTTCGTCATTATCAAATTCTAAATCCGCTTTTTACGCATGAGTTAGCATGAATTACACTTTCGTTGTATACTGTTCAACCTGGCGGACTAAATGCCATGTAGAAATCTCTTTCAACCAGCCAGAATGATATAAGAGGTCTCAAAACAAAACTTGTCTGTATTAAGATTTAAAAGCATCTACATAAGTTCTCGTTTATCCCTAATCCCTTAATTCCGTATTCTATCATACATTGTTATCCCATGTATGTTGAACAATTAAGTTGTGTTATTTTTTTTACTAGATAACCAATTGTGAAAAATATGGTTTATTTGTTAAATAAGATTTTTTAGTTTTTCATGAAAAATTTACTATGGAACTCAAATTTTTTTTCGTAATTTATCCCACTGACAATTTTAACTTACAATATTATTTTTTTATAATTTGACTGTAAATTCAAATCGCTATGTTAAAAATAATACTTATAATATTCATTCTTAAAGAAATATTATTTCTTACAATAAATATTTACTAACATATAGTAAATAATAGCTAAATTTTTACTTCTTATTTTTTCAAGTTCTTCGTCACTTTGACGGCTGGCGGTCATCATGGTTACCTTGACCTTTGAGACAACAGTTCTGAACCAATATCTGGTTCCACAATGAATTCAATCCCGTAACTTCTTTAACAGTGAGATATGTACGTCTTCTTTCCACACTCCTCGTCTGATTTTTTTCATGCAAAATCATTTAAAGTATCTCATATTTTCCCTAACATTATATATGTCGAAGGTACTACAATTTTATAATTATGATGGTGAATAATATTCGTCTATGTTATTTTCATCCGTTTCAATATGTCAATCCACGAAACCCTCGGCGTTTTCAATAACACCTCATTTCAAATGCTAAATGTATGTAAATTAATAAATCATAATTCACGCCTTTTCTATTGATTACACTTTTTGACCATTCAATTTGCTTTACTCAAAAAAAAAAAAAAAAACATAAATATTTTGCCAAAAAATAAATTTGACAAACATGATTTGGTATGGCAGTCAACAAGCCTTCGGGTGTTTTTATACATATGTCAATAAAATTTACCCCATCCGTCCGGTGATATGTAAACCCAATATCTATTGAAATCCACTTGCAAACCCATTTTGCCAATGTGATAGGAAAGTCTTGTTCGATGACCAAACTTTGTACATTGCATGCATTAAATTGTGGGTCATTTTTCTTTCAGGTTTATTTGGATTTTTTAAACTTTTTATTCCATATAAAAGGTTTTATTGGAAAGATCAGCCAACTATAGTAATTTGCCAGTTAGAATAAATAAGAAGACTTTTTTAAGGCAACATTTTTTTTTATTATATTGTAAAATATTTTCAACGGTTGTGTACAGAATTAGATCATAAATGATAAAAAATCAACTTAACGTTTTTAAACCAATAAAACCGTATTTGCACTTTGTGATTAAGGTTAATTCGTTTAAATATTTCAGGCATAACTTTGTAGAAAGTAACCTATGGAAATAACATTCGCAAAGTAACTCCTTATTTTATTCCCCATTAGACCATGAGCAATATACGTAACACGTAATTTAGTTTAACTTACACCTCAGGACTACACAGCGTGTGTTAAAATGAACATAGTAGAAAACTATAAAATATAGTGGAAGAAAACAGTGTTTTATTTTTATTTCATTGAACTATAAAAACTTTTAATTATAACATTTTAAAAAGAACTATTCTATTACCTGGGTTAAGTAACACTTTGAATTTAACAAAAATAAAAAATGTCAAATCACAATCTGTACCCAAGTATCCCCGTTCAACAGCAAATAGCTGAAGGCGATATGTCAGCGGATTTGGGGAATGATTGTAGGATATACTCAGTGGAGTGACCAACCCTATATCCCACCCTCTATCCCACCTATTCCTGCCCCGCCTCGGGGTAGCTGGTGTGAATGTATCATTTGAGCATACATCGTGATGTAATCGAATAAAATATTCTATTTTGTTTATTTACTGTATGCTATTTTAAGATTAAATAGTTTGACTTCGAATATCTTATTTATTTACAACTTTATTGTACGGTATCCAACACAGTTGATTTATCGCAGATCGCAATCTCTTCTAACCGATCATACACTTTATAAACATAGTTTTAAGTGATAGGTTTGAGGTTTCGATTGAAGGAAATGGACATTATTGATATTTTCGTACTTTTTCAGGTTTAAGTTCCATCTCAGAAAAAAAAACATTTTGAAGACGATATAGTTTGTCCAACTGTTATCTCCGTATTATTCAAATAACATCCTCCGTAACTAAAATCAACTGGAAAGGAGTTTTTTTATTCATATAGTCCTACCCTTCAACATATCCGTATTGCTGATTTGGACATCTTGAGGAGCATGGTCGGGATCATTGTTTTGGCCTCAATAATTGGCCTTCGGGTTTTGAGCCACTGGAGTAGGCACGAAACTCACGGTTCGTCAGCGCCTGTAATGAAAATACTACCGCATGTGAGGATGCATAACACTTGAACACGTCTAGCGCACGCAAATAATAACAACATCCACGACCTAGTTAGTAAAACATTAGACTTCCACCAGGGTTTTTGGAGTTCGATATCTATACATAAAAACATAATAAAAGTAAGTGTTCTAGACCGGTAAAACAGTTTATCTGATAGCAATATGATAAAGAAATCGTATAATACTCGTACATTGGAATTAAATGAAGCCAATTAAGAATATTTAACCACAAATTACTTTGTTATTCCACTAATTAAATTAATCACCTTATATCTCGAGAAACACTTCAGACGGAATGATCTTGGTTTGATACGAGAGTAGTCCTTAGATAAGACTAATGTCATGTTATATCGGAAGGGTGGGTGACCCAAAGGAAAATTGTTTAAGAGAAAGAAAACCTGTTGCATTCTTTGGTTATTTATTACTTGCTTTTTATTATGACTTTGTATATCTCTTATATTTCTAAACTCATTGTTTTATATATTTATTAGTGAATATTTAAAATTTAAACTTTACTATCTTTAAAACTATGATATGTCTCTATTATATAACTCGCAAATTTTAGTATAGGCGTTGGTCATCTCAATCTTCCACATAGAGTGGAGTCGAGTAATTAATTACAATGTATTTTATTGTTTAATATTGCAATGTGGAGTTCCAGAAAGCTTAAGCTGAGACCTTTGATGAATTGAATCCATTTTTTATCCTATACGTATTGCTGTTTATTTTATTCATGTAAATGTGAATTTATCCTTCACCAGCCCCTGCAACCACCCCAGTCCATATCTCAGGCGATTGCACATCGATATAAGATCGGTCAAGCACCCCTCACAATGGCCGCGGGGGATGCATGTGCTCATATGTACAAATTTCCCCGAACTCAAAATTTAATTCATATTTCACAATAGTTATTCTGAGGGCTGCCAGTATCAGATGTGTTACTTGGCTTAAATTATTTAGTTGATTTGTTAGTTCCTATCGGAGGTATGGATTTTTAGCTGTACAGAAACTGACTTTTTTATGTTAAACACACACATCTTCCCGCCATTTCTATGTCTTGTCTCTGAATAAAAAAAGATTAGGTTCCTTTAAGTAATACATTATTTATATATCCATAGAACCATTTCTAAGTTTCGCGTTTTACTACAATTTGTCGTATTTCTTCAGGACTTGTGTGTATTGTAACTATAGATATGTATTCCTTATTGATCGATGACTTGTAAAACACTGTTTATTCACCTAATATCACCTTAAGAGCGGTATATTATTTTTAATTAATAAAAGTCAGACCATCAAAAGCTGAATGTTAATAAATAATAAGATGTTTTCTTTTCATTCAACAGACCGTTGACTATGACAATGCTGCCTCTGGTATTTGAAAAAATACCGATAAGCTCTCCCTCGTGATCGAGTGTGATTATCAGAAATCCTGTGGATGAAAGACACATGTGTTTGGATTGCACACTTCAGCAAGCACACCGTTTTGGCAGATCAAGCCCAAAGTTCCGATGGTAACGAGAATAAAATCCCAAAATATTCGGTAAATTTAATCGGATACAGCCTTCTGGTAGGCAGAGTTTAATAGTCCTACAAATATTTATAATAAACAATGTACAAGCAATAGAAAAATATAAATCAAAATTAGAAATAGTCTTAGATTAAAACTAGTTCAGAAGTAAATCCGTCAGGAATTCCATAGATCAGCACCCGCTTGCTTAGTGTGAATGCTAACCTCTAGAGTCTAGACCACGGCTGCCGTTAACGTTTGGAAAGATAACAATATTATTCAACGTATTTTTATTTATTTATTTGCATATATCCTTTCGTTGTAATGTTCCACCGATTGTGATTACGCTTCTAGAACATATTCTGTGTTCTTAATTAATGTAATCAACTTATCATTGTTCACTGACTGGGAACAACCAAACTTGACTGAAAAGCCATTAAAAAAACATTTTATATACACGTATATATTGGATTTCTTATAAGTATTGTATTACATTGCCATTCAAATCAGTACAATTAGGTGTGATTATTAACCTTTAGATTTTGTTTACACCCAATTAAAAAAAAGGTTTCATGTCCAGTCTATGAGTAAACTATACAAAAAATTGTTTTAATTTTGTTCACTATTGGGAATGACGACATTTGTAGCCTAGTTGTAATAACACCTGTCTTCCGAGACAGGCGTTGCGCGTTTGATTCCCATTAATGTTTATATAAAAGGTAATTAGTTTTGTTTTTAATTTAGGACCCTTTAACATATTTCTGGTTCGTTGTAAGAGTTAATAAACACGCCAGATTTTAATACGATGCAATATATAATAATTCTAAAGCATCTAGACTAGTTTCATTTCATGTCGCGTTGGACTTGAAAATGTTTATTAAATCTTATTTCTAATTTAAAATGGTTTTGTGTTTTGATTTACCTTACAAACCGGAGATTGTAAGGATTTTAAGTTGTGATGAATAGTGAAAAAGTAGTACGTAAATATTTACACAATATCATAAACAATTTTATAAATAACAAATTTTAAACTATCTTAAATTTTTCAAAATCAGTTAAATTTACTTTACTTATCCATTTTGACTTGCCGAGCTCTGGATTTACTTATAGTTTTAAGATTATTATTTTTTTTAATTTTTGCCGATTTCAAAGCTGACATATATATGCATTTGTTAATTTTGAAAAAAGAACTTACCGAAATATTCACGATAAATTCAAATACTCACATGGGTCATCGTCATTACTGGGCCTCGTTGTCAAGAATCCATCCCATCGCCATTTCAACGTTAATTCAGGTGGAAAACGAACTTGTGCCGAGGTGTTTTTTTTTCTTTCTTTTTTCTCCTACTTAAGTGAATGAGTCGTTGTATACCAGCAAGCCCACCGGCCCCATCGCTGTATTGGATTCGATGGAACATCAAAGTGAAACGATCAGAGTACACCGACGTAGTTTAACTTTTTTATTTTTTTGAAAGAATATACATGACCGAAGTCATAGGTTTCCCCGAATACTAGGCGGAAAAAAATGTCTGTGTCGTTCGAGATTAGCACATCATGGGGGTTGAACCAACGACCTTTGTATGGCTATTCACATTAGAAAGGAATCAAAAGTTTGGTGTAAAAAAAAGACTCATGATGTCGATTTAAAATTCATTTTTAATTTTTTGTCTTTTCATCTACGATACAAGGCACACACACATAATTTATTTACATTAAAAAAAACAATCCTGCTAAGATAGATATATAATAAGTTAAAACAACTGATCAAGCATTTCACATATTACTTAGAAAAAGCGAAAAATTAATAATTTACAGTTCAACTGAAACAAAGGTTTCCCTATTTTTGAATCACGCTTTTTTTAGAACACATTTTTGCACAATTTCAGCACGACTTTTTTTCTAAGTACGCAATTTCAATTAAAATGTTTTTTCTACAGGTTTCAAAATAAAAACATAAATAAAAGCAGTCATTCATCACAAACATTCACACTATTCGATCCTAAACATATAACAACTATTCAATGATATCGGTACTTTACGCTGTTATAGATATCGCTTATACCATAATCTAAAGTAAAAATGATTACATAATATCTTTGTTACGATGTCATAATGAAAGATACCGATTGCGTAATAAAAGTAACTATTTGATTAAAGGAGAACGGTCTCAAAGTCTTACCTAATTAATTTAATTAAACTATTTGTAATGACACGGTCTAATCTACGTCAATTATTAGAATAAAGCAAGTCAGTCAAGTTGTTGCTTTCCATTTCGTGTAACATTATTAAGGATCTCCGTTTAGCGACAATAGCGCCCTTTATACGAACACTTTTCACCGCAGATAACTATCCATCAATCAACGCAAGAAACATTGAACAAACTACGCAATACTTTTACTACTCCAGAAATGTTCTGCACTTGCTCCCGAGAAATTGAAAGTTACCGGAAGACGATTAAAGAATAGTGACGTCGAATAGATTGACAAAAATAAATAAAAAGAGTAGTTTCAAGTATTCAAATTATATTTACCAGTTGAATTTAAAAATTTGACATCAATCTTGTTTAGTGACAAATATCACATATTCATTCATTTAAAAAAAATTGGATATCGAACGGGACACTAATTTACGGCGTTCAAGGCGCGGGGTATAAAGGGCGCTAATATAATATATAATTTTTATCTCTTGAATGAAATGCACTTATTTTTACATACTTCTAAGACAATTTAACGATAATACAAAGCTAGAGATCTTTCATTTAATGATTTTATAAATTGCAAACCATATATTTTACAGTTTCCCTTAAAGATATTTACAACAATGGCTGCAACAATGAGTGACTCACCTTTATTAATATGCATTACAATCTATATATGGCATAAACAAATGAATCATGAATATAAGAAATTATTTTACAACAATATAATTACATTTGCGTTTTCATTATACACAATTCCTATATAAATTTATAATTTGTACAATCAACATTTCTTTTTTTATTTCTCATCTATCAAAGTCGAAATTGATTTATTACTAAATTACCACAGAAATGGTAATTCTATACATTAAGAATGAATCATATTATAAATTCTTTAAAAATCGAAAAGTTTCTGCTGATTTGAAAAAAAATTAAATAATCTGCAATTCACTATTTGATATTTAAAAAAACTTATATTCGACTCAATAACGTTTCAAAAATCTTTTAATCCACAATTCGAAACGGATATCGAATCAAATATATTTTGTATAAATTAAAGATAAGTAAAAACTAAAAATACATTAATGAATTTCAATATATTCTTAAAACAGTCTTTCAAGTTTATATATTTCATAAAAAAAATAAAATAAAATAATTTCATTATACATTTGAAAAGTGAAGTCAAAAAATTGATATGTAAATTTGTTGTCGAAACATTTAATACATTTCTTTCAAACTTGGTTTTTATTAATATTCATTACTTTTATATAAATAGGAAAATTCATAAAATTTTTCTTTAATTTGGTTAATTTTTTAATAACTTTTCTATCCATAATTCAATCGCATATTTTTAGTGCCAGTTAGTGTCACTCTAAGAATGTTTCCGGTTTATTCTAGAGTCTTCCAAAAAGTATAAATTTAAGAAGTTTTGTGGAAGATGGTCTAGAGAAAGTTTATTTCGTTAGTTAGTTTATTTTTTTAAGTAACAAAAACAATGCTTAATGAAAGAAAACTTTGCCATTTCCGTAGACTGCCAAAAAATCAACTCATCTTATCAAAATATAAAGGTAATGAGACAGAACAATATTTTAAATTAAATTGATTTCATAAAAAGCTTTTCTTTGAGTTTATAAATTTTAAATTATTTATTTTCCTATTGATATAAAGAGTAAAAATGTAAAAAAAATAGTGTGGAATGAAATATTTGAAATATTTGTATAAACAAAATTTGTCAAATGTATAATAACGGTTTAATCTAATATCATAATACATATAAAATATTTTCTACGCGTATTTATTTTATGTTTATGAATTTCTAAGCGAATTTAATTCCGAGCGATGAAAATAAATGTAATGTTACGAATATAATGAATTCATCTAATTGATTACAAATCTCTTTAGAGAAAAATTAATACACTGAAATAAATATTTACATATTAATTCTACGAAATATTTTTCTAAATACAATATTTTAAATAGGTGTCTTCTGTCACATTACATTGATCATAACTACCGCGTTAAAAAAATAATGTTTTTTTTTTCTGACAATATTATAAAACTACTAATGAACGATTTGCTGTTAAAGAAATAAGGACTAGCATCAAAAATAATAAAAGAATAAACTAAAACAAATACTACCACGATTATTTAAAATATAAAATTCTTAGAGAAATTTAACCTGAAATTATACGTGTAAATATGGTGTAAATATGTTTTATTGATATTATTTATTAATGAAATCAAATTTTAATTTTGTTTAATATAATAGACACCGGATATTTATTTAATTATTAAATTGTATTTCTGTAAAACTTAAAATTGATATTTCGTTTCAATCAGGCATCCGTATATACTCGTAAAGGTTATTGAACGCCATAAAGATAATTGAGAATTACTGAATTAAAAACCATAATAAATCAGATCACTTAATTTTTACTCACTTGGGAAGATAAATAATTGGACGTAGTGTACCTAGATGCATGAAATATATACACAAAACACAGTTATTGAGAATGTTTAGTTTATTTAGGTAATATGTGTAAAAATATCCAACTGTTTCAAAGTGTAATGGTAAAATGAAGTATTGAAAACTATATATTCTACATAAAGTTGTTCTCGCCGACCTTAGATTTGTACGAATATCCATCAATAAAAAAAATTGGGTTGGATTATTAGTGTGTAATATATGCGTCCATTTATCAAACTGATCGATCTTTGAAATGAAGTTACTTCAGTACGTGACAGAAGATATTTTACAATATAATATATTGGAGGTCTACTAAAGGAAGCGTCGCCTTCAATGTCCTGGTCTCCCAGTAGTCTCCCGAAACTCGGGCTTGACGCTGATGAGAGGCTTCCTGGGCGACTCGGGGGCGGCGTTGCTGGAGGCGGCGCCCCCCGGCGGGCTCGCCTGCTCCCGCTGAGGGACCGAGAGCTAAGTGGCACTGCTGAACAGCACCGAACTTTTGTAGTAGCCCGGCCTTTCTCCCAATGGGGACTTAACATCTCTTTCCAGAGCTTGAGCGCGGGACTTCCTTTCCATTTCAATTTCTTGGGCAAGGGATTCTGGAACAAAGGAAAAACAATTGTTAGAGTTAAAAGTAATGACAAAATATATTTTTTCGTTTTAAATAATACACGGTATTACGCTATCACATGATCTGAGTAAAATTTGTATTAGGCTAAGTGGTTACAATTAACAAAAGGTGCAAAACAAGGATGTATTATATCACCCTAGTTATTCAATAGCGACACAGATGCACGTTTTAACAAATATCAAGAAGATAGAATCTTATTTTGTTTGTATAATTAAAGCGATTAAGACAAAGAAATTAGTATGTTCAAATATAGGCCTACTTCAACTATATTGAGAGAGTTTAAGCTTAAACCGCACCCTGAAATCCTAGTGGTGATGATTATTCTAAGTTTGAGGAAGCGTGACTCATGGAATTGGCAAAAAATTATTTATCATAAATCAAAAAAGTATTAATTTCGTTAACATTAACGTTAATTTTATTATACTAATATCAAACCTTATCTTATTTTATTGTTAGAAAATTATAAAAAATATTAATGTAACAAATAAAAAAACATGAAAAGAAATTCTAATATTTGCGCGCACCAAGTTGAAGTTTCCTAGTATCAGAAGATTTTAATCTAAAATATATGATACGAAATGTAATGGCGTTATTGAAAAAGTTGTCTCGGGTATTCTCCATCATATCTCAGAGGGCAGCTTTTGCTGTTTACGACTTTTATAAGCATCAACTTTTGAAATTAAATAAGACCCTCAATACATGGACAGGTAATAGAAATGTGAAGTAAAATATAAAAACGGTAGAGAACAGAGTGAAAAACTTTGTTTCTGAAATTTAAATTACTCGGGAGGGCGCCACTCGAGGGGGTTGGATATTATAATTTCGCAGCGCGGGAAACAAATACGCGGGAAAATATTAGGAAACACAAAGAAAAAAGGAAGATCATTTTATTCCGATTGAGTTGTAATGCAAAAAGGGGGTAATTTTAGCGTTCAAACGATATGTACCTACTTAAATCCTTTGGGGGACCCGGAGCACAGGCACAAACGAGAAGTGCACCACTGTTTCGAGAAGGCATCTTGCAAGGAGGGTACGTTTTATTAGATTTTCATTTGGAATGAAATACCGTTTTCAATGTGTATTACAATTTTCATAAGTAATAAGACACACAGATTTATGTCGAACTTTTGTAACTTATTCTCTTTCTTTTTCATTATGATAAAACTTGTTTAAAATGGGAATAAAATCTATACTCGGAGACTTGTCAATCTCGCACAAATCGGAATTGACTAATAAGATTATTTGGTATAAGAAGCACTTTAGGTTGAATTGTTGATTGGCTCACTTTAGTTTAAATGAAAAACATTTAGTATTTTACATGAAAACATTAATTCAAGATTTTTCGAATATTTGAAAAAAAAAAGTTTTTTGTATTATGACATTATATAATGTAAAAAAAACGAATTTCTCGTAGGTCTAATATACACAAAATTAAGTATGAATATTCTATAACGTATATCTTTAGAACCATTTACATGTAGATGTTTTGTTTATTTCCATTTTCTTAACATTTTAATTCCAGCTTACACAGCAAAATGAGGTAAAATATGTCTGGAAATAACAAAAAGAAAATGTTCTCTCTATACTAAATTTTGAATTGTAATAAGCAGCCATCGTTGCGTGAAATTGAATCAAGTTCTGCAAAGCAAAGCGAGTGGATGTGGGGCTAAAGTGATGGAAAAATCCTTGTCACCGTGAAAAGGGCAAAAATCTGTTGTTCTTTCCCTGTGGATTGATTCAAAAGAAACAAACCCTCGTGCCTCTGGCGCCAACTCGAGACAACTGCGGTAGGTTCGGATCTAAGATGAACAAAAGTTTTTATATTTTCTATTTTGACTAACTATGGTACTCGTATACATTTCGTATATCGGTGATTTGCAGTTTTTATCGCAGGAATAGTTTTTTATTCCATTTTAGATTTGATGAATGGGAGTGTGTCTAAACTTAGGAATTTAGCACATTCCTTTGAATATAATGAATAAATGAATGACTTTAGTTAGTAATCTATTTTTTTGCAACCATCACATTTTGAAAATTTGTCAAAAAATATTTTATAAAATAATATAAACATAATATTTTCAGTACGAATATACATATTTTTTATTAAAAAGCTATTCATCCAAACTTGGAATTACCCAACCAGTGAGCAATGTTACGTTGATTACAATCATTGACAATACAGAACATGTTAGAACATGTTTGTGATTCTAGAGAATCACAAATATAATAAACTCCCGTTACATTTTTTTGGTCAATACCATGTTAATCAAATAATACCATTAATTACACATCTTTAATAAATTACAAACTATAAACTTTCTGTATACTCTTAAAACGGAGGGAGACAAGTTTGTAAAGAGCGTTCTCATATTGTTTTATTATATTGTATTACACTTTCGTTGTTTTCAGCGCAATCTGGTGGGTTTTTACCATTGTAGCAATCTTTTCCAATCAACCGGTGTTAAAGAGGTCCTAAGTGAAAACCCCACTGGAACCCTTTTAAAAAAAATCTGGGTTCAAGTGGGATTTGAACCCGCAACCTCCGGGCTGGATGACAGGCGTCTTACCAACTGAGTCACGGAGGTCGTCTCATGTTGATTTGCATAGTGTTATTGGTCCGATTTGTGTATTAGTTCCATTACCAATTTTAGTAAACAGGTTGATTGACTTCTACGTACGCACACGCATGTTTTTAAGTGTATGGTCATAGACTGGTTGTTAATATCGTTTTATGAAGGAATAAATAATTGAAAAATGATCAATTGTATTTATGGAACATCTAAATATTTACCTCTTAATTTTCCTTTATTACAAACGTGTATAAGTTTATTTACAAAGCGATGACACTAAACGTCGTTTGACATCAAAACCGTCAGGGTGTGTTGTATATAAAACAAATAAGGGTGACAATAATAATTTGAAACGTCACCGAATCGTCTATTTGCCTGTGGCCTCGGGCGGCAGGGAGTGCTAACGAGGTCTCGGAGCTAAAGCACTTGGTATAATGGATATGATTTTGGTTTAGGAGGAAGGCGAGACTGAAATAACACCTAAGGGTACAAATTTAAATATACGAGTATATGTCTTGAGTTGTACTGAGATATAAGAATTCAATAAATCAAATATAGATTTAGTGAAACCTTATACCTATACATGTTCTGGGGAATCGATCAAAATATATTAATCGAGTTTCGATGACCTCCGTTGCCCAGTTGATAAGACACCTGCCTGTCTTCTAACCAAGGGATTGCGGTTTCAATTCCCACTGGTATCAAGTTTTATTTTAAATACGGTTTTAGTATGGTTTCACTAAATATTTGTTTGACCTTGATAAATACCTTTCTGGTTGGTTGTAATAGATTGTCAAATGGCAATAAATCCTCCAAGATGTACTGTAAACAACGAAAGTATCGATACTAGATATTTCCGATGAACACAACTTATTTAAGGATATTGGAAAGCTGAGAAAAATGAAATGTTTAAAGATGTGTCTTTAATATACACTTTTGAGATACATTTAAATGTAAAACCAGTTTATTTTAAGTGACTTAGGCGACGATATAGCTCTAAACATAAAAAAAACGATTGTATTGTTATTACTCGGCACTCTGTCAAGTACGGAAGATATTGTGAGTCAATATCTTATTATTAATAAACTCATTATCGACACGCTATTGTATATCAATATCAGCAATCTTAAAATATTAAATTGGAAGTTCCAATAGCGAAGTCAACAAGATATGGTTAAGTTTAAACTTTCATTAGGTTGATTAAAAATGTGTAATTTTTGCCACTTCGTTTGTTGACTACAATTGCACCATTAAATTGCATCGATACCAATTATAAGACCTTTGAAATAACTGTTTTTTAGTACTAGATATTGATTAAATTATTCTATATGATGATAATTTATCCGCTATTTCTTTTTTTTTTACTTTATAGAAACATAAAGAGAATTTTTGACATAATTTAGTATTTTACACATTACTGTTTACCTTTTTAATTTAATGCCATTTGCGGTATTAATTTTTTTGGTGTTAGAAAATTGAAAAAAAATTATAATGTATTGTATTTATGTGCATATCATTATTTCAGTTATCTATAAAATGTGACTGAGAAAACAAAATACAAAAAGTCATTACGCTAGGATTCTTACCATAACTTCCTTTAAAAATACAATAACGAAAGGCATCTCGAAGGTTTTAACGCAATATCGAGCAAGTGCCCTAAACGGCGTAGCCATCCCGAAACAAAAAGGAATTATGAACAGTCGACTTGGAATAAGATTTAATATACACAACAGCCCTCCCTAATGTAAATGCAAATAGACAAGCTCGTACTGTAGTCAACACAGATCTGCCGAGATTGGCTTCATTCTAGGGCTTTCCATTTTTACAATGCAATTTTATTAAAATTTTAGGAATTATGAAATACGCTGAGAACCTCCGTGGCCTGGCTGGTTTAATCCGGCGGTCGTGGGTTTGATTCTCGTTGGTATGTTTTGTCTGGTTTTTTCATAAAGTGTTTTTAACATCTTTCTGAACATGACAACAAAACTAGCAGGTTGTACTGCATACAAAAAAGGTGTCATTAAATATAATGCAATATAAATATCATGCCGTTGTAAAACAAAAAGCAGTTACTCAATAAATAAAATTAAAGCGAGATATGTATTTCTTTCGGTAAATTTTTCACTTTCATTTAAACAGCAAAATCGATTTTTTAAAGTTTCTGTCATGTCTTACAAACTAGATGATGGAGGTTATCAAGCATGAAAGCAGTTCAAATATGTTTTTTAAAGTTTCTGTCAAGTCTTACAAACTAGATCATGGAGGTTATCAAACATGAAAGCAGTTCAAATATGTTTTTTATAGTTTCTGTCAAGTCTTATAAACTAGATCATGGAGGTATAAATACGTGTCCCAGAGATTAATGTACTTAGTGAAATAAAAAAGAAATTTGCTTTAAAATATTCAAAAAGTATTTATTTAAATTAAATCGAAAAAAAATCTCAGTTATGTAAATTATTACATAGACTGCTGATCACATCAAGATCAATTTGATTAAAACAAAATTTGATAAGATCTACTTGCCATGAGGGATGCATTGATGCTGTTTGCTAACCAACATAGTTTGAGAGTTGTAACATTGATGCTGTTTGCTAACCAACATAGTTTGAGAGTTGTAACATTGATGCTGTTTGCTAACCAACATAGTTTGAGAGTTGTAACATTGATGCTGTTTGCTAACCAACATAGTTTGAGAGTTGTAACATTGATGCTGTTTGCTAACCAACATAGTTTGAGAGTTGTAACATTGATGCTGTTTGCTAACCAACATAGTTTGAGAGTTGTAACATAAGAGAGAAGGAGGAAAGGCAATGAAAAAAAAATACCGCGTTCTCACTTATAACGCTCTTAAAATGTGACAATTCTTAAATTTAAATGTATAATACTTCTCTATATTTATTACAAATGAAAATATTATTCGTGTTATCTTGATGCTGCAAATGGGTGTTTTACATTTCATCTGTGAAATGACAACCCTAGCTTTGGTAATACGAGAAAGACTAACGGTCTGGTTAATTTTGGGGTTCATGACTGTTCAGAATGCTTGTGCTACACCTAGGGCTAGGTGGCTAGGTGGCTAGGCGGGAGTGAGATATGCCATTATCTCAGAGCTAATATCTCCGCGGGCTAAACAATTAAACGAACGGTTTGACGCTTTGCTTTCATTTCGCCTCTTTAAAGTGGTCACTTTGAGATTTCGCATTTGATATTTATCTCACTTAAAGGTAAAAATTGTTTGCAATTATTAGGATTGTTAATCGACTTACGTTTTGAAAAATTCATTTTCAGTAACATCATATATAAATCAAGTAGAAGCTTGTTTATCTTTTGTGGCTACTCATTTATCCTTAATGACTTTGTTTATTTATTTATTTAGAGTGAGTTCAGAGAAAACAATATATAATACAATCAATTTAGAGTTAGTTCAGAGAAAACAATATATTATATAATACAATCAATTCATTTATATTTTAATAAAATTACAGTGAGACAGTTTATAAAAAGTTGCTAGCTTCATTTTGGATGACCTTTGTGCCCCAGTTTGTTAGACGATTGACTTCCACATGGGGTTTTCTGGTTTGATTCCCGATGGTATAAAAAAAAAAAAAAGGATACGTGTCTTATAAAATAGTAAATATGGTAATAATATTCAATAGCTAGACGTGCATGAGTGTTGTTGCCTTTTCATGTGTGTTAGTATTGGGAACCACGAGCTCTGTGACTACTTCGGTAGTTTCAAATCCAAAGGCTCGATTGGTGGGGCCGAAAATAACGTTGACTTCTGTCTACAATCTTCAATGTGTTTGAATCAGCTATTTAGATATGCTGAAGAGAATCATACAAAGTTTGAAAAAAACTTCATTTCATTTTTAGTATTGCATTGTATTGTATTTCGCTTTCATTGTATACATTACAAACTGGCAGGCTTATTTCCATGTAGCAATCTCTTCCAGCCAACAAGAAAGATGTTCAAGAGGCCCTAAGTGAAAACCAGACAATATTTTTTTTTTAAATCTGGGTTCAAGTGAGGATGGAGCCCGCAACCCTCTGGTTGGGAGACAAGCGTCTTACCAACTAAGCTACGAAGATGGTCGCTTTGTATATCGCTACATGATTATTTTCCCATTTTAATGTGTTACAAATATACCTATAAGAACGAACTTGAACATTTTATTCTATTCTTAAATTTAGATGATTACTAGAAGCAAGAAACGTATCGCGAGTAATAAAAACTGAATATCAAAATTTTGGCGACCACAGCAACACCATTTTTAACCACGTAGAACCTAAAAAACATTTAAATGGTTTTGATACAACAATAAAAACATCAATTTCGGTGTATAATTGAATGATGTGAATTGGAGATACGATGGGGAGCTATTAGAGGGATATTTGTAAAGGATTCCGTCTTATTGAAAAGTACAATCTCAATGCAAAAGGAAAATTACTAAAACGCGGCATAATCATGGCACACAATTGTATCTGGGGAATCGGTGGTAAAAAATTGGTTGGTAAAAAATACAAAGAAACAACAAAGATTCCAGACAGTTTATTATCTATTTAGTAGTAGTTTTCTAGATGGAGCCGCACAATCATTTCGATTGTATGGTATTATTTGTCACGGTTGTAATGTCACGGCCGCAACAGTTTGGGTTCCAGTCCATTGGGGAATGTTCCTGGAAATGTGTCTTTTGGGATATGCCGTCTATCCCGTTTTACATGCTAACAATAAAATGGGTTACCAACAACTCCCTTATTTTGTTTACATTCCACTTGGAAGCATACTTTGTCTCTAGGTTTTATTTAAAACTTTATTCTTTCGTGTTCCAACGCCGTCGGTAATCACAGGTATGCGTGTAGTCTGTGTAGTTAGTGATCGGAGTCAGTCAGATTTTTGTATCACTTTATGTGCAGTTTGGTTCAAATGTATAAATATAAATTCAATCCCTCAAATTTCTGAAATGCACTTATGATAGGTCCAAATTTAAGGTCTGACCTTAATACTAAATACTAATTTCTAGCCTTAAAATTTCGTGATTTGTATTCAGAGTCGGCCCTCATACACCCTAAACCATACCGGGAAGTAATTAAACTACACGACTCCATTATTTAAGTAAACTACGACACATTTGTACGAAATTTTCTTTTAAATATTTATTTCCCAAGCATAAAAAAAAGTTAAATTTTAGTGTTTAACGTTAAGGTTGACTATGAATTCGAGCCCTCATACTTGATTCGTGTTACCTACTCGTATTAACCGCTGTATTGGTGATTACAATTGTAAAGAGTAAACAAATCTTTCACGGTTATTTTCTAATTTGTTTAAATGAACAGTTTATAAAATTGTTTTCGATACAAAAAATATATACCTAATATTATTTAAAATTAGTAGAGAAAAAATTAGAAATTCTTAAAATTACCTAACTTTGAACTCTGTACTAAAATATAGTCTACGATAAAAAAAAACTATCGAATTTGCTTTGAAATTTGTGGAAAAAAATATTGCCACGGTAAAAAAAGTCCTTTGATGAATGAAAAGCAATGAAAAATAAAACGAGCTACTTTTTGCTTATATAAGTTTCAAAAGAAACAAATTAATAGTTAAATTAATAGATTTACCCATGACGAATCTTCAAAAACAGCAAATCATTAGGGGGTATTTGAGACCATCAAATTATAAGGGACAAAATTCAATTTGATGGCGCAAGACGGTAGCAAAACAAATGGATGCCGAAAAGGGATCTAACAGAGCAAGGGAAGGACAGGTAGGAAAGACAACAAAGAAGAGCGTTTAAGTACCACTAGCAAACCACAGCAATAATACTCATAGGTATACCGCGGCGTCATGGCATAGCAATGCCTGCGGAGGGAACTACAAAGCATCTCATTCCTTGCCCATTGACTATTATTACTGATTTGTTAGGCATCGATATTCAGGGAAAGTAGATAATGAATACCAAACTCTTCTAATCGGGAAGATTATCAGTGGTAATTTTATAGTTAGATAATCGTTCGTGAGGTATTCGATTCTATGAAAATCATCCAGAAGTTGGGAAGACAAACTCAAATTTTATAAGTATCAAGTTTTATATTTTCAAAAAGCAAGTTGATTCTTCGAGAAAACGACATTTTTAATGTTAAAACAAAAATAGAATGAAAACCTTATAATTAAATATTGATTTATATGAAAAGTTTGGAAATGTTCTTTTTGTAGATTATACTCTAGCTAGACTAAAACATTTTGTAACACAATAGAACGATACAAATAAAAAAGGTTATTTTATAAGAATAATGGTTTTCGATCAGGTAGTATATATAAGTCCTCATAGACTTTATCTAATTTCTTAGAAAATAACTTTTAACTAAGTGGTTTTTTTTTAAATTACAATTGTATATTTATCATTCACGTTATTTAGGTAAAAAAAAGTTAAGAATCAATTTGATTTGTGTGAAAACTCTGTTTATTAAAGGGGATAATTCTCAATGCTTCAACCATTTCTAAACTGATGTTTTAACAAAATGACGGTATCACGAAATGGTATTTCGTCTACACTTAAGTCGTTAAGTACAGAGGTAAGAAAACAAAGCCTTCTGAGCCTTGATTTTGACAGAGAAATAGATAAAAATATTTGTATTAAGTACACGTTTAAAAAATATATGATTAAAAGTATTATTTCTACTTTTATGCGCTTAAAAATAAATATTTTTATATCAAATAAAGACAACGTAGTCCGATATTTCTGCCTATATGATTCGTGTTAAAAACTTGAATCTAAAAGGAATAACACAACTAGATTCAACGATCGCATGCACTTATTATACATTTGTTTTGGATGTTTTTAGATATTTATTAATTTATATTATCTTTGGTCGATATTGATGGAAAAGGATATAATAAAAAATATATGCGCCATAAACCTATTGAAATTGCAGCTGTTAAAAAATTGCAATGAATATTAAATCATATTTAATGGGTTTGGATTTTGTCATCGATTTAAATTTCCTTAAAAGAGAAATAAAATATTCCAAACATTTTTATCGAATAACATGTGATGAAAGGTTTTTTCTCATTTTACTTTTTAGTTGATTTACCACCAGTAAATTGTTAAATAAAGTAGAATAAAAAAAACAATACATAATCATATTTATAAAAAATACAAAACTGTGAACCTAATTGAAAAAAAAATCAAATTTCCATATTAATACAAATTCCATTAAAAAACTAAAAAGTTTTTAATTATCAACATTAGTTTATTTTTGTAATTTATAATGTAAGCGATGAAAATTATCTTGAACATGTCTGCAGTGTGACTCAAATAAAACAAGTCGAATGTAAGATACATTTTGTAGTGGAGTATAAAACAAATAAAATGTTATTAGCCTCTGAAATAGACGCCGAGATGCACAAATCGTTCGGAAAGGATTGTAAAAAGGGCAAAAAAAATGACCGGAGCTTTGCAAAAACCCATACCGCACCGCCGGGGGCGTCTTGCGCCCCAAAATTCCTCTTTGCATCAGGGTTCAATTATCCTCCGGATGGTGGATTAAATTCGGTGTTATACAGATTCCTTGTTTTTGATCGTTTTCGTCTGCCAAATACTCTCGTGGAAGCGTCTGGAATCGTTTTCCAATCGGGCAGAACCCTCGCGCAAGTCTAGCCGCGGTTCAATTGGACATTTACATTTATGCAAAGAATATCCAACCCTCACTCGACCTATTTGTATATAAAATTATCTACGAAATAAGAAAATAATACGTAGATAAGTTTATACTACTCGGTTATAAAATTAAACTTTCAAAGCGCTTTATTATTTAATTGATGAAAAACAACTTATGAACGGAACTTAATCATTTTAAATTAATAATATATGAGAATTCTATTACATTGCGTCAGTTTTGTTTTTGGCAAAAACCGATATATTATTATTGGTCAATGTTAAGAATAAATTCATATAGATATATACCATCATGCTATGTTCCTTTTGGAACAGATATAGATGACATATCTCCATGCTTCTCTATCCACGCACACAGCTCTCGCTTCTTCAACAATCAAACTTGTTATTATTTATGTTTTTCTGTTCTGTTTGCATCAATGTTTTTTTCCAAATGTCTTCTCTCAGTCTGCCTCTTCCTCACTCTTCATTTATTTCAGACTTATATATTTGTTTTGCAAATCTTTCGTAATTGAAAGGCGTGTTGCAGGAAATCTGTACCACGATGTGCATAGTACTGTTTTTGCTAATAAATCAATCGATAAATCTTCAAAAAATATTCTGCGCAGAGACGTGTTCGTGTCCACCTTGATTTATGGAAGCGAAGTCTGAGCACGGAAAGGAAATTAATGATAAGATCAGAAGAAATGTGTGATTTAAGTAGAATATCTTGTATTACAATTAATTGTAATGTAAGAAATGATCGGATAAAGTATAACTGTTTTATCAAGACAACTATAATAGGCAGAATAAAGAAAATAACCTTAGGATGGTTTCGCTACATTAGGAAAAGGCTCTATTCAACTTGTTGTACATATTCAGTATTATCAACGAACGTGATCGACTTATCATTGCATTATAACCCCCAAATTTAGCTGAATAGCCATTAAAAAATTCATGACGATATCTATCTGGGTTGAGATTTTTTTCTTACAATATTTCGAAGAAACAAAAAAATATTTTGAAGGTTGGACCTTTTTTGAATAGATTACTCCAATTATAAGCTAGAATCAATTTTAACTTAACATAGTAAGTTATAAAGCGAACGTTCTTTTCCCTTGCTGTTTTGTACTTCGAAGCACCGCGTAGTACTCGTGGTCAGGGTCTCGAGCAGATTTATTTCAAAGTAGACGAATATAAAGAGTAACAAGTTAATCGATGGAGGATTGTTCACAGTGTTAACAATAATAATAATAAAAAAAACACTTTACTTATTGCCGTTTGGCAGCCAAGATCTCGACTTGACTACAAAACAATTAATTGTACAAGACACTAGATAGAAAACACTCAGACTTAAAGGGCTTTTTGGTTCAGGTAAGAGTGTTTCATGTTAAGAGAAAAGCAATATAGAAAACTCTATGTTAAGAAAGTAAAACCTTTGTTTTATTATAATTTTATTTTATTAGCATCTGCATTATTTTACTTTTTGTTTCAACACTCTCGGATAAATTTATTGTTTCCTTGAATTAAGAAATATATGAACATCAATATTTAAGAAAACTTTTATAGATACACATAACACACAAAAATACAGCCTCCATAGTGTAATTAGTAAAACTTATGTCTTTCAATCCGGGGATGCTCTGATTTTTTAAAAGGAGTCGAGTCTAGTTTTCACTTAAGGTTTGTTTAAACACCTTTCTGGTTGGTTGGAATAGACTTTCACATGGAAATAAGCGCCAAGGTTGCACTGTATACAACGAAGTGTAATATAATGAAATACAATATGTATGATGCGAGACTTAAAATATATATTTTTTTTGTATATTTAGTTAAGAATTAAAAATTTCACAAACATGTATTGACTAAATACTTTTAGTGTACTAAAAATATTAACCATCAGGGTTTTAAAAAAAAATATATCAATATACTCTTTCAAAATCTGTGCAAGAAATTAATTGAAAATATTGAGTTATGATTTGGAAGCGGACATGATTTAAAAATATCGATATGAAAGAAGGGAGATTCGGTTATAGGGACAAACAGGATAATCTCCCATCATGTCTGCACCCACCTAGACGTTATGGGGCTCGAATCGAATTTTTAATAAAATTCCTGGCTTGAGATATACACAAGTTTGTTCCGAAGCCTCCCCTAGTATTAGAGGGGTGTACATGATGAGCAGAACAAAGAGATTATGTATAAAAAATATTGCATGCGCTTAATAGCATATTAAGTGCATGAAGTTGGTCGACTCAATCACGCATACAAATTCCTTTTGTTAATTAAAACATGTTTTTGCAGAGGAGTTCTGTATATGTCTTCTATTATGCATATGTAACCAGGTCGAGGCGAGCAATCGATTCAGAGCAAACGTACTTGCTAATTCAACGCGATTATTTTTGCAACTTGATTCGTATATTTTATACAATACAATGAAAGAAAGTTATTAGAAATTAATATTAAATCTTTAATTGTATTATTTTGATACCTTTCTGACCAAAGGTTCGCGCTACGCTCGACAGGGATAGCAAATTTAATGGCGCCACCATCTAATTAATAGCAGTTTCGCACCATTGTCAATGTGATTCATACAACGAATTAAAAAAAGATAACATCCTCCATCAATGGCGTGATACATCATTCCTTGTTCTGTATTTTTTTAATCTTCTTTTCAGTCTCCAAGATATTCATAACATTACCAAATTTGTATTTTTGTATAATATAACAAAACGAGAAAGCGAACTATGGTTAAGATACACGAGACGTCCTCTGAAAATAGTTACAACCTCCGTGACCTACTTGGTAAGAAGCCTGTCTTCAGACTCGGAGGTTGCTGGTTCGATTCCGTTTCAATATATATATATATATTTAAAAAGACATCGTCTGGTTTTCACTACAAACTTCTTAAGATATTTTTGGTAGGTTGTAAGAGTATGCCACATGACAGTAAGCCTGAAAGGTTGTACTGTATATAACGAAAGCGTAATATTATACAATACATCTGTATATTAGCCACTTTTTAACAAGGAACCAACATCAAATAGCATTTAGAAAAAACACTGAAGAGTGATGATGGATCTATTGATGACAATGGTCCGAAAAGTCTTAAGATATCAGAAATTGAGTTAGACTCACCTGAATAGTTTTGCCAGAAAGCCGCTCCGGTGGTCATGAGATCTAAGGTGGTGGCCGGATAGTTCCATTGCTTATCAGCTAGGGCAGGTGGGCCGGGAGGTGGTGCTCCCTCCCGCGGGGGGCTGCCTCCCGGCCGGGCTCCTCCGCCCCCGGATCCATTGGACCCTCCTCCCGCCCCGCTACTGGCGTTGCTACCAGCGTTGCTACCCGCGTTGCTGCCCGCTGTACTGCCCGCGTTGCTGGCCGCGCTGCCATGACAGGGTTGTGTGGTGTTTGGTTGCTGGTTTTCACAGCCTCCACTTATACTTTCGCGTAGGGTTGATGAATCCGAATTGCTCATATTGTCTGTGGAAAGAAAAAAAGATCATCAGTTTTCTGAAATATTTGTATAAAAAAAGTTTTTTCCTCGCTACAAAATGTTGTATAGTAAGTAAAGTTACAATATAAATTAATAAAGATTTCTTTTCTAGTCATTCGTCTATATTTTTAATACTTAACGAAAAAAATATCGCCTGAAAAAAAAAACTGTACGTGAAAAACTCGTTTTAATGAGCATAAAAAAATATTTTTTGGAATTTACACTATAATTTACTATTCTCGTTGCCCTTTAGAGATTTTTTCCTACTTAGAGATGTGTATTGTTGATTGAATTTAATTATTTGTATTTATTTTTTAGTTTTACTTTCTGTATTATACTAGACATGGTATTTTCACACGTATTTTGAAAGACATAGTACGTGTACTCTTAATGATTGATTTTTATTGGAAGTTTTTTTTTATTTTACACATGACAAGAAATATACATCATTTGTGAAAAAACAACAGGTAATTTGATTTGGACACACAATTTTAATGGATCTGGGTTTGTGGCCTTTCATTTGTCGTCTCCCCAGTAAACTGGGATTTTGCCTGTATCTCACTGAGGACATACGAGTATAGTATGAAAAGTTATAGTTATAAATAGTTGATATGTAATCTTTCGTTTTGGGAGTGTTACTGTGATATAGAAAGGGCACTAAAGCATAGTTAATTTGGTCAATAAATAGATTAAAAAAAATGTTTTGCGCTTCCTTTATTTTTAATAATTATAAATTATTTTAATTTAACATTTCCAAATATTGCAGTAACTGATTTCATATTTTAGAAATATTTCATTATTTTTATTTTTTACTTACAAGCCAAGTAATTAAAATAAATACTTTTACTTATTGAAATAATTAAAACAGCATTTCTTATGAAGTATTTATTCAAGGGTAAATAGTGCGCCTATTGAAAGTATTTTGACAATGAATAACAATAACGATTTCCCTCAAACGTGTAGTAAATTTATCTTTGTACTAATGAAAATAAGCGATGCTTGACTTATCTGCGTTTTAATCAAGCTGTAGGAAGTAACGAAACGAAGGTTGGAGTCATCTAATACCCATATTATGAATCAATTAAGCTAGTAGCTAAAGTCTGTAACATGGGTAGTGATTTCAATGTCGACATCTCTGTACAGCAGCTCCCTTCATGTACCGAAGACGTCCATCAAACTTGCCTAAGAAGCGACCCCCGGGGCGGGCCTAATGATTGGCATTTACTGCACAACTTATGGAAATGTCTAGAGCAGGTAATTTTGATGTTACCCTGTATATAAAATTCCCGCTCATGGCCTCTTACACTCAACTCGTCGATCAATACCATTTGCAACGATCGAGTACGAATAAAAAGACACAAATCGTTTACTTGAACCCAGTTCCGATAATAAATTGACGTTCGATCCCCTTTTGCGCTCCAGCGATTAATTCCTTTAGTGTTTGGATTGAGTTGCGCATATTCGCAACTTGATTTAATAGAGGTATATTATATATGGAGGCCATATTACTGTTCGTAAGAAAACCTACACTTTAGTTACTCGAACTTTACGAATAATAACATTGTTCGATAAACTTCAAGGCGTTTTGTTCGTAGGTGTGTGTTTTCGTGAAAGCGCGTGTACTGTTGTGAGTTATTGTTTATCGATTCAATTGTCTGGAATTGTTTAAAATGTCTCGGTGATAACGCAATTTATTGCTACAATAAATTTAGTATGAAAAACTCAACTGAAATTATAGCGAGCAAGTATTCGTGTTTAATATAACCCATTGAATATAATTTTGTTGGTTATCAGATGTTTACTTGTGAATTATTTTAAACGCTAGGGAGTTATTTATGTTTAAATTGTTTTTTTTTTCTTCATAAAAAAGAGTTAGATTAAAAAACAGATACCCCTAAATTTAATATTCAAAATCACAAAAATACTACAGAATAAAAACTATTTTGGTACATTGGAATATGAAAGTATATTTACATAGCTGTGTTTCATTATTATTTTTCTAATAATTGTTTTATGAACATAAATAGCGAAATATCTAAGATTTGTTTTATTTGAAAGAATGTAATATAATAAACATTTTCTAGTCTTGTTTAAAAAGGGTATTTTACTACTATTCACGGCACTTCTAAGGAGTGAGATGTACATTTTCTCTCACGGAGACACAACTTTGATATTGAACCTGTAAACTACGAACAGACAATAAATTATCCTATGTCTATAAAATGTCTTTCTAAAAACGTTGTTTACCTATCAGATCTCCAGTGACAATGCGAAGAACCTCAACTGGAGCGCCTGAGGCCTTGAGGGCCTCTTCTATTTTCGATCTTCTCTTCATCTCCGCATCCAACTGTTCTTGCGCACGCTGTCTTGCACGGCGCTCCTTTTTTAATCTCTTTTGGTATAACACTGGAACAAAAATAAACATTTATAATTAAAAAAAGAATTGAAAATACACAAAGGAATAATAAGTATATAAAGAGTTTGTACCATATATGTATGGTACAAATTTAGAGTAGGTTAAAGGAGGTGGCACTTGGTAAGTTTGAACAGAACTCGAGTTTTTAAAAGCACGGATATATTTTGACATTCTCCAAAATTTTGGGGAAATAAATTTTATTTCCCCAAAATTTTGGAGAATGTCAAAATATATGGATTGGTCAGTGTAGTTAAAAAAATCAAAGGGAAGAGATAGTTTTATTAACAAATATGATGGTAATAGAAATAATAAATATACAGTGATTAATAAAAATGTGTCGATTGTAGAGCAGAGAAAAAAGGAAAGAAAAACCAAATCGATTTAAAATAATGATTTTAAGTACGTTGTTGCAAATGTACAGGTTCGAAGAACATATATGACAATTTTATGTGGAAATACTCTTTAAAATAGTGGAATTCAAAAAAAATACCGTTTTATAAAAATCACGTTATTGGGATTTGGAAGGAGCACGATTGAGGTATTTCAGGGAAATCATTTCGGCATCATATCAAAAGAGTAAAAAGACAGAGAAAATAATAAATAAAATAAGCTGCCGCGGAAGCGGAGGAATACACGGAGAAAGAAATATGCGGTGGAGGAAAAAAACTAATAACATCCAGCTCCATTCGTTTGTCGGCGGTTTATATCTGAAACCCTGCGTGGTCCAGCCAAATATTGACTAGAAGAAACAATGGATATAACGAATAATATGTCTGAAAAGCACCCTCAGTGTTTAAGTACTTGTGAAATGGGAACACGGATCTCTTTGAAGTTTTTTAATCTGTTGTATGATGCAAGACTAGATGGGTTCTGATAGTAACTTAATATGACTGGGAGATGCTTTGAGAGATTAATAAGCGAGAAATAAAAGAGACATGGAAAGTTGCCGAGTCAACTATAACCCTGAAGTAATATTCATGTATCCTACTGCGATGGTACAAAGTTTACCCACATTCATGGATTTGACTAAGATACACGAAAAATATGTATATAAAAATCAAAAACCAAACCTACTAAGGTAAAAAAACTCGCTTTTCATAAAAAAACAAGATCAGTTTATTTTATTTCCAAGCTTCTATAATAGGTGTCGCAAAATAAATGTATCCGCTAAGTATAAAAAAATACATTACGTAGTTTATTGTGAACGTTGAAAGGGAACTTTATAATCATTAAATATAGACTTTATAATAATTAAAATTGTGGAAGCCTTTTTTTGCGACATCCTGTATTTGTGTTTATTTTTGCGAATTTCTCATAACGGTTTAGAAATATTTTCCACAAAGTAAAATGATTATACTCGTATTTCGTTCATTCGTATGGTAATCCTTTATCATGTCCGAGTAGGTTATCCAAATATATTGAAGAACGTGACCGGGGGACGTCATCTTTGAACCCATTAATCGAATTTTCAGATTTACACCCACCGAAATAGACAAATAAATTGCGATTCTTCATCGCACGTATTAGCAATACTACTCTACAGGTGAAGGCACCAACACTTTTACGAGTATTGTAACTAGACGAACCACCCTGTGGCCCTCTTCTTTCCATCGTTGGGTACCATAGAGAATCGAACCTGAAACCCCCAGGTGGTAATCTAGCGTTTTACTTACTAGATCACGAAAGTTGTCATAATCATAATGATGTAATAGAAATAAACTTCTCTTTTCAAGTATTCCACAAAAACATGTAATTTGAAAAAAGGAACAGTGGACACATTAAACATTACTCACGAAACCACAAGATGAAATATAGTATAAACAACTTGATACATTTTCTTAATAAACGTATCATCAGAGTGAATGAAATGATCCTGACATCGGTTTTACTGTTATGATGTAGGACCAAAATAAACAAGACGGAAGTAATCCTCAAAGTGATGCCGCTTCCTACAATACTTAGCGCCAACGGGTTCCATTTAATACGGCCATGTATCATGAATCACCAGGATCCGAGGATCCCCGTCTAAGGATATGCTGAGCCCCCGCAGAGAATATTTCGGGCCCCCGTGGGGCATAGCCGCAGGAGGGCTCACAGGCGCCGAGATTACGACAGTGGTAAACTATTAACAGTTTAAGGTGCTGTTTCTTTTGAGGTATTTGTAAGATTTCGTCATATTTTATTTGACTTCAGTTAAAATATTTCAATGAACTTATTGTTCTTTAAGTTTTCATATCTTGCGTCTCTGATAATTACATGCAACGAAGCTTCTCTAATTTTATTAATAATTATTCTTATTATACTCCTCAATAAATCCAAATTAGTAATATGTACACGTTTAAGAGCATAGCCGGTAGAAAATATGGCTTTCGTATATTTTAAATCGAACCTTCTGTTAAAAAAAATATGGAAACATTTTTTAATTTTTTGGGTAAAAAGTGGAATTGGACCCGAAATCTCTGAGTGGAAGTCAAGCGACTTCCTAACTAAGCAATGGAGTTCGTCAAATCTATTTAATAAAAATTAAAGCTTGGATACGGTTACAACATTCAAAAAGTTTTTTTGTGTTCATTTTTTTAAATATTTATTTAGTAACCTTATTTAAAAGGTATTACACAAAACTATTGATAAAAATATTTATTACGAAAAATCTGAAGTAAAAAAAATCGTATAAAAATTCTCGAGTCCAACAGAAAACGGTAAAAATAGTAAAGAAAGTATCAACTACGAAGTTGTTTTCAGGAATAACTAACTCTTTACGTACTTGAAATGAGAAACAATAATTAAAATTAAATGTAATACTATAAAGGACCTCATGAATCGGATTGATAGAATCCACGTGACTGTTTACCCCTTTGTGTATTTTCCGTACACTTTTAAGACTTATAAAGTATTTTGAAGCATATCATATTTTTTAACACCCTCCTTGGAAAGACTCTTGTCTTACACTCGAGATTTTCGGGTAGAATTTCCAATTTCGGACTCAAAAAGGTTCCAGTCTGGTTGATGGGTTCATCTGGTAAGAATACTAGAACCTACTTCTCGTAGACGTAAATAAAATTGGGTGTCTGTCCACGTGTATTAGTATTTACATCATGTACAATGACAAACTGTGAGTCGCGAGCCTATCCCAATGGTTCTCCGAAGTCCGAAGGCTCATTTATTAGAGCGCTCTTGAGGAGAGTTTGCTCTCTAAATGATGCTACATAAACTGTTCTTTAATTATTACTTTTAATATTAGATCTGAAGGCAATGCTGTCTCCTTGCCAGCCTCTTTAACGTACTCGTATCCTCATCACAAATTTGAATGTACATATATTTTTAACCGTATCAATATAATTTTCTGCTCGGTCGAAACTTTGTTGCTTGAGTAATGGTTACACCTGAAGTTAATGTTATCTTCCTAGCCATCGTGCTAACTAGTTTTATTCATCAATGCGTGAAAAACCTACACAAAACTGTAATTATATTGTCAAGGCTAAATAACTTTAATCGTTATATACAATATTATTGTATTATGCAACAATCTGTAAGTTTCTTTCAATTGATGACTTTGTAATAAATATTGAGTTAGTTACACTAAGCTTATGTTGATATATAAATCCGTTTCCGAACAATATCTTCTGTTCTGTTATTTTTTTATCAAAATTCGGTATGTACATGTAAGTCGAAGATAGTGTTTTATGTGATAAACTGTAATTTGACCTGGCACGAAGATTGTATTGCACTCTGAATCATCTTAGATGTGACCACGGATACTCGTACTGTGCTCACGCCTTGCATAGGTGGGGTTTCATATATCCCTCCTCGTGCTTGCGTGTAGTGGTCCAGACTCAGCCACATCGTGGAGGAATGTGTAATTCATTCGTTCCCGAGAGGGTTCTATAAGATCCATCAGGCTACTCCTGAAGCAATATAATGGATAAAAAGCCTGAACATTCGACTGTGAGAGAGAAACCATTAGATGAAGAACATGATTAATTATATGGATACCTATATTTTAAATGTTTGGAGAAATCTATCTATGAATTACACAATTCACAGATTTGATATTTTTACTCAAACTTTAATTGAAAAAGCTTATTTGTCATTTCAAATTTTTAAAAAAGAAATATTTTAGGGGTTGGGTTCTTTTTGCAGATGTTAGTCCATATATATGTAGAGATCAATTCGTCGTGACGTGATTTCGCGGATCATCACATAATATTATTTTTTTGCATAATTCCAGCGAGAAAATGAAGTAAAAATTTCACCGCGAAACGGTCAGTCTCGCTTCAGTACGGTCGTGAGACCGGGCAGCGGGTCATTATGGAAATAATAATATTAAAATAACCCTTGCGAGGCCGAGCCCCTACACTCATATACACAAATATGGCGTGTAATACACTGGCACACGGGCATTTATGCTAATTGTCACAGGTGTGTTCAACTCAATCACTTATCGCGTCGCTAAATAATAATAATTAAAAGAATTAAACCATATTTCGGTGAAGAGAATCATGTTTGCAATTTGACGGTTATTTTAATTTGCTTGTTTAAAATGTTTTTTTTTTTCGAATCATTAAATGCCGTTTAAGAATATTGCCGCTTGGGGGTATTTTTTTCTTCTTATTTATACAAGCTGTTATATACTCGTATAATCTACCTCAAAAAGCAAAGTTGATTATCAGAATTAGCTGATTTACAACGGTATTGTTTCTTTATATAGACGACTGGAATCATATTAGATACAACGTTCCCGTGCAACCGGTATTTTTTTTAAACGATGTATAAAAAGATATCTGTCACACATTAGTTTATTAGTATAAATGTTTATATATATTAATTAAAAATACACAAAAATTCTTAGAAGTACTTGTTAAGGTAACCAGACAATAATATTATCAATTTAAATTGTAAGGAAAATACTTATGATATCTTGCAATTATTTGTAGCATTTGTTTATAATGGCGTGTATTTAAAAGTTTACGCAACGATTTAAAGGTCTGTATTGATTTTTATTTATCATTATTTATGAATTTATTTGTTGTGAGAAACAAAACGAACTATTTTTCGTTACGAATAACCGATAAATAATAAACTCATTATTACAAATAACAGTTTAATACAAATATAGATTCTTGAGTAACTTTTTAATAACATGCACATAATTATACATTTATTGTAGATTATAGCATTTCAAGAACTTTATGTAAAAGCTTGATTTTTAAGCGGAACTTTTATAAGAGCAACTTAAAGGAAAAGGGAATTCGCAGATTAACATACCAATTGAGCACCTCTGTCTTCCTTCAAACTACACACTCTCACACATCGATCACCCATCAATCGCTCTACCATCTTGCGGCCGGACATGGCGGCTGCTATTCTTCGCTGGAGGGCGGGGGAGGGGGCTACTGAAAGAGACAGGTGCGCCGCACAGCCTTATCTCGATCGCTCAAGGCGAAAAACTCTCGATACGTACGTCGATGTAAAGTAAATTGAGCATCCAAGCTCAAAAGGGTTGATTATTGACTCGAGAAACTTAAACCGTCTTCACCTACAAAAACATGTTTCTTACTCGAAGAAAAATCACTGAATATTTTTTAATGTCATTCAAGTCCTGGAGTGAGAAAGAAACGGCGATAATGTTTATTATTCGTCATTTTTTCGTTGTTGTTTGTTATTTATTCCGAGTGAAAGGGAGAGTAGTATTTTCTCGTTTTATTTGATTGCGGTTTGACGCGATTGGTTTGAATGTTGGAGTCGCGGGTTGGGGAGGGTTGCGACGCCGCGACGCCCCCCACCAATGGAGGCTCTAGAGGCCGAGATAAGGATCTTTAGATGGCGGACCAAAAGTAATGTCTGACCCCTCATTATAATAATGCACGCAGAGGAGTCAGTGTTTTATTTGTTATTTGGTTAATGGTACGATTATCAGGTAAACAAGGCAGATATAATTTATTCATTAATTTATACATATTAACCGAGGAAAATGGGATTTTTAATGACAATGACATGTCATTAAAAGCAATTTGTGAGGGTTCATAATTAGTGAAAAATTATATTTTTTTTACATGAAACTGACATATTTGCCTGTGACGGCAAAGGATGTAGTAAAACGTGTTGAGAAGGTTAAGTAAATAAAATTTTAACATGTTTCAGTTTTGTTAATAGACCCTCGTCTTGACTCTTAAAGACATTGAATGAATTAAAAAAAATAATAATAAATTTAAACCATAACACAAAAGGACTAGTTTTTTTTTTAATATTTAATATCCAAGTCATAAGCTACCACATACTACTCAAAACAAAGGAAGAAAAAAAAATCAGGAAAATGGCTGATGCTATTGCGCAAATTTTCACTAAACGTCGACCGTACTAAAATCATCCACTGTTATGATTATTTTTATTTATTTCATATATTTATATAATAAACATCACAGCGATCATGGATCGTCGTTCAATACAATTTAGTCAATTCTGAAAGAATGTAAAGTGAAAAGCACAAATATAGGAGAAGCAAAAGAGGCGAGACGCATGTACTATACTAGTATACAAGAAGAAAAAGAGCTGGGTCTGGAAATAATAATTTAGAAATCTGTTTTCTCTACCTTTCCCGCAAGCTGCATATAAGTAAATGTAACATATGTTTTGATGCGCACTGAAGTTAATTATGTTTTGATGCGCACTGAAGTTACTGTTTAATATCTGTCAAACTCTGTAGTAACCATTTTTTTAAATAAAAAAAAAACATTTGTAAACAAAATAGTGCTTCTCGTCATGGGAATAAATATAACAATATTTATATTCCTAGTCAACTAGTTTTAAAGCCTACAAGGATTTCATCGTTAGATGGTTTATCTTTTAATTTGAACCTTTTTTTAAATGTTTTTAAATATTTAAAAAAAAACATATTCAATTCATTCTTTGTTGAATGTGGATATTAATCTACAACCAATCACCGAGCAAAATATACAGTTTCAGTTAAATTAACTTTAAAGAGGTTTTTTGTGACTTTGAATAATTATCCTAAAAATACGTATCATTGTTACTTTTTAAACGTTTTAGCCACATTAGCGAGTTATTTTTGCAGATATGTTGAGAAAGTATAGCTTAACATCCTTAATCTTAACTCTTTAAGTAAGGTAAAATAGCTTAACATCCTTAATCTCAACTCTTTAAGTGAGGTAAAATAGCTTAACATCCTTAATCTTAACTCTTTAAGTGAGGTAAAATAGCTTAACATCCTTAATCTTAACTCTTTAAGTGAGGTAAAATAGCTTAACATCCTTAATCTTAACTCTTTAAGTGAGGTAAAATAGCTTAACATCCTTAATCTTAACTCTTTAAGTGAGGTAAAATAGCTTAACATCCTTAATCTTAACTCTTTAAGTTAGGTAAACTAGTTTAACATCGTTAATCTTAACTGTTTAAGTGAGGTAAAATAGCTTATACTCGATTTGATAGGTTTCTTTTGGAGTTAATATAAATTCAATTACGGTTATTTCGAAAATGATAAGATTTTTTCCCCAAAACGATGATATACTTTGAACTTTGCACTACAATAGCATATAAATGTGTAGTAAAACTTATATCAACCGAGAGAAGAAAATGTTTTATATAAGAGATAGCTGATCTTACGATCACTTTGACACATTCAAGTGATGTTTTAATTTTTTAATAAGGTTTTACTTACATTTTCTATGACATTTGAACGCTTTTTTATTCATAATAACGAATATATTCAAATAAAAAGATATAAAATATATTGATTTGACCAAATATTAATTAATTGAAAAATCAGTAATAATAAAATCATTAACAAAATATATCACTGTAAATTCAAAATTTTTATTATATGGATTATTTCACCAATTCTTATTTTTTTGACAGTAACGTTAATAACTTTCAAATGCCAAAGAACAAATTCACACCAAGCGTGGGTCCCTCATTTCGCTTAAATTTTATAAAAAACTAACTCAAATATAAAGTTGATTTATGTAACAACAAAATGGAACACGTGTAGTTATTCGTGTACGCAGTTTTTTTTTTCGCAAGTCGGAGATCGTTTTATCAAACTTGTATATGCAAATTGAGTTTAGTAAACATTTCTCAGTGGAAGCAGCCGACTTTCTTACAATTCATTTCTCATTTTTCCCCCTTGCTTTTTTTCGTGCCAGTAGATACACACTCACCTCTAAAGGAAAGACTACAATGGGTATGTTACTTCGGGGCATACTGTACTCTGTTTGCTTTCTTTATGTAAAATTATTTTCAAAAAAGAAATATACTTTTTCACATGGAAGACCAGGGTGTAGCAATGATACTGTTATTCTAATATTTCACTGTTTAAATAAAAAAAAGCTTATTTCAATATAATTAAGTGAGAGTCGTGGTAGAGAACGATCAAGAAAAGTAAAGTTTATTCAAGTAAGTGACAATTTGAAAGAAGCAAAGGTAAGGAATAATAGGAAAAGAAGGAGTTGTATGATAAGATGTATGGATGTGAAGGTGATATGTCGTGATAAGAGTCATCTCTACCTAGTCCAACTGAGAAATGGCATGGTGGTGTGTATGCATGTATTTCAACATTTTGGTGGTGTGTATGCATGTATTTCAACATTTTGATGGTGTGTATGCATGTATTTCAACATTTTGATGGTGTGTATGCATGTATTTCAACATTTTGATGGTGTGTATGCATGTATTTCAACATTTTGATGGTGGGTATGCATGTATTTCAACATTTTGATGGTGTGTATGCATGTATTTCAACATTTTGAAAGATATTTTCAAGGAATTCAAATCGGTAAAATTTAAATCCAAATTAGTTGTTCTCGTATGTACCTATTTTCCAAAGCATCAGAATTTTGTTTTTATTTATCACTCCTTTTTTTTTAATCTATTAAAATTATTTATTATTATAATTAAAATGGTGTTATTTTGAATGCTAATAAAGTACAAGTTGATGTAGATTTTAGAAAAAAAATCGAAGAAAATGTCAATAGGTTATCATAGCAAATTATCTAGCAATTCCAATCCCACACTTTCCTTCCCTTTTTTGCCTTGTTAATCGAGCTTATTTATTTTTGTTCCTCATCTTCTTTCATGAATGTATACTTCAATAAAACAATAAACACATATTATTTTTGTTTCATTATAATTGTATATACCTGTATGTTATACATTACTTGTTTATAACAACAGTAGGTTAACTAAATTAAAAAAAAAAACAATAAAAATTACGCGATCGCAACTTCATTATTTGAAATTAATAAAAAGTATACACAAATCAAATAATTGAACATCTTGAGAGTTGTATCTATACACGATCGTGATTGCAGTTGCCAACTTCCTACACTCAACTTGTCTATTTTTGTAATGTTTTTAATCTTTCAATAATTATGAATTCGAGTCCTGATTTTGAGCGCCCTTGAGGCGAGTGTGCTATATAAATTGTCATTTTATTATTATTAAAACTTTTGGTGGAACCAGTTTTAAAATAAGTTTCATTAAGCGGAATCGTTCGTTATCAAAGACCAAAGTCTAAACTTATTGTATAATCACCAAAGCTTGATCATCAGAAAAGAGAATACAGGTTTAATAAATAAAATACGCAATAATACAAATCTGACATTCAGACACCCCTTCGTAACACGGTATGCCCGCGGGAGCAGAGTTGTCTCTATGTTACCCATGAATGGCCTTCGTCAGAAGAGAAAGAAAAACGTTTTCCTTCCACCAACCACTCTCCCGCACTCTCTTCTCAATTCCATTCTTCCGTTTTTCTTCTATTCTTCCGCGCGTATAATAAGATGGAGAGCAAATTTTCTTCGGGTAATATTTACCAAAAGGATTTACGAAATGGAATGAAAGATCGTTTTCATTTTTTATGCCCGTTCTTTATCTGCCTGGGGTCCCTTTTCATACAAGAACGGGCGGTGGGAGGAGTACGAAGAGAGAAAGAAGTTTAAGGGGTGGTTATTGAAACAGCGTGGAGGCTTCTGTCTGGGGATTGTAAATTCGATTCTTTTCGGATGATGATTTTTATTTAATGTCGGGGGAGGGGGTTGTGGGACGAATATCGAATATCGACGTAATGGGAAAAATAGTTGTATGGCCGAAAATTTGATATTCAATATGTAAAATTGTCTCTAACTCAGAGAAGTTTTCAACTTTGCTTAGTACGTTTTTGGTTTGATTTTAAATTCTAAACTGAAACCAACAAAACTATAGGAGAAAAGTGAGAAGGTGTGTTTTTCCTCGCATTAAAAAAAATCATTTGTCCATTGATTTAAGTTATAATTTATTTTAAATCTCTGTTAAGAAAAGAAAAACATTTTTTTCAAACTACGTGTTAAAGAAATACAAAACCAAAGACGAACATATATAAATTAGTGTTCTTGATGATGATTATTCAATTTATTTTAGCAGTTAAAAAGAGAGCAGTATACAACTAACAACATAAACTAACAATCATTAGTGTACGCGTATGAGCAACCATTTTTTTAAAAGGAATTTATTATATTGCATTTTAGAAGATATTTTTGAAGAAGAGCTTCTTCAATAGCTATTATTCTTAACCAGAGGACATTTACTTCTGGAAAATGAAACACAAGATTTTATAGAGTTCTATTTTGTAACACTTATCATTTCAAGCTCCATAAATATTGTTAAGTTGTCCACCATTAACCTGCCAATATAATAATAAAGTGAGATGTAAAATGGACTGAAAGAAAAAAGTCTGAGCGTATACGTCGGGAATCGAACCCGGCTGTAAAGAAAGTAGGAATCATCAGAAATATAAAATAAAACACAAAATTAGAAAATATGAAATGTTAACACTAATTTTAATTGATTTTTTAAAGTATTTTATCACACTTTCATTGTACACAGTGCAAACTGGCGGATTTACCTTGTTGTGGGAAACTTCCTACTAATCAGAATGGTATTAAATAGGCTTGAGGTGCATGGCCGCGTGGTATTGCATTGGACTTCCGTGCAGAAGGCCACTGGTTCAAACTCCGTGCGGTTCTGCTATCCCCGAATAACACAGGTATTTTTTCCACCTAGATTTCAAGGGTATAAGGACACTTATGACTTCGGTCATATTTATTCTTAAAAAAAAAACATGTCGGTGTGCTTAATCGTATCACTTGGCTCCAATCCCCTCACAAGTGTATCATCGGATCCAGTGCATCAGTATGGCCGATGAGTTTGCTGGTGTGCAACGACTCAGTCGCTTGAAAAAAAAAACCTCCAAGGCACAGCTTTGCTTTTTAACTGAATTGCCGTTAGAATCCTCAAATATGAGGCCCAACAACGATGACGAAAGAAACTCAGGTGAAAATCAGACCAGAATCCTTTTAAAAAAAAAGTAATACCGACGGGAATCGAAACTTGAACCACTGAGCTGGAAGATATGCATCTTATTAAGTGAGTCATGAAGGTTTGGTTGTATTGATTCGAAAAATGAGACTAAAAGTTATTTATTTGTTTTAAAATTTATTTATATTTTAAGTGAATAAATTGAAGGAAACTTGTATGTGTCGACACATTCGTATGTGTATGTACATAATAATAAAACAGTTGCTTTAAAGCACTTGCAAAAAATGCGAACGTGAAAAAGCTTTAAGCGGAAAACAAGCATTTCGCTTTATCGGAGTTAAGGCGGGCGCGGTGTTTTGGTTAAACCGCAGAAAACAAGGAGACTGCGCTGGTAGGCTGCGGCGCTCCCCGCGGCTCTCTCTTGGGGCCCCGTAGCAGGACCAACCTTTTTTCGGAATGAAAAAGCACTTGCATCGTGTTAAAAGCCATTTTATTTCTTTTTTGTAGGAAACATTTAAATATTAAAAACAACATTTAATTAATTGAGATACCAGCTCAGCTGTAGGACATACAGGTTTATTGATAACTAGTGATATAGAATTGAGATACCAGCTCAGCTGTAGGACATACAGGTTTATTGATAACTAGTGATATAGAATTCTTTTTTAACGTGACTTTATTTCGATGTAGCTTCTAAGTAAGAAAATAATTCACAGTTTTGGTATATTGATGAACTGAAATACCTTGATTAAAAGCTATGAATAAGATCCCCATAGTTTCAATGTAAAGATAAATTGTGTTATGTTTAAACAAAATGTAATATGCTAATGTCGGTCGTTAATGTTTTTTTATTATTTTTTTCTTAATTTTCCTATGAAAATGTATAACAAAAAAAACAGGGAATAGAAATAGAGAATGAGGTAAAACAATGTTTGTATTGTATTATACTTTCGTCATAGACAGTGTGTACAGTACAATTTGGCGTAGCTAGCTCACAATCCCCGAGTCGGAAGACAGGTACAAACAAGACTACGACGTCGTCATGAAAAGGTGCAATAGCAACAAAAATATTAGGAACATGACATCAAATCCCAACCGTTACAGATTAAGAACTGATAGAAAAAAAAATACTTTCGTTGAAACTTGACATAAAATTATTATTAAGATTTAATTACAATAACTTTTATACAAATTAGGATGTTTTATATACAAATCATTTGCAATGTTACGCATGATTGGAAGTCTCGATTGGACGTGCGATTTTATAGATGTTATACATTGATAATGTGTAATTTAATATTTATTTTTAATCATATGAAGGCTGCATTCGATACTAAGCATAATATTTAAATAACATTCTTCTCAAAATTGTAATTTATTGGATATTTCCTTATCGCTAACAACCATAAAAATCATCGACATGCATACATTGTCCTAAATCATGTAACCAATACGAGTAGACTCATACACGCGCTTAATCCAGGGGCGTTGTGAGAGCGGGTCGACCCTGCCCTTTGCTTGGGGCTTTTATGACACTACCGAGTATTGAATCAATCGACAGTCGTCACCGATTTAGATAAAAGCGACTCATAAAGATAAATATACCAGAAAAATAGCAAATGCAACATATTCTCCGGGCGGGTGATTCCACTCCACGGCGTAGGAAATGGCTTTTGTGAGCAACTGAACGCTTTCTTCAAATATGGAGAGCGACATTTATTTTTTATCTCCCTTTTTATTATATTTGTAGGGGGATGCGTGTCCTTTCATTGGTTTAGCGCAATTCATGGGATATCAATAGATTTTTAATGGGTCACCAGATATGATACCATGTTTAATGTCAGTTCGATTATGGTGAATCGTATGTTTTATGAGGAGTCATTTATTTCGCCCGTTCTGGGATATTTTTTTATATCTGTTTGATATTTTCATCGCAGTTCCATAATCAACATCGATTTATACCCCATAATCAACCCCACTTCTTAAATTGATTTATCCTTTTTTTATACTATATAATGCACTTACGTCATTTATTGACCAAATTTTATTTTATAAAATGTTGTCATTTAAACGAACTTATAAGTTTTTCCCTTGTAAATGTTATTCAATATGAATAATTCCATTTGATTTACTAAACAATAAATAAAAAAGTGTAATATTCTTCATTTTACTTATACCACTTAGAATGAATGTTTCAGCATATTGGTCCGTCCTTAAATATCCTGAGGAATAAAATTAGATAAATAAAACTTAAACAAGTGTTTTGGTTTTTCGTTGATAAATACTTAGTCAACACTTTTAGAATTAATACAAATTATTATGTAGCTAAATTTTTTTTTGCAATCACTAAGTCTACAAAAAATTTGACGATTTTATCGTACTAAAATTTAAAGTATTTGTTAAAACTTTTCTTTTGGTAGTTAAGTGAGAATAAATTGAGTTTTAAGCATTATATTCGCCAATAGTGCTGTTTTAGCACTATTAAGACAAAACAGATTTTTATTATTTAGCATTAATAATGCCTTAATTGATTTTTTATTAGTAAGACCAAAATTAAGGTTTTTATCATTATTCAGACCGAAAATTGTGTTTTTAGTATTATAAATTCCAAAAAATGTCATATCTTATATGTTACTAACAAAACTGCATATTTTGTTTCAATTTTCAAAAAGTCATACTTATTTGATTAAGCATTCGTATCTGGCGAAAATTTATAAACAATACTAAAATCCTAAAATACCTACTTAATTTCAAAGTGAACCCTTCAATTTATCACATATTATTTTCGAAAAAATATTTCATAATCCATTGCCAACATTTCATAAAAATATCATTTCGAATGTGCCCTAAAAATGCAATCCTTGTAACTTTTTTCAATCACGTAATCTTCAAATAAACATAGTGCAATCGAAAACCGACAACATAAAAATAGTCAAAATTAAACCTTAGTGATCATAAATATTGCAATAAAAATAGAAATAATCAAAATTGAAAATCCCAGTAATAAAAATATAGGTAAGCACAAGCTTTATACTCCTTAGAAGGGGAGAGTGCCGGAGCGTTACTCCGTGGCACAGAGTAGGAATATATCTGTTAGTTTTCGCACAATAAAACACGATCCCCGGATTTGTAGTTCCAAGTCGGGAACGGCTGTATTTATGGCACGACTGGTGTATTGCTGATAAAAAATAATCGGCCCAGTGACTCTCTTCAACATCCGGGAAATGGGAGACAGAATACCGTAAATCATTTCTATATATTTTTTTTGTGTATGAATTTTAGCGTTTAATTGTATATTTATTATAAACTCTTAGTTTTATTATTTATTTTAAAACAAAATAGTGGCGTTAATTAAATAAATAAATTCGAGTGTCAATTTTAGACGGAAATCCACAATATGTGTATAGAAAGTAAATATTTTTTTTGCTCATTAACTGACTTCACTCATAGAGCACCAAAACATTTATTCTGAAGAAGTTTGTTAAGCGAAATTAGCACTCGTAAATGGGCAAAACGTAGGCGGAATTAATTTATATTAAACTTTATCTCCTTATGTGCTTAAAAACCACAGTACAAAAAACTTTAAGATGACTTTAAAATCTTAAAAAATGTATTACTCATATATTGTATTGTATTACACTTTCGTTGAACACAGCACAACTTGGCCGCTTTCTTGCTTTAATGTATGTGTATAAATCTTTTACAACCAACTAGAATTATGTTAAGAAACTCTTAAGTAAAAAGCAGACTGGACCTTTTTTTTAAATCTCGACACCAACGGAAATCAAACCCACAACCCCCAGTCTGGATGAAAGGTATCTATCTTACCAACTAGGCGACAGATGCAATCTATTAAAAAAATTATCTTACGAAATATTTCTTAATTTTTCATTTGATTCGTTTGTATAATATATATTAATGGGGAAATCTTCCAAAATATGGATACGATATTCTAAAAACTAATGGGTCGTCCGATTTTATTTCATTATTACTTCCCGGAACAATTTTTATGTGATAATTAAAAATGTATAGTTCTCACATTTAAGTTCTTATGTAAAGGCTATAAATCTTAAATGTTATTATTTCATATATTCGTAATTAGTTTGTCTTGTAGGTCGATATATATTGGTAATGTTCACATTTATTACTTAAGATAAACGCACTTCAGTCAAAGTGTTATTATTATTAAGATAAACATAATATAATAGAATGTCGTATATGACTGCTCATAAAATAAATAAAAATTACAGTACAAAAGGAGACAATCTTTTAAAGATGATATTTTATGACGCACTCCATGGTTTAGTTGGTAAGATGCCTGTTTTTTTTTTTACTTTTTCAAAAAGGTGTTTAGTCTGGTTTTGAAAAATAATCATACGTGTCAAGATATCCGCCAGTTTGTACTGTCTACAAACAAAGTGTAAGCTAACAAAATTGTTGCATGCGTTTTTCTAAATTCATTAAATTTTGTATATAAAATTAAATCTTCATTTATAGATAAAATTCAACATAGATAAAATTTTCAGCAAATGTTTCGTAATAAATTTATTGGATTTCTAATAATGACACAATTTCATTTTATAACTGATAAATTAAAAATTTCACGTTTACACTGTTCTAATAAAATAGTTCAGTGATTTTATAAGCCATCTCCACACTCAGTAAAAAGAAAATAATATCCAAGAAGAATACTGCCAATCGATATTTTTTACACACAAACAAAAATTTCGAGTGTTTATTGCAAGTGACGAGATGGTCCTGTATTGTTTCCTTACATCTTTCATATTCTAGCATAAAACTGAAAACGATGTCTCTACGTATAAAAACCGTCTCTGAAATGATGATTGAAATAATAAATCTTTAGTACAACATAAGATCCGAGTAATATAATCCATCTCACGAGGTTATATGGTGTGATATTGTGACGGAGACTTTATGTCTTATTGTGTTTGCTTTGGACATCGCTGATCATATAAAGAAAACTTATATATAATATTATGATATATCTCCAGTTGTAGTCACACGGCGCTACGAAGCGTACAATGTTAACGATAATAAAAAAGCAATGCATTGAAAGAATAAAACATTTCGTTCCTGTTTCTTTTTACACCTCTTATGTGCAAGGAACAAACGGCTGGAAAAATAAATAGTTTTATTAGATAAAAGCATTTCTGAATCATGGATAGTTTAAATGAATCGATATAAAACAAATTAAAAAAGCATTTTAATTCAACATCAAAAGTCAATTTTTATATCATTTCCGCGAAAAAAATCAATGAGAGTGATTTTTTTTAAATAAGACATATTTTCTTGTATTGCACTTTGGGCATATATATGTGATATGCTACAACCTGCAGAACTCTTGCCACAAGGCTATGTTTAAAAAACTGGGATTGAACCCTCAATCCCCTTGTTTAAACACAGGCGTCTTGCCAACTTGACCACGGAACTTATCAATGGGAATAAATGTAGGTCTATTAAAAATAATTTACATTAATGCGATAAAATTTATTCTAACACAAATAATCATAAATTTAGGTAAAAATGTCAATCATTATAAGAGTCTGAGGTTTATATTGAATATTTCGAAGTAACCGAAAGAAACCTGCAAAATATGTTTTAACCTTAATTTTAATACTTGACCTTTCTAATGCTATCCAAGTGGAAGAATCCCTTGTTCGAACTTTTCAATTTTCAAACAAAGAGTCGAAAGAAACACTTGAAATATGATTCCAAAGAAAGTTGATAATAATTATAGAGTCACCGTTGCATGACGACTCCGAGTCAAGTGAAGGTTAAACGCGAAGCGAACGTCTCTACAGGCAGCCTGTGCATTATTAATCTTGAAATAGAGGGGTATTTTTTGACTCAAGTCTCCTCATTATGGGGCTTCTTGGTCACCAATAAAGGTTGTGACAGTTGTTGATCGGTTAAAGCAGGAGCGATCAAACTTTTCAGTTTAATTAAAATCAAGATAGAAATGTGAATTTCATGTACCTGCATTGAAAGAAAAATAAATATTTTGTTTCCTTAAGAATGTAAGATTTTCTTAATTTCCTTAAGATAATTCGAAGCTAGTAGAGAAAAACCGTAAGTTTTCAATAATTTTGTCAAATATTTGCGATAATTACGAAGATAAAATAATAAAGATTGCTTGCGCCAAAAGATAAATGCCTAGAAAACAAACTTTACACATTAATCAAATCACAAGTACGTTTACTGGTTTAGTGTATTAGATAATTCAACCTCCATTGATAAATGATACGTTTGAGCATTTTATTGAGTAAACACAATTTAAGAAATGCCATCTTCCTTTGAAGCTATTCTGAACGACTCATACCTGTGTAAAAAATAACAGCTATAATCTTCAAATATTTATAATTAAGGATTTGATAAATTATTTAACAAATTCCATGTATGTTACTTTAGTAATTTTTTAATAATTTGATGCTCACATAACATTTTTTAAACATCCCCAAACACCGCACCCCTGAGTTGCGGCTACCCCACTTTTAAAACCTCTGGACTATGCAAGGAGTGCGGTTCGAGACATTCGATACGCTAACACAACACAATATCTGCATTGTAATATAATATTACAATCAACAACCTGCATGCAGAACAAAACGCCATATTGCATATTTTATCAAGTGTGATGCAGTTTGATTTGCCTTTTATTTTCAGCGTTCCTGGTCCTTTAAGGAGAATGGGTGAACTAAGATATTTGTCATCCAGCCTCGAGTTAAGTCTTATGTACTTGCACTTGAACAATATACATAAGAAAAAGGCTTTCTAAAATGCTAAAAACCGGTTGTTCTCGTTAAAAACTGACTGCAGAAATTTGGCTTTCAATAATATGTATTTGTTTACCAGCACGAGCCAAACGTAGGTATCGCTAGCAATTTTAATTATGAGACTTAAATTTCAGCTTTATGATACCGATAATATTTACATATTGTAAAAGATATATCTCTCTTGGATCTAAAGGCTTGAGAAAATAATAAAAATAATCAAAGGGGCGTATCCTGACTTGATATTAATTTCTTAATTATATTAAGTTATGCAAAAATAAATCAAAGCACAAGATAGTTATTTGAAAAATAACATAATACAATACTAGATATATTTAGATGGTAATCTTGATGAAAAATGTTTCCAAACTGGTTGGGCATAGCAGAATTTTATACGGTTTTTTTCTATGCACGTAATATTTAAGGTTATCCGTGCATTTCACATTACGGAATACCACATAAAATTTTACTACAAGCATTTAGAAAAGTATAAAAAATGGTGGTTTTTGAATACTGAACTTCTGATAATATGATTATTTAATGTTTGAAAAATAATAAAAAAATGTTTCAAATGCTTGAACTTATGTTGTTTTTTATTAAGATTCAAAACAAAATTTGTTATGATGGAAAAAAATCGACTTTTTTGTAAGTGTAAGTTTTTGAAATATTCATTTAAGAAAATGTATTTTTATAAGACTTTATTTATATTAGATAAATATTTTACTTCCTTAACATTCCGCTATGATTCACTACTATAATATTCTTTTATTCAAACATTGTTTCGAAATCGAGCTTCTTTTTTATAGATATACTCGTATGTGTTTGAATGGGATTTCCTAATATTTTGAATTTTTCCATTAAAACAACTTTAATGAATTAAATGAAATACTGAATATTTCGAAGAAATCGAACAATGAGATGATCAAGACAAACTGTGATACTGCTCAAAAGCAACACAAGTTTGGAAACAACATTATTTAGTTTTTATAAAATTATGGATATAATGAATATCTTTTACCTTTTCTATGCAATCGAAATAACTATAGATAAAATATATATTATTCCGTATAAAAAAAATCTTAATACTTCTCATAAGAGTGTTTATTCCAATAAATTTGTTATAATATCGTGATTCAAGATTGGGGAATATAAATAGCCGTTTACGTTACAAAAGGGTGGGAGTATTCTTTCGAGATATGGAGAAATTAAACAAAATGGTTATAATCGTTTTACAAATTTTCACCAATTGTCTCTATATTACAGCTCCGATCGAATACTTCGATAGTCATGCTCATTTGTAGTAGGCGTGTGAAAAAAGTCGAAAAGTAAGTAGTTTTTTTTTGCGTAGTGAACCATTAGTCTAAATTAAACTGGTTTTTATTCAATGTGTACATTTATTATTATTTTATGCATAAGTTTTGTTAAATTAACAGTTAATACGAAATTATGCATTGTTGTTTGGTTACGTCCCACATATCAAAACATAAATTTCACATGTTTTTTTTTGTATGTATGAAAAATGCAATTAATTAATAGCAAAAATATACAGCGTACGAGTGTTATTGAACGCGCACTTATTTAATTTCCTTTTAAATTAATCAATGCTAATGTTCTCAAGTCTCTCGCGGAACACAGTAGGAAGATAAAAAAATATAATTAGGCGAACTAAAAATGAATTTATTCATTGAAAATTCATTTCAAAATTTATAGATACAATATACTCGTATTTCATTTTGCTTCGTTGATTAATTAATTATGTATCTAAGTGTTAAACTCTTCGTAATTTAACGCATATTATTTTGATATTAATCTTTAAACATTTGCTCACTAAAATTGAAAAATGAAGTCTTAAAAATAGGACACTAAAATACTTATTAAAATACCATATATTATGGTGTTTGAATCTGTGTTTTTGTATTCGAGTACACTAGTAATATACACAATATTAAAAACTTTATTATTATTCTCCAATAGAACAATCAAACGAATACATTTAACAGTTTAAATAGTATTTCAATTATCCTTAAAATGAATCCTTAAAAAAAAACTTTGAACGTTAAATAACCATTTTTTTCTAGGAATTAGAGAAAAAGGTAACTTATACAGTTTATTGCTAATATTCTGGGTTTTACTTTTTGAGTAGTATTTTCAAAATATATGAAAATGTGCGCATATAACAAACTTATTTTGTAAATTTATTTTCCATTACGAAGTTATCGTCTGTCTTTTTGCCGAAATATACGACTTTTCCGTTGTATCCCTACATATTTTATACGAGTGTATTGAGATGAGGTAGACTTTTCGTTTCATTATCATTGCTTTATATACAAGTGACCAAAGAAATCGGAGGAAGTATGGTCATCCCGAACGTTTTATTCTTGTTTGAAAATACTTGATTTTTATAGATCCTCGGCAGATTTCCTTACAAAATTGTCTAGTAAAAGGGCATACATCAGGTTTAAATATTCATATGTGTTTTTCTATGATGTGAATAAATCTATATGTTTTGTTTTCGTTACTGTGTACTAATATTTTACATACACGAGTATTCTTAATTTTTTTTAGTAATAGTATGCCATATACGAGTAAAAATATTAATCTTTTTGTCTCAATGAGATAATTCTAAATGTTGTATTGTAAAAAAATGAAAGCGAATCCTGTTTGACATCGGTTTCTCGATAAAATGTTTTACAAGTAAAAGGATAAGAATGATGTAAAGGAGTGGAAGGTATCGAGTTTCAGACCACCACCAGGCACCAGGCACCAGGCAATCGACCGAGGAAGCACGCTTCATTAACTCCATCCTTCATCCTTCACATATCCAGTATCACACAATGCTCATTTTAATTGTGAGGATACAATGTCATGATGATTCTAATTTTGTGTTTGACGTGGTTATTTTTTTTAATCGAACAGTACGTATAAAATCCCCAGTGAAAGAATGGTAGTAAGTAAAACCTGGTGGTAAGACGCTTGTTTGCTGATCCGGAGGTTACGGGTTCGATCCCCACTGGAATTCATATTAAAAAAAAAGGGATTCCAGTCTGGTTTTCACTCAGGGCCCTTTAAAACATATTTCTGGTTGGCTGGAAGAGATTGCTATATGCCAATAATATGGCCAGGTTAAATAAAAAAAACGACAATAAAATAACGGAATGTATTGACAAATATGTCAATACATTCCGTTATTTTATTTCCGTTCAATAGAACGACCGAGATTCGGTTGGTTAAAATAATATTTTGGAAAATTTGAGCGTCTTTTAATCAAGATGAAAATGTAAAAAAACATTATGGAATATATATCGTTGGTCTTAAGGCCTCGAAGAATTAAAAAAAATATTTGAAAAATCATGGTTGAAATATATTTTGTCTGACAGATTTCAAAGCAATTCAATTGAAAAACCGGAGGAAAAATTCGATCGAGCATTTATTATAGTACAATATAATATTATATATGTAATTCGAGGGCAAAGATTATTTCATCATCCTCATTATATTTGTTTAAATGTTAAGTTTAACTTTAAAAAGAATATGAGTTCTATATGTGGAATCAAATTTTAGTGTTAAGACACGTGGGAATGGAAATTTGATATTTTTATAAATCTATTAAAAAATAAAAACGAATAACTATGCGAAATATCAGAAGATAAAGAAGCGACAAATTTGGTAATTAGTGTTAACAAATACGTATGTGTAGAAAGTAGTCTTCAAATATATGAGAATACATGAATTTTAATCCCAGGGCATCTAGAGACCGAGCAAACTTGCTAACCACTGGCCACGGCGTGATGGAATCAGAATGTTTAATTCCAGTTATTTACTTGAAATTACTAATTGCTTAGCATTATAAGTATAAATTTACCTGCAACTGGTAAACTTAATGACTGTTAAAACAAAATAATAAAAATTATTGTTTGTTAAGTCCGAATACCGGTATAATAAATCTTTTTTATTATTTCAAAACGTTTTGAAATTTCGTATGCGCTAGTGATTATACACACCTCTTGTAGTAAAAATCTGAAGGAGCAATTAACACTTCAAAACAATATTTACATGTATCTAGCTTTGGTGGTTTGAGGGAGGACCTGGCAAAAAATAATTGAAAAAAATTAAGAATAAATAAAACCTGAAATATTTTTATCAATTTCACGACTATAGCAGAATAATGAGATGCTGCTTCAAAGCATTGATAATTAAATTTAATTTATATGATTCATCCTCGATTGGGTAAAACATATTTTATTTAACACAACTATAAAGTTAGTTTTTAAATCGATAAGAAATTCATTGCTTCGCTTAATATTTTAATTTATTTACTTAAATACAGTGTATTAACTGTTTTTTGTTTTAACCGAGTATTTTTAGACGTTTATATACGACCGAGAAAAGTATGGTTGGACTAAGAGAATGTAGTTTCAAATGGAATAAAGATGAGGCGTAAATAAACAGAATGAACTTTATAGGAAAATGCACAGGGGTAGAGGAAGTATGTCGTCATAAAAAGTTTGACACCATCATTTCTACCAACCTCAATAGGGAAATGTCATGATGATATATGAATTTATTTATACGAATTAACTTGAATATCTATTAAAACTAAATTATGCTTTAAATAAAATTCCTCTCAAGATGTCAGCTCCTATTGAAGATTGGCCAAGATCATGGCAAGTTTTATTTTATGCGTGCAGCCTGAAATAACAAAGTACAAGTGTACCCAAACCGTTCCCGCAAGTTCTTAAACCAATATATATGACATTTTCCTCTGCTTCTTTTATCGTTTATATTTCCCTGGTTAAACAGTTATGTTACAATTCAAGAATCTTGAATCTCATATTACGAGACTAAGATGCCGCAACTTAGGATCCTTCACAGTGTTTAACAGATATCGGCCCTTATTCATACACAACAAAATCCTTCCATATTTATAACACGATCCATCTGGAGAATCTCAAAGACATCTCCATCATAAAATCTATGATTCCAATCCATCGTTGAGAAGATGTAGCAATGAACCAAATGCATTTTCAATTCTAGACCCAGGTCTCAGTTTTTAAAAACTTCATTTTAATGAAAGACCCTTTTTATTAAAAAAATACTAAGCTGGCTTCAAACAATTTTTAAGAATACGTTTCAAAATACATGTTATGTTTTAAAATAATTGTATGTGATTTTGTATGACAACGCCAAAAGTTATTTCTAATATTGAATAAAAATATCAGGATGGAGACGAAAAGGCAGAACTTCATTCTGAATACAGTTGAAACCCGATACATCTTATTCAGTCGTCTGTTATCTCCCGATAGTTATTCAAGCAGGAAAATGTCTTAATCAATATAACAAATGTTCATAAACTGCCATACAAACAGACATAACTGGACGAATAGATACGAACAAAGAACATGTGTTGCGAGTATGTTTAAAATGTAATGAATTAAAAAAAAACTCTTGTTCACAATATTGGAAAATATCTGTAAAATTACTCACATAGGCCTAAAATAAAAAACCATATATACCATATACGACCTTCGTGGCCTAGTTAATTAGACACTTGACTGACTAATAGCCCCGGGGTTGCGAGTTCGATTTCAGTTGTAACCAGTCTGTTTTTCACTTAAGGCCTATTTAACATATTTCTGGTTGGCTGGAAGACATTGTCAGACGGCAATAATCTCACTAGGTAATACTGTATACAACGAAAGTGTTATACAATAATACAATACAAACATGAATTGTTAATTCAACATTTGTGGTAAACTATTTATTTTATCTCTGTCATAATTTGTAATATAACATAAGATCATAAATTGTTTAATTATGTTATAGTAAATATTTACGTTGATGAATGATATTTTTTTTAAATACAATTTCACCAATTTTCTAAATTGTAATTAACGCGATAAACTAAAAACACTCCATCTATTTATTTTGCAAAAAAAAATTGCCGAAGGTTCTTTCAAATTTGGGGAAATACATATTTTTACATACGTGTATTTTATTAATCGATAGTTATGTTATACCACTGGCCTGAATTACACCTTAATGGAAATTATTGTGGACCATACAAAGATTTTTTAGGTAGTTTAATGAATAAAATCATATTTCAAATAGTTTCAAATTATTGTTTTTAATGTTAGTATGTACGAGGAAATTAAGGAATTGGAAAAAACAATTAAAATAGAAGTGCTATATGTGTAGTATTTAAATTTTTATTTTTTTATTCTTGATAAATTATTTTTTCATGGTTTTGAAAAGCGATTTAATATAAATTCGCGCAGTCAACATACTTGCCGTACCGTATTTAGTGAGACACCTGTCTTACGACTAAGAGATTGCAGGTGTGATTCCTGTTGGTAAATAATTTTTTTCAAAAATGTTTCAGAATGGATTACTTTACAGGTTTTCTAAACATCTTTCTAGTTAGTTGTAATACTCTTAGATACACGACAATAAGCCCGTTTAATTTTAGTATGTACAAAGAAAACGTAATTTAATAAAACATACTCTCTGTTTAACTTCCATCAATATTTCTCATCAAGTACCAGACCCTGTTATTTGTGTAAGAATTTTTTAAATTATGATAAAATAAAAATCGTCAAAAAACTTAAATGACAAAGTTTTGCACTGTAAAGTGATCTTTACCATTTTTTGAAACTAAGTTTCGGTTATAAATTTATATAAAATATAAAAGTATATAATTTTCATTTCTGTAACTTTCCAAAGTACTACCAATATACAAGTTTTTTACAAAAAAATGGCTAAAACATCCCTACAATTAACGCGTGGTTACTTCAAACACAATAGTTAATGTGAAACCATCCGGGTACGTAATCACCAGGTAATTAACAATCAACGGACATAATGGACCGCGATAAGACTGAAATTTTAAATGAAAATAGACCTATGTACAGCTTTAAACCGTGAGGGATGGACACGGCAATGGGGTTGGGAATTGCGGACGGCAAAAACTGTCCCTTTGTTGCATTGTTTCCTGTTCATGCAATCTACAAACATTTTAAAACCGTTTTTACCTTTTATGATAAACAAGTTGATATAGTTAGTATTAAAACGGATTAAAATTTAGAATTAAAATATATTTTAATCAAAATACTATCTTATAAAATAAATACTTTCTAAAATATATATATCCCAAAATCAATCATTATATAAAAAAAATCTTCATAGATGAAAGAAATAATCGTATAGCAATATACCCACAAGGTTGCACTGAATTCAATACTATAAGAAATTTTTAAAACCTTAATTTTTCAGTAAATTAGTTAGTCCTGTCTAATAATATAACTTTTTGTATTAATATTTCACCAGATAGATCCAAATATCGACAATATTGACAACCTCCGTGGCTTCGTTGATAAGACGGTCTTCCTTCCGGGTTCATTTTCGTTACCCGGTGATACCCAAAAAAAAATAAGGCGTCTAAGTTTGGTCAAAAAGTTCATCAGGCAATACTCGGGCGCGCTAGATGTGTACGAGTATTGTTACCTGTCCATAATTGGTAGGATTTCCAGCACTGTGATGTGAAACTGAGAGTTACTGGCTTACTCCAGTGTTTCTTAATCTTAAGTCAAAAACAATTTTGTCTTCCGACCACATTCTTCAACATGTCCGCATTATCATTTCAGTTATATTGAGGGGTACCACACAAATTAATGCTTGAATTGGCAATATAAAACACATTTATAGAAAAATACATTAATTCGACACTTCTTCATCGTCGTTACTTTTAAGTATTAACCATATATCCTCCTCGTAAATGAAGTGTTTAAGGTTGGATTATATAATAACAATAAGATAAAATAATGTTAAATTTACTTTACCATTTTGTAAAAAAAAAAGATTTTCTGCTGAAATTTTGCAAATGAAAAACATTTTTCACTTATAGAATTGCTGTTGGTGGAATGAAACACGAGAAATGGACGAATGCATATGAAGAAAGATGCACTTGAATATAATAACTTCCGCGGACTTTGTCTACCTCCCGTTCAAAAGCCAGCAAATGTTTTCTTTACGTCTCTGACTAAATAAAACGAGAAGATTCGTCCTCTAGCATGTCGGATGCCCGCAACAGGAAGCCATTAAAAAAGGTAAACACGTAAAGGAAAAATCCTCCGTTTTCAGATGGAGCTTTTCATTTCTTTTCTCATAGAGAGGTTACTGGGTATTTGAATGTCAAGTTAAATGTGACTATCTGAAATAAAAAACCATTATAAAACTATTTTACAACCTATAAACAATAAAAAACAATATATTTCGCTATTAGTAGAAAGTAGTATAATTGTCTAAATTATAATCAGAAATAAGTAGATCCTACAAATACTAATTGAACGGGAAAATTAGGAACGGGAGGTAAATTATAATCAGAAATAAGTAGATCCTACAAATACTAATTGAACGGGAAAATTAGGAACGGGAGGTAAATTATAATCAGAAATAAGTAGATCCTACAAATCCTAATTGAACGGGAAAATTAGGAACGGGAGGTAAATTATAATCAGAAATAAGTAGATCCTACAAATCCTAATTGAACGGGAAAATTAGGTACGGGAGGTAAATTATAATCAGAAATAAGTAGATCCTACAAATCCTAATTGAACGGGAAAATTAGGAACGGGAGGTAAATTATAATCAGAAATAAGTAGATCCTACAAATCCTAATTGAACGGGAAAATTAGGAACGGGAGGTAAATTATAATCAGAAATAAGTAGATCCTACAAATCCTAATTGAACGGGAAAATTAGGAACGGGAGGTAAATTATAATCAGAAATAAGTAGATCCTACAAATCCTAATTGAACGGGAAAATTAGGAACGGGAGGTAAATTATAATCAGAAATAAGTAGATCCTACAAATCCTAATTGAACGGGAAAATTAGGAACGGGAGGTAAAATAAATATTTTCATTCACTTGTTTCGTTTTTTTTTTGAAAAGCACAAATTTTCATTCTTTTAATATAAATGTTTCGGAATAAAAGGTCTCTTTAAACCTCGTCGGTATATATTTTCTTGTAAATCATCGGCTCCCTATACATTCCAATAGTAAGACAGATATGCTATAAAACGCCTCCATCCAGCATGGTCAACAGCTGGCACTCTACGTCCTCCCACGTAAGGTCGAAACCGCGAGTTTCCCTATCGTAACACCGGTATATGGTATACAATGGGCAAATGAGTCGTCGAATCTCTTACGTGCGTTTGAACAACACAGCTCTTGAACAACTACCAGGTGAAATCCTCAATACATATCCCAACCACCTCTAGAGTGTTACCCTTAATACATAACCCAACCACCTCTAAAGTGCTACCCTTATTGTGATTGTAAAAGTCTGTAGCTACATTTGAAGGTGAACCGACTCATTCATTACATGGTTGTACCACCTGATACCAATCACCTTCCTGACACATATCATATTATCAAAATTAATCAGTATTTTCTCTTGGATCTTAATAACAAATTAAAACTCAGAGAGTAGTTAAAAATACAAGATGTAGACGCATAATAACTAATATTTCGTCTTCAGACTTAACGCTGAGAAGTAATATGTGTTTCAATAGTTAACCAAAGCAAAAATACAGAACACAAAAAATGTTTATAGTTTTTTTTAGGTAGCGTATTTTTATTCGATGCAGTAGAATAGAGAGTAAGTTACAAGAGCCACAGATGAGGTTTTACTCTGTAAATACTAAGGAACAAATACGTCAAGAGAGGACCTTTTCATTGTCCCTCAATGAGACGTCGAGGTTATGTGAGGGTTGTAAGAGAGTAGCCATAGAAAAGGGTTGACTGAAGCAACTGCATTGTGAGAGGACTTCGTTTCATTCACAACGAAGAAGGGCGGTAGGCGGTAATGGAGATAGAAAAATTAGCAGTCTGGATGATGAGCCTACTCAGTCTTGGAAGGTCTTTATATAGTGCATGCTTTACAAATACGAGAGATGGCTATCTAGGGGACTTGAATTATTAATAACTCTTGTGCGAATTGTGAAACAGGAAATGTTCTTACATTTTTAAAAGATTTTTTAATATTATAAACGTTGCGCATACAGCTCTATTAAGAGCTGTCGTAAATAAAGTCAAAAAAGCTAGCAAAATAATTGATATTTGACTATGGGTTATCAAGATGAAGAAGATAAAGCACGAAGAACTTTAGAGCAATATGATTTTTTTAGCAAAAATATTTCAAACTAAAACATTATTCAAACTATTTTCAAAATAAATTAGTTTAATTGATATGTTATGGAAGAAAAAGTTATAAAAATGTTCTAATTTAGGTTATAAATAAATGATATTTAAAAAAAAATATTTAAAAAAATGTTTAAATATATTTTATCATAATTTATTTTTTGTAAAATAACATTCTTTACCATTTTCTTTGAAAGCAAAATAGTCATAACCTATTATTCCTGTTCTCTAATATAGTACATTATTTACGAGTACATACCATACATAATATCACGCTGTTTTCCTTTCAAGCAAGCATAGACAGAGCACCAAACTTATCTTTCACAACATACCCAGTACATTCAGTTATCTTCTCATACAGTTCCTTTGGTTTTTCTGAGTTTTAACTTTTAATTCTTTAAAATATTTTATTCACTCATGGGTTCTCACATATCTTACACAAGTTATTTATAATACACTGTAGTTTATCTTCATCCTCCGCTAACATTACCATATTCATAGGTTCTCACATATCTTATACAAGTTATTTATCATACACTGTAGTTTATCTTCATCCTCCGCTAACATTAATATACTCATGGGCTCTCACATATCTTACACACGTTATTTATCATACATTGTAGTTTATCTTCATCCTCCGCTAACATTATCATACTCATAGGTTCTCACATATCTTACACAAGTTATTTATCATACACAGTAGTTTATCTACATCCTCCGCTAACATTACCATACTCATAGGTTCTCGTGTATCTTACACAAGCTATTTATCATACACTGTAGTTTGTCTTCATCCTTCGCTAACATGACCATACCATCAGCATACAGCTGTGTTTATACATTCCCATTCGTCATTTATATGTCACCTATAGATATTGGAACGTTTATGATGCATGAGTCTAAAATGATATTAAATAGACAGACTAACATGATACATCCTAGCTCAATAGATTTCGTTACATTAAACCATTTAGTTTTCATACTTTCATTTAAATGCAGGCTCTACTCTCATTATACAAGGATGCAACACCACGAATAAACTTCCACTAGTTGCAACCCGTTAAATATTCACGGAAGTAAAACAAATTCTACATTTCCCCTTCAAGGGATAGCACCTGTATATTTTAGGAGTAGAGTTATAAATTATTGCTGACACTTGACTTGCAATTTATCTTTTCGAAATTCTTCATACAAATATTATGACTACGTATTGATGAAAATGTAACAAATATTGTATTAACGTTTAAATATTAATTTTATTATTTTAAATCCCAAGCTTTCTCCCTTACATGACACAAATATAAATTCCGTTTTAATTTAATTGAAGGGAAAATCCACAGAATCCTTTAATTGCATAACAATAGATAAAAGATAACTAAATCAGCATATGTCCAAACAGATATTACAAATACGTAATATAATATGTAAATAGTTGCAGAAATCTTCCTTTAATCTTATAACAAATCTGTGCTTAAATGACCGCTCCGACCACTCTCCCCAATAAAAAGGGTTTAGCTTCAGGAAGGATGAATCCCCGCATTTGAATACCCGAAAACAATAAGGGTGCAAGGTAAACTAGGTCCGAAGTGTTTTCTATTAGGGTGTAAGTCTACATATCTTCCATCCATTAAAATTTTAGAAACAATCACAAGAAAGCTACTCCCTTATATGAACGACATGAGTAAAAGTGGATTTCGTTTCATCTCGGAACATTTTCAAATTACTATTAAATAAATTTCCCTTTTGACAATGTAAAAGGATTTATATATTTGTTCAAACTATTAAGGACTATGGTTTAAGACCGAAGAAAGGGTATTTGCTGGACCGTTTCTTATAAGGGTGGTAATTATGTAAAATTCATGTTGGCCGATGGGCTTTCTATGCACACATTGCAGCAAATTAGTTTTGAGAGGTGTATGGATTTTGAAAGGGGGAAACTAAATATCGTTTTCTCGGAGACTTTGTGTACAATTATTATGGGTGTAACGGAATATAAGATGAGATCCTTAGCTTAGCAACTATCGCCGCTCATATCAACCGAGAGCTAAGGATACATACGTGCATATTATTCTCCTCAGAGCAAAAGTGAAACAACTGCTGACGTGAAATATAAAGTAGGAATGTTAATATGAATATAAAAAGAATGAAATCAACTTTAGAACACATATTCATTCGAATTAATGAAATATTAATTGCTTTTGCCTGAGAAAAATTACATGTACTCGTATTAAGTATACGTTTGTGCTAGCTGCCGACTTCATTTAGACCAGTTTAAAACAGAATATTTTTTTAAATTGGAATATGTGATGTTTTCATTTATTTTTAATCAAAAACACATTTTACTCTTGTAATGATTTAACTTTGGATTTAAATATTTCGAAATACTTGTTACCAAATTTTGATGCCTTTTAACTTTTTATTATTGAACATTTGGTGGAAAGCCAAATACGAAATTCAGAAATAGAGAAAAATTTCAAAGTGCTTGTTAAAAACGTTTTCAAAAAACTTGTTCTCATTTTGTCAACAGCCCGACATTTGAATATTCACAACGAATATGATTTTCAAGGCTGATTATCTTGGTGCGAGAGTCGTACGAGGGGCTCGGGGTAGCCGGAGGTAGGGGTGAGCGGTGAGCAGCGTAGGCCCGAAAGACAAAGGGGTGGCAATATTCGGCAGTTTGTATGTACATGAGCGGCCGTAAGCAAGCAATCTAACCAGACACACAGCTGGTCTTTACGTTCATTAAGATGCTTTATGTATTTACCTGTGGGTAAGCTGGGCGGCGGGTGGCTTCTTCATTTCTGCGCAACACATTGTTATGGGTCTTCCCAGGGTTGCTTCTATTGCCTCAATTACGCCTCTATATCACTTCCGTAAGTGAATTTATAATGCGTTTAATGCCCTTCGACCATTCGGTCCGTAATAGACGAACGACGAATTACAGCGCCGGTGGTATTAATGTGTAAGAAATATGAAGGTTTACTGTTGAGTTTGTTCCTTTATTTTAATGTTTCCCAATAAACCTAAAAACCTTTCCTTAGTTCGTGTGTTTCAAAATGACAAAACATTGAATCATATTTTGTTTTTGTAAAATAAATTTCGTTAAAAGAAACTGTTTATTTTACCTAAGATGTTTACTATTACTCGATATTTTCAACATTTTCATTGTTTACTTTCAACTATGAGGCATTTAAAAAAATGTCAAAAAGTTAATTTATTAGACCTCAAAAAACGTATTGCATTTATTTATAAAATAATTTTTTTTTCACATGAGACATTAAACTATTTATATTTTTATCAATTCAGATCAAAATGTTAATAAAACCGTTTAATTTATACGTTTCCAGATAATGTCTAAGTTTGAATAATTTATGACAAAATACTATTAATATTTAAATGGCACAATTTTTAAACATAAGTGGAAGTAATACTTTCAAGAGTAATTGTATTTGTTGCTTTTATTCAGTAAATTAAGTTCAACGTTCCTTTAGTGATAATTAATTAATTTTATAAAAAAAAATATTTAACACAAAAGCCTGAATTGATCCAAAATGTAAAACAAAATATATTGCCAAAAAATAATCAAAGTCAGTGAAACAACAAACACTTCTTTTCATTTCGGTAAATGAAGGAAACAATTTCGAAAGTAAACATAATTTATAATTTCCTTTCAAATATTTGACTGACACAATTTATATCTCAACCATTTCAAACGAATCTTCTTTGTGGACCTAATCTCGTCTTCTCCGCGCTCGTCACTTTGTTAAGTAAATTCATAATCATCATTGCAATTTACCCAGTGTCCCGCCCAGCCGTCGTATCCCCTTTCACGAATCGCGCCTCTCCGTAAATATAATAAAAATGGCAGACAAAACACTAATGAAAATGCTGAAGCTGTCAACCGATTTTTGCGAGACCAATCATTTTTGTACATTCTTAAAAAAACGTGGAGAGAATTTATTTTACTTTGAATTTTTTCGTAACTAAAAAAAATGAGGTGTTAGACGAACAAATAAAATTCTTAACCGCTTTTGTTGGGTTAAAAAATTTAAGTAGTTTTATTTTAAATTTGTTGATTTCCACATTATACGTTACATGAATGATTGTTTTTTTTTTATATTTCGTCGGTTTACCATTAACTTACAACTAACGAAAAATTTTACATCATAAATTTCACATAAAACACTATACCTATAAAAACTCTAAAACCAAATTTATCTTTGAAAATAATCACTTTATTTAACACTCACGGTGATTTTTTTTTTAAATCAGTTTTTACCTTAATATCTTTATTTAGAACAATTGCGTGAAGTCTGGACAATTTAAAAAAAAATAATTGCCGACTCGCTTAATTTTTTTAGTGAAATAGTTAATTTAATAATAAATGTGAAATTTAACTAATAAAAATATTTAATTGAACATTCTAGAATATTTAACATTTTGTACATTTGTTATTACTACCAAAGCTGAGAATTTTCTTGTAATGAAAAAAAAACTGGAATTTTTAGTTATTAAATTTTTTAAGTATTTACAAAACACTTGAATATTTTCGAAAAATCCCAATTATCTTAAATATTCCATTTTGAATCAGGTGGACTAAAAACGTGTCGATTCTTCGCCGCGTTCTTATTCCTCTTAATTACTCGCTGTTTTTCTTTTCCCGGAGCATAATTTGACTATGGAATTTAATTCTCATCGTTTTCGATTACATCTTTGTTGTAGGCCCTTTTATTTTCCCTTAACACCCCCTCTCCATTTCCTGCCAAATTCAATCATCATGGTTTCCTTTCATCTTATTAGATTAACTCAGTTCATTTTGTAACATTCTTCAATATTATTTAACTGAGAAATATTAATCATAATTCATTTTTGATTCTTTGTTACCGTTAATTATTTTTCAATTGTTAGTCTTTTTAATTATAATTAAGATAACGTTCTGTTTGTTGGTGATATGAAATAAAATATGGTTTGTGCTTCTGTTAGATAATATATCAAAATAAGATTAATTCAAAATAAAAAAAGGAAAAAAAAAACTCGTAAGAAAAAATACACTAAAACTACTCAATTTAGTGATATAAATTCTACATTTTTTAATTTATTTTAAGAAAAAAGTACATCAAACTAGTCACGTACCCTTTAAATTGATGTAATTTTAATTTTCACTGTCGCATGTGCGATTATTATGTATGTCAAAAGCTTTTCAATTAACGAAAGAAAATAGTGGTCAAAATTTTAAAAAATCAAGTACATAAAAATTTTCAAAGTATTTAATTATCTGATTATTCATCTACAGGGTGAACAATGAGCATTATTGAAACCGAAGATAACTAAACCATTGTAGCATTATGGTTCCAAAAATTAAAATTAATGTTTTTTTTAGTCAATCAGCGCAACACCTTTCCCCGAGCACCAGGGCCCAGAAAGAGGGACAGGGGCAGGTGAGCAAGGTGCTAGAGGAGGAGGAGTGATGTCAGTAGCATCTGTGCCCCTATCAAAATAAATTCCTACAAATAAAATAAAAAAACAAACAACACGCGCACAAAATGAGAGGGAAATGATTGATATGCCGAGTGGCCCTCGCGAAAACTTCAACACCCCTTAAGGTTTCCATTTAAATTGATTAAGCTCCAAATAGAAATGTGAAACTGAGTGACTGCACTGTGAAACTGATGACGGAGTGGATTACATAAAAGTGAAAATTTTAAACAAATATATTGTTTGGTAGTAGTAAATTTATTGGAATATTTTCTTAGTAATACCCAATGATGTCATTAATTTCTGAATCAATGTAAATATTGTTAGTACGATTTATAATAGATTATATCAATCTTTAATAATTCTTGATCAACGTCGAGTGTCTCAGGCAATACATTTTCATAGTATTGGTAAGCACTGATCTACCACTAGTTTGATTATTATTGCTATGTTAGGTCGACTGTAGAAACCAGTCGTGCTTTTGATTGCATACTCTTAAATTAAATTTCTGAACTTATTTATGTTATGTTGTAGAGTCTAAAAACAATTGAATTTTTAAACACTTAACGCTAACTTAACATCTAAAAGGTGGGTCGCAAAGTTTACTTGTAATACAGAGATCCTGTTTTGTTAAGATATAAAAGGAATTGATTGATATTTTTTTATTTATTTTAAATTAATCATCATTATCTGTCTATTTTATAAATTATTTAAGTGATGTTTAATTTACTCATTAAAAATATGTTAGAGCGTGTTTGAAAATAAAATTGTTGATTGATAACATTCTCTATTTAATCAAAAATCTTCTCTATATTATTTAATATAGTATGTTAACAGCTTTTTTACTTGTCATAAAATGTGTAAATATTAGTTTTTATTTATTTTAAGTAAACAAAAGCTTAATCCGGTCAATTAAGATAAGCGTTTAAAACATATTACAAAATTCAGTTGTGCTGTACCATATTTAAATAACAACTTAATATGCATTAATAAAAAAAAGTTTTAAATATTCTTGTAAACCTTCTCCTTGTACGGAATATGATAAAGGCACGATACAACGATATTAGATCTCATTTCATCGTATACATTATGCAAAACTGAGGGACAAAGTAAGAAGAGAAGATGCTACTCACATTACCGTCAACTCAACCAATAAAACGGGTGGCACATTAATTAAACGTGTCCAGTCGGCGCCTGGCCACACTCCCAATCAACCCCTTTCTACCCCTAACCACCGTCTCCACCCTGTCCACTCCTACGCTCCATACCCTAGATGGACCTTCGAGCTGAATTAGAAATACAATACTTGTTTCGAAGAGAAAGCAATCAATTTCGGAAGTGGCTCTAAACATGTGTAGCAGGGATACGAATATGAAACTTAAATATAATTTATTTATTTATGCTTCATCATGAGCGAGTTTTTATCTAACTAGTGATTTCACTCTTTTATCGTTTATGGTTTTTTTTGTTGTAAAGATACAAATAAACCTTTATTTTTTGTTAATACAGGAATCCAAAAAAAATACAACATTGATCGTTATACGTGGTAAGTATATATGTCTCTTAGAATGCTTTCTACGCTGTTGATATTTTATTATTTAATGAAAAAAAAATGTTGAATATTTTTAACTTTATATATTTTATAACTATTATCATATTTGGAAAATTAAACAATAATTTGCAAAGGTATCTTTGCTAAGCTTAAGTTTTTCGAACGAAATATAACATTGATTTGAATTTATTAGATTCAAATTATAAGCCGAAGGATCGTTTCTGATTTTTATTATTTAGTATATTTGAAAAAGATAGTTATTGTTGAGTAAAACTAGTTGATTTTCTAATATTTTAAAGATATTTTGCATAAGACACGTACAAGACCAATAATAAATCTAAAATATTATGTGAGATTCGTTTGAAAACAAATAGGATTTTTACTTAAAAGAAAGCAAAAAGATTTACATAAATTAGTTTTTTTTCTTATACGTAATATTAAACTTCACGAACGATTAATAAGGATTTCTCAACTCTCAAAGGACTCATTCGTCCAAAAGTTGAAGAGTAATAACACTTTCACTTTGCATACGAAGGTGGTCATAAGGATGAAATTCAATACTTGGTCTTTGCTTTAAAGGGTGTCCTTTGACACGGTCAGTCTTGAGGTGCCATCACGGAGGTGCTAACTAATAATTAAAGGGCGAACACGAAGAAGGTACAACTCTACCTTTGTCCACTGAAATATTATACCGGTTCAGAGGTTAGTTGGAACTAACTCGAGTGAATGATGAAAGACGATGTGGCGGAAGTTGGACATTTGATGAGCTCCTCAAGATATAATTATACTCTATCTGCTGGGAATATATTGTGATCACGGGTATTCGATCAAAATTAGTGCTTCACTAAGAATATTGCTAATTAAGGTACATTGAATATTTTTGTTGATAGCTAAACGTTTTTTATTTATTGTTTGTTAATTTACATTTGACTGCAGTTATTTGAACTAGTCTGTATTTAATACATGAAATTAATATTTATCTTAAATCATCAACATAATTTTGTTTTTAATATCGTATTCAATTTGTATTGTAAGTCTTGTCAAAATAATGTTTCTGATTTAAATAATGTAATAATACATTTTTATTGGCATTTTACCTACTTAATTAAAAAGATAACCGTATATTGATATTTTCATGTTAGAAATTCGATCACAATTTAGTCGTATGAGTATCATAATATTCGGTGTTTTTAATACACAATACTTTAAACACAATATTCATGTATTATTGTTAATGTATTGTATATTATTTATAGTTAAGGCATTAACATTGTGGAGGTTTAAAGGCATTGTAATTTGTTTAGTTAAACACTGTTTATTCCACTTTATATAACGGTATCAACCTACCGGTTTCAAGGTTTTCACCTCATCATCAGGGGAGCACAAACAATACTATGATTGTTAATATAAAAAAATACGAGGTATAGCAATATAACGTTTATTTCTTACCCGGAGGGTTCGAATTCATTTCCTGAAACTCACCGAAAACGGAAAAGATTTTCAACACTTTTGTTATATTCTTTAGGTGTTGAAATAAACTTTTGGTTGGTCGAAAAAAAATCTCGCTTGACAATAAGCCAACCAGATTATACTTAATAAAGTTTTACTTTAATATAATGTGGGCATAAATTATTGTTTTTCTATTGTTAAGCATGTTCATAAAGCCCATTTACCTCACCAAACGTGTGCGAACAATCCTCATTTTGCGGTTGGCTTCAAGCTCATCAAATCTATCCTTAAGAATGTTGCCTACGGGACCGTCTCCTCGGTGGTCCGTTCGAATCGGCGCAAAAATGAACAGCGCAAGTGTGCATTTCAAGTCCAGAAGCTATTAACGATACCTACTCATTTTATTGCTTTATATAAAATGTGCGAGCTGATGCCGAGATTCATCCAACACTCACGGGGCTTTTTATGGCGCCTGAGTCAATGGATTGAAACTGATCGAAGCTTCATCGCTATCCGTCTCTCTTAAAATCCAACAAAATTGAGCTTCGTGAAAGAGAAAATACCATACTCAGTTTGATTGAGTATACACTCGTTTATTAAATAGCTTTTCTTACAAAATAATTACATTGTGGTTTGTTTTACGATTGTAAAATCACACAGGGTTCTGTATACATTCTGAGTGCACTGACTGACTGAAGTCTTTAATAATTGATAAATGGTTTACATTGTAGGACTGGAATTATATTGTTTATTACTGTTTTACTTGAAGACGTTAGTCGTTTATTATTACAAATATTTCACTATAATTCTGTTGATGTATTCCAAGAGAAATAAATAACTCTCCATACAATGATCAAGCTTTAATATACCGTAAATACGTAACAGTTGAATATTTTCTATATTTATGTAATGGAAATATTTATCAATATTTTCCTAAATAATTATTGAAATAATTTATACGCCGTCTTAAAATTTAATATACTTACTCAAATAATAATCGGCTACAATGAAAAGCCTACACCATGTAGTGTAAATTTTATTACTTACATTTAAAAACCTGTCTATAAATTTCAATAAGATATATTTGTAATTCTCTATAGTAAAACTTTAGTAAATAGATGTTTATTTTTAAATGAAATCGACAATTCAAACGAATTAATGCATAATTTCTGATTACGAAAAAAAGTTTATTTTATGAAAAAATTCTTTCAAATTTTAGGAAACATCAACCAAATTTAAGTGCTTGGAGGTATGAGAAATTTAACTTTTCTATGAATGATAATCTTAGTGAAGGTGAATAAAAAAGTTTGATTTTTTTGCACTTAAAAAAATGGTATATTTGTGTTTCAAAAATTTAAAAATTATTTTATACTCATTTTCTTCTCTATGCAAAACACCAGTACAAAATATATGAAAAACAGTTTCTCACGATTTTATTAAAGAATGCCTTTTTTAAGAATTCCAAAGCAAAAAAAATATTTACTAGCGATAAAAAAACAAGTGTTTTGCTTTCATATTTCGATTTTATGTTTTATTTACTCTTAAAAAATAATGCCTACATATGTAAAAAAAGTATTTACTTCTTCTTCCCAATGTCATGTCAGGTCCCCCCAACGTTGAATATCACTTGAGAGTAGACATCTTTGTCCCCGGCAGCCCGAAAAAGATCTCCAACGCCCCTTATGCCAGTACAATCACGTATATTGCGGTGCCAGGAGATTTTCCTCCTGCCAACACCTCTTCGGCCTTCTATTTTGCCTTGGATGATCAGGTGCAGTAATGTGTATTTTGCTCCTCTAAGTACATGACCCAAGTAGGACACCTTTCGGATTTTAATATTAGTCAGCCACTCTCTATCCACTTTGGCTCTTTGAAGAACCCTTGTGTTGCTGACCATATCCGTCCAGGGTATCCGTAGCATTCTCCGGTGCATCCACATTTCGAATGCTTCCAGTCGGTTCATACTACTAACTTTGAGAGTCCACGATTCCACTCCATGCAATAAATAACACTGACCAAACGTAGCATTTGACTAACTGTTGTCGAAGTTTTAAGTTTAGATTATCATCGCAGAATACGCTTCTCATTTTATTAAAAGCCGCACGAGATGATTCAATTCTGCACTTGACTTCGTTTTCTAAATCGAGGTCTTACACTAGGATACTTCCGAGGTATTTAATTTTTTCACTTTCTATATATCAGCACCGTTCAATGTAAGACGTGCTCCTGCGTGATCCTGCCTAAGTATTTACTAAAAAAGGTTATATATTATAGTAAAAAAAGTCTTATTTACTACGAGTAAATGTGATGTAAAATATAGTTAAGTATTATGTATTAAATTTATAATTAATATAATTTGAAATTCGGTTGGATCAGTTCCTTTTCAAAAACAAATAAATACAATCCGAGTGTTTCATATGTATTTAACGAGTGAAAATAAATGTGAATTCCGCGCGGGTACGAGTATAGGAATTTTACAGTAATTAAATATTTTCCGAAATCTCGCCAAACAATAATGAATACGCCAACATTTTCCATTTTGCGTCGGGACACATCAGATTACATTATGTGGTGGCCATTTCAATTTTTCGCTGGAAAAAGCATTGTTTAATTTTACAAACGGAAACTAAACGATGCGAAAAATTTAAAAAAAGAATTGACGTATTGTAACAATAATATAAAACAACTTTTGTTTGGTCGCGGTTTGTAAATAGACACGCGGTATTTAAAATTTTATTTACTGACCCCACTTATTTCCGAAATGCATCGGTAAAATTCAATAGACCTATTTGATTTTGGGGTAAGCGGGTGGAGTACAGTTAACTGAAAAACATAAGTTTATTTTATCGTTTTATGGCATTTGTTATTTTATTTTTAGAATAGAGTAATTCATTTTCTAATTAAGTTCATGTTTTTTTTAATTCAAATATCTTAATTATTATTTTCAATACTTTTTCAATATATTATACTTTTTACACGTTTCACCTAGATACGGTGTTATATTTAAACAAGTGAATTTTTACACATGGATATTTCCAAAATGTATTTATTTTATGCTTTTGTTACGTACATTATATCTCTTCCTCGCTCTCTATGATTGTATTGAATAACAATTTTGTTATAGACAGTACAACCGGACGAGTTTATTCCCATATAACAATCCCTTACAACGAACCATAAAGATGTTAAAGAGGCATGAAGTGAAAACCAGACTCATACCCCTTTAAAAACAACTAAATACCATCGGATGAACCCGCTATTTCCGGGCAAGAAGACAGATACCATACCAACTAGGCTTTAGGATTCGTCTGCTTACAATTTAATCATCGTTTTGGGTGTTTAGAAATATTTTTAACGTTTTATAAAACATGGCTCAAGCACAAACTTTAGTTAATGACATTTCCACAAAGTGACAGACGCACTTATTTTGATTGAAAATCTGCTTATAAAATTATACGAGTGTATTTAAATTGATAAAGTATTCGATCAACTCGTATCAATTCTCCAAAAACACACCCCTTCACCCTTCCTTTAATCAATATTTATCTGCACTGACCGTTCTTAGTCAACCCAATGTACGCATTTAGTGGATCTTACATTTTACCATGCCTTTTTCACTCTAAATTGACGATTTTTCACATTATTTATCCTTGACTTTTAATACATAAAAACATAATAACCATTCTTATTAAAATTTGACTGTTGGTCTTTAATTTTTTTTTGTAATTTCGTATATAATCTATTATTTTCTTTTTAAAAAACTATTTGTTCTATTTTATTTGAAATCACTATCGTGTAAACCTTCAAAGTAATTTTCCACAAAAATGCCATATAAATTAAAAACATTCGGTTATATGAATGAAGTTCCTTTTATATAAGGAATTTCTAAAGCTTGACAAACGACATTTTCAACACGTTTTGAAAGTGTCAAAGATTAATACTCGAAAACAATTTGTCGTTAACTTTCGTGTTTATTGAAAACTGACACATGTTTCGTTATTTTAATCATCAAAAACCCTTTGATATCATGATTGATGATAAACACACATTTTCAAGCTACGCTTCGGAATTATTCTGTGTCAACATATTGCATTCATGCCGAGTATCAAATTATATTGGGAGAAGGTATTCATTTTGTTTCATTTAAATGTTTTGGATGATACATAAATACCATCATGCCATTTCCATGTTAGAGTAAGCATAGAATATTAAGCGACATACTTCCATCACCTACTCCATCACCTAGATCCATACAACTTCTTCTCTGTTTCTAAGTAATATGTTATTTATCTTAATCCTTACCTTTCCTTTTTTTTTAAATTCTATTCACTTGATCAAACCATACTTATCTCGACGTACCACGTTTCCCGCTAATGTATTTATTCATTTACTGAGTACAATATATAGTGTTTTATCAACAATAAAAATAGTTACAATAATAAACATTGAAATAAGAATTTTAACTCCCATTTATGTCAGTATTATAAATTTGTTACGTCAGCATTTCGTCACTTATGCATTCGACACTAATAAACCACCTCAAAGTGTTATTTTTACTCTCCTTAGCACATTAGTTTTTAGCCTAAATTTATTTTTCACGTACTATATTATTCTTAGAGCACCATTACCACTGCGTTTACTCGGCTCCTTTAATTTATTTTCTACGCCCACATTTATCTCCTACGTATCATTGTTGACCCTAATACATTGTTATGTATTATCATGTAAGCAAATCTTGATACTGCTTGGTTTGAATACAAGTGTATATTTCAGATTCCTAACACCCTTACATGGTAATACTTAGAATAATAATCATAAAAAAAAACTAAATAAATACTTTATAAAAACAAATTAATCTGAAACAAAACACCTTTCAGAGCTAACGATATTCGAAATTTTAATACATATAGCATATAAATTGAACAAATATCAAATAAACTTTATAAAATTTGAATGACGAAAGACTTCAAACAAGTTCCTTGTAGTTTAATTGATTCACTAATCAAATTAGTTGCATAGCATACATAATATAATTGAACCACGAAACATCAAAGACACGTCGTCTTTTTGATGATATCGATTGAAAACTTAAAAAGAAATTTGATTGTAAAAGGTAGTTTTTCCCTTCGTTTATTTGTGTTCGTTTCCGATATATAGGAAAGTGAGTAGTTACATTTCCCTGTCGACACATTGGCAGTGACAGGTACGGCAGAACAGAAATTTTAGCCAAATTATAGGTGACATCGCTAGACGCGGCCGTCCTTTAGCGATTATTGTGAAAGCTGTGTTATATAGCGTAAAAGCACAAAGCTTTTAAATCGCTCAAACAAATATTAAAGGGAATCTACACACGAATGTGAGTGTGCCACCGTTTGATCCTTTGTAGGGGAACAATTGTTCAATGGAATACACGAGCTGTATTGCAGGTACGTCCAGAATTTGATTTATGGGCGTGATGTCAGCTAGCGCCGAGATTGTGATGTGTGTCAATTTCAAGCGAAATTTGAACTTTTTAATTCTGTCGTGGTTAAATTACACCGGTAGTCATTGCGTTATAAAATTGTGGCAGATTATTATGTCGTGATTAAATTACATCAGTAGTCATTTCGTTATAAAAGTGTGGCAGATTATTATGAGTTGTGGTAAATCATCGTATACCCATACTGAGTTTTTCGTTACTATTATTATAATTGAATTTTGAAATGTTTATTTATTGTAGTTCAAAATATTTTTTGTCTAGGACAATAATTTATTTTTTATATTACTATTAAATAATAACGCTAATTTCTTCTCTGTTATTAAATTTTGACAAGTATTCAATTTATCAAATCAAGTAAACAGTCTAATTTTTCTCCCAGATTGTAAATGTGAGCTTAATTTATTAGCTTACATCTCAATACGAATGTGTTATTATCACATATTAGGAGATTAACTAAAGTTTCATAGTATTTCATCTTCCTTAGTAAGTTTTCTGAGGTTTTCTTACTAAATAGGTTTTTTCTAAACATATGCTGATGCGGGGATATACTCGTACCCAATCTAATACCCGCAACCCCCACTTTCCCATTCTAACACTCAACATGTTTTCTTTGTTATAATAGTTAACCTTTCAATAATAAAGGATTCAATTCCCGAGTTAGAGCGTCCTTGAGGAGAGTCTGCTATTTAAATTATCATTTTATTAATATTAACTGCAAACAGTTAATGATGGTGGTATGAATTTTGTATTAACCAAAATTATTGATAAAAATTTAACACTGTTAGTCGATGTTTAAAACATGCTTCGATTTTCACAAGTATATACTCGTAAAAATATTCCTTTTCATATTAGACTTTTCATGATTTCAATATTATGTAAACGTTTTTTTGAATAAGTCCGAAGAGAAGTGAAATTCGACCATGTATAGTACAATAGGTAGTAGTGTTAAGTAGGGGAGTAGTTAGTCTAACTACATCGTTACATAGACATGTACATTTTAAAGCCCTCAAAGTCTGTTTAAGTAATAGATGAGACCGGAAACAAGGAACAACTAATCAATTCCTTCCCCTCCGCCAAACGTATTCCCGGAAGATTTGTTCCTTGAATTTGCGGTTGGTTAAATGTAATCACAATTGAATTCATGAGATGTTCGCGGAAGGCTGGAGATTTCCTTACAGTTCAACGGAGTCAAACGTCTTCGGGCAATTTATTGTTATGAGAATTGAACGAAAAATGAGTAAGTCGTTTTGAAAAAATCGTACTGAAAATTTGATTGAAATTTACTTTCGAGAATCGTGAGATTCGACTAATAAGAAATAAAAATGAGTAATCTGATAAATAAAATAAAACACAAACTTATTTGATTTTGGCAAAATGTATAGATGATTAAATAAAAATGTTACTGTTGAAAAACATGCTACATTCTGCACAACTTCTTAGTTTAGAACTGATGTTTCTCAAGTAAAACTTGCTATGGCGATCGCTAACGTTCGGTAGGAGATGGCACTAAGTAGAAGAATACTCAATTCTCCAGTGGTTATTGTGAATAAAAAGTCCTGTTTAGTGACTGCGAAATCTCACTAAACTATGGTCCACATCGTTGATGAATGCTTTACACATTATTTCTCTAAATATCTTATTCAGGTTCATATAGTGTCTCCCGAAGTGGTTGGAGAGAATTTCATGTGTACAAAATAAGAATAATAGCGAAAAGATAAATTTAAATCCTTGACTACAAGCAAATAAAGATTTGGAAAAATATCTTCGATGTTCGGATGTTTTAGAAATTATATTTTAAACGTTACTAAGTTTTAAGGAGCACATGCGATTCCTGATTCAATTTAATAAAAAATCTCTTTTCAAATTATATTAAATAATATTAGAATTATTTCTACCCTTTCTGCATTATTTAGTATGCTCATAAAAACAGTTTATTTTGATATAATCGGAAGTTAAATTTTCGAAGATGTTGGAAATAAAGATAACGGATTGTTTCCATGATATTCCCTCTGGATTGGTTTGGTATCTCCAGTTCCTGTTGTGGTTTAGAAGGAAGCAGACAACAGTTCCAAGTTCCCACATTCTCTGACCCTAACTTTACCCTTCTTGTTAGTTTCAACATCAATTATTTGTATGTATTAATGTACATCAGATATTAATTTAGACACAATAAGCACACTCCGAATATCTAATCGCGCTGAAATGATACAAAACAATTTTCATGTTCAATTGTTAAATATTGAAAATATTACAATACGAGTATAAGGTTCATTATTGTGTTCCTATTAAAAACACATATGCTCTATATTTAAATTTTGACATGTAAACATATTAAGTGCATATTATTTTTCTTTAAAAATTTATATTCATATCATAAATATTTTTAGATTTATAATTTATTTGAACTTGAACAGTTATCTTCTTTATTAATAATTTAATATTGCTTAATTTTTTCGTTAATTTAGATACTCATTTTGTGTTAACTGAAATAAAATATTTTAAAACTATTTCGTTTTTTTATCTTACTCAATATTTTTAATGTAACAATTTACATTTTTTGATCATCTTATTTTCACTAACCAAGATATATCTTAATTTGATTTATATATTTAATTCATGAAAGGAGGATGCTTATTAAAATGAACTACATTCATTTAATCTACAATGCTACCAATAATTTATAGTTACATTTTATATTTAAAACTTAATATAGTCAAATTAACATTAAAACTTCCGAAAAACCTTTGATCAAAGTTGATCACTTGGTCTATCATCGTATCCAAAAAATTACCTTATTGTTCATCCCTTTCCCATCATCGACTGTGTAGTGTTCCTTTGACCGTGTTGAAGAGATTTTTCATAACCAAAACTATCGAAGCATGCCGCACCCCGCGAGTTGTTCGCCGCTCACAAATTGCCTTTTTATATGGAATAAAAAACCCTTCCAGAAATACGTTTCTACAAATATATCCACAAATGAGGGTGGGAGCCGGTGCCGGCGGTGGAAATGTTGGCACTTAATGAACCGGCACTAATGCTGATGAGGTTGTGCACACGCTCACGGATAGTTCGAACAGCCCCGTCGATGAGAGAATCGCAACTATTATTGGACGAATGTCGTTTCATTTACTAGATCATATTATACAATATGAATTGCATTTTATTGTTAGAAAGTTTGTATTATAATGTGAAACACTTTTGTTGTACACATTACAACTTGGCGACTTCGTTGGCATTTGCCAATCTCTTCTATACCAGAACTATGATAAAAAGGCCTTAAGTGAAAACCAGACTGGATCTCTTTTAAAAATAATTTAGAAAAAAAAATAACTTTTAAAAAGAATTGAACATATACCACAAGTGTTTGAAGATATGTGTCTTACTAACTGGGCCACGAAGTTAACATAGTTATTATATTCTAGATTTTAATAAAATACCTTTGAGTATTTACTACGTTTGTTTTGCTTAATATACTGCAGTTTCGATTAGTTTAATTACTCTAAAAATGCTCCAGTACTTTTGAGGTACATAGGTAACATTAAATTTGAAATAAGTCATTCGAATTGAGCAAAAGCGTTTTAAAAATATAAGATTCAATAAACACATACATTTCTTAGCACATACAGTAGTCATACAATAAACATAGGCAAGGGGGAATGATGGAGGACGACGTTTGCGTAAAATAAATTTCAATTCCTGATTCACTTCTGGGCTGGTTTTAGTCTTAAGCCATTTTACTTTTAATCTTATGTTTTTCTGTTGCTAATACGTTGTTAATCATAAATTCTTATAACGCCACATAAAAATAGCGGTATTTAAAAACACTACCTAACCAAAGGCTGAAGAGAAGCGTGTGAAAATAGACTGGGATAAGGAGCCAGTTTAAGGCAAAAAACTATGAACCCAGAAGAGTGGAGAGATTTAAGTCCCAGATCATGTTTCCTAATATAACAAAGGGTAGATGATGGTGATATTCTCCGAGGCCTAGTTGTTAGACCACAGGTCTTCCAATTTCCAATGATACAAAAAAAATGGGTTCCAACCAAGTTACTTAATAAGGTATAGGCAAAAGTCTAGTTTAATGGAGATACGACAAACAAACCCAGATTGATATAAATTGAGCGTTCTCTTTCAATAACCTGATTTTATTTTGTTATTTGTCTTTTTTTCCATAAACTTTGTATTCATAAAATTACTTATTTAAATAAGTAAAATAAACCATATTTTCACGAGTATGCTTTCAAACGTTTTTTGATTGATTGGAAGAAATAACAATAAGGCAAAAATTTCAATAGTCTATATTTTATCTAACGAAAGGGTTATCCTCATTCAAAAAAAATGTTTCACAAAATTATAATTTCGAATAAATCAAGTTCGTTGCGGGCAAATACTGTTATGTAGGTTGCAGATCCGTAGTTGCCCCAGCGGATAATTCTTTTAATGCTAGTGGAGCGGCTAAGTTGCTCTCCACCCCTCGGCTTCGGTCGGGTGGACAGCGCCTAAATCTCCATTGGATATTCATACCAATAAAAAAATACACCAGCTGAAAACTCACTGATTTACCCTTGATTTAGAACTGTAATAAAAGTCGGGGAAATTTTTGGTATCCGTGAACGAATTTTTATTTTGGATGTTATTCAAATGTTGTCGTGTTGGCTTAAAATAAATGTAAACGACTTTATCATTTGTTAAAATGGGTTGAAATATAGTGTTGTAATGAATTCAATAACTGACTTAAATATGTTACACGAAGCTTTTGTCTACTCTTAATATTATAATATAAAAACAATTCTAATTTAATTCAAAATGAGTGGAAAAAATATTAACCGAAATATTAGTCACTTTAACCAAAGACTTTGATTTTATCATATAAAAAAATACTTAGCTCCTACTTTTGATTCACTATTTTTTTATTTAAAAATTGAAGTAACCTCACTTCATATTCCCATTTAAGGATTCCAAATATTTGAATTGGGATATTTTTTTATAGTTAACTGCGTTCAAGAGAAAAATAATATTGACAATTTTTTGAAGCCTTAATATACGAGTATATATACCCCCGAATATTATGCGGAAAAAATGGCCGTGTTATTCGAGGAGATAGGGTGGAGTTCGAATAGGCTACCTTCTCTACAGAAGCCCAACACTTTACCACGCAGCCATACACATCGACAAAATACTTGTACAAATTAGAAAATCGGTTGTTATGATTTGTAAATTATATATTTTTTTCTTTTTATATGTCACAGAGGAAGAGAATCGTAAACTATTACTACTGAATGTATGCTTTCACTCAAGTAATAAGGAAATTCAGAAGAAATCGTTTGTTCAAAAAAAATCCAAATAAATTTGTGACTGTGTACCATTTTTAACGTTTAACCTTTACTAACTGGGGCTGGAGAAAGTAAATTCAAAATAAAACGTTTAACTTATGTTGTTATTTCTTACAGCAAGTCAAAGAGCTATGACATTTCAACATGTTTCAAAGGCCATTCTTCTTACACTTGCCATTCTGCAACAACCACAGCTGCCCATGGATGTTCATATTAAAGAACGTTCACTTACAACGAGCAGTAGAAGTACACTTTCATTAGTGAATGTGAAGAGTTAATACTGTAATTCACATTTACTATTTAGTATAGTGAAAGTTTACATTCATTAGCTATAGCTTATTTTTACTGACCATCCGCTGCCACTGTAAAATGTCAATTTCTTGAGAGATTAACAAATATGCTTTTAATTTTTATCTTAACAAGAATTCAACAGAAAAGAGTTGAGAATATTAAAATCGAAAATAATGAATATATCTCCACGATGATTTATGAAGATACTAATCGGATTGTTGTGCATAAAAAGATGCGAGGATATCATAAAGGTATAAAACAAATGTCCTGGGCTTAAGATAAAAGCGGCGTCCTTTCTGAGAGATTAAATTATATATGAAAACTCGTCAAGGCACTGAAGAGATTCAGCCTGCTACTAATTACTTATGTTCCACTGCCTCACTTTGTCATGCGTGCTAAAGAATTTCTTTACTTATCGCCCATACATTCTACATTTATTTAATTTTGATACATACTCGTATATTCAAAAATATATGTGAAAAATCACTTTACAAGACATTTTTTCATTATTTTATTCAACTTCTAAATTAGCATACATCGTTAATTAATGTACAAAAATTTGCTTTATGTGATTCGTTTAATTTGATTAAGCTATAACACACAAAAACATTCTAGTGATGGTACACTGCAAAGCTGTTGCACTTTTAAAGTGTTTATAATAAGAAGCACTTAACACAATTTTTTTCGCGAGGTCTTATGAAAATCGATGTTGATAAATTAACACTACATATACCTATATACACTATACTCCACCTAAATCCGAATGCGTTACTATCACATATCGAAAAATCTACAATAGTTCCTTTATCGGACGCCTTTATTTATTAAGTTTCCTGCGATATTCTTAACAAACCTGTTTTTCTAAATATTTGCTGGTATGGGAAATTTATTAATCTAATGACTTTCCTAGTACAATTTTGAGAATTATGATTTTTTTTAAATCAAATATAAATTAGACAATAAAAACAAGAATTTTGAGAAAATATTGTAAATACGTAAACCTTAACTGTATTTAACTTTGTAAAATTATATAAAAAAGCTCATCCGATGTAATATCAGTACAATTAATAATCGCTGAAACAGCGTGTATCGTTCCAATATAACGTAATTTTATGGCTTCAATAATAAAATAAATTGTTACGCAGTTTTGTAACCAGTTAAATTAAAATTTGTAACGTACTCGTTCATTTTCACATCATAGATGGAAATTTGTAACATGGAAAACTTTGTAAATTTTGTTTGTAAAATATTTGTGAAAGTATATTTAAAAAAATGGGTCTACTTCTTTTTTCGTGTATATGAAATATCTTTCATATATGGTAGTGTTAAAAATATCAGGAATATATGTATGTTGCATTCTTTTAAAAAATATGTTTATTCCTTACTAAGACAAGTTTTATTTCCGTAAATACCTTAAAATAACTTAAGTGGGCTAGATCCTTTTAAAAATTTACATTTAGGAGAAAAACTATCAAACAATTTAAGGTTATATCATAAAATCTCGCAAGTCGAGATAGACTCCCACCAATGGAAGGTGAGCTAGGCCGCGAGGACATTAAATGTTTTTCGATACACACATTTATACACGTAAATTACTATAAAAAAACATATTGGATGAGCAGATACATAATATAATGATAAACTCAATAAATATGTACAAAAATTGTTAATAATATAAATAATGCATCGATAGTTTCACTATTCCCACAGGTACTCGTATATCATATGCTATTTCATTTGCTTCAAAATCGAAATACAGATTCCCTAATTCATGTGCAAATAGTTTGATAATTAATATTTCGGTCTCATATAGTTAATGAGAGTATGTATCGCTGTATATATTTTTACTAAATTATTTGTTTGTTACATATATTCCAGAGTCAATTTAAGCTAACTTTTTTTTCAATTTATTTGCCCTATTTGAATTTTGAACTAACAATTACTGTGAGAATTCTAGGATTTCGATGGATGAATATATGCAACAGATCTATACTTAATTTTAAAAGCTTATTTCATGTTTTAGTACCGTTAATTTTTTTATTGCGTAAAAGTCCATATTTTTCCAGTTCTTCATAGGGTATTTTGTTGTTAAATTATTTTATTCGCATAAACTTATATTATATGTTTTCTGGATCAAAATCATTTCTTAAATAGAAGTATAAATAAAAACATTGACTGAGTCATATATAAAAATCTGATATTAGGGTATTCAGTCTTTATGGAGGTCCGAAGGAGATATCTCGAGGGAACCTACCAAGTTACGAGATGCGAATGCGTTCGAGAATTGAGATTAACGTATCTCAGGACCACATCTCGGGGCGAGGCGAGCGCACGGTGGCTCGGTGAACAAGTTCAAGTTGGGGTACAATCAAGACATAAATGATACTTTTTGCTCTCGTTGGGCCGTTTTATGTCACACAATGCTGAGGTTTTATTCGTAATTGTAAATTTCAACCTTGAACATATTGCATGATATTTTAGCGAATTGATGTTGACCAAAATATTTATGATCTGAAATAAGAATTTTTAGTGGTGTATTTTTTAACTTTTTTGATAATCAACACTAATGTTATTTTTATTATCACTTTTATAACACGTGTACTTAACAACACGAAAAATTAACCTCGATTATATTTATATATACATATCAATCACGTCATATCTCTAGTGAGTTTTATTTATTTTATTTCCATAATATTTAGATATATTGTCATACATAACTATTGTTCGCGTTACGTAGTTTCTTTTCATTAAAATTCTAAGCATCTTGATCCAGCCATGTTTTTCTGGACCACACTCTACCGAATGCATCATGTATTTCAAAAAAGTGTAGGTATTCAGTTGTTATTATATCTTCATTATTTTTTTCCACACTCCCAAACCACCTCAACGTCCCTTTCTTTATCTTATAAACGAAACCCTTTTATGCCATATATTCATTTCTGATATCCTTATATCTTCTCCTTTCATACATTGACAGACCAGATATATTATTAAATTGCTATATTAATTATACATTGAGATTTTCAACAGAACTACGAGTGTATTCAACAATATACTATTAATTCAATAATAACGTCTCAAAAAGTGATTTTATAAAGTTGGTCACTTAAATTTTAAAATGGAATTTTGTTATTAATGAAAACTGTTTAATTTTAAAAATTTTAGATGTCATTTTGTAATTGAACTAAAATATTCAGCTTCCATCCCATCTCAATAGATGTCAATTCAATATGAATTATAAGTTAATCGTACGAGTAATAATTAATTCCTAGTAATAATATACTCGTATATTAATCATTTACTCGTATAATAAAATGAAACAGTTGTTCTAGTTATGATAATAGTTTTTAACGTAGTAAACGAACTGAGTCATTGATTGCTCAAACTTTTTCCCCTCTGATATGACGTTTATTACTTGTTTAAAATCAAAGGGATATTCGGAACGATGATACGGTAGTAATTGGTTTGAGAGTCCAGTCGTGTCACGGGCGGCCCGTCCAGCAGGCGGACTATTGGAATTCCGCACATTCATCGCCACACCACTGGATTCTTCGCATTCTGACCACACCGCGGAATCCCGATTGACCGCAGAACGAACTACGTGATCCTCATGCCGATAGTGTTCTCGTGTTCTTTTTTACAAGTACCTGAATTACATGCAAATAAATTGGTTTATACAACTTAAGTGAGATTTATGTTCTCCTAATATTGAACTAATTAAAATATAAAGCCAAGACCCAAATCCAAATAACTCGTATTTAAGATGTATGAATAAATTACAATCTAAGAAAAATGTTATTTTGAGAATTCAAATATGCATTGATGAACAGTCTTATGGTTTTGCCAAGCTTTTAGAGAAAATTTCCGTTGCTCTGAAATTAAGTAAAACAGAACAGTGATAAACTTGTAAAGACAAAAATGAACGGGCTTAATTTGTAAAGCTTTATAATTTCTTTCTCATACAATAATGATAACGACCTCCATGTCCTAGTAAGTAAGACATAAGTCTTCCATTTCAGTGGTGCGGATTCGATTTCCGTTGGAATAAAGGATTCCAGCCTGATTTTCATTCAAGGCCACTTACATATATTTTTGGTTGAGTGGAAAATTTACGCAATAAATTATAAATAAACACGGAAATACACTCGACAGGTAGTGATATATACATCGAAAGTGTGATATATGAATACAATAAACACTATATATATATATACGTATTTATAAAAAGACAATTTAAAATGTCATTTTACTGTATAATTATATAACACTTTCATTAGTATTTGGCACGTGGAAATGTATTTCAACCAATCAGTAAGACGTTAAAAAGACTTTAAGTGAAAACTAGATTGGAACCCTTTTTTGAAGAAATTGGGTTCAAACGGGAATTAAAGTCCTGGGTCGAAAGACATATATCATATCTTACCTATTAGGACACGGAGGCTATGAGTCAAAATAATCAATAATATTTGATAAAGGCCTGATTCCATAAGTATTTGAAAAAGTAGCCCAATACTATAATGTGATATAATCTGATGATACTCTCGATAGATTTAACTTTGTAAATGAAAAATAATTAATAATAATAATGGCCCGATTCCGTAAGTATTTGAAAAAGTAACCCGATAATGTGATATAATCTGATAATTCTCCCGATAGATTTAACTTTGTAAATGGAGAAATAATAATATGACGTGATGCATGAAATTGTAATATAGCAGTATTCCGAGTTATTATTAATCACTTCAAGTACTGAAGTGAATTAATTGTTTCGTGAACTGCATCTTCTAGAGCTAGACGCTATTTCAGCACAAATGCTGCGATAGTTAATATTCCTTCCAAATGGAGTAATAATATACTCAATTCCTGCAGCTTAGAAGTTCCCTCTTGAGTAGCACTCGAGAGCCAAAGCTATTTTTCATTTCGATATTCTTCGTATAAATAAGACGTGTTTGAGAACGTGGCGATTTTAAAATCAACCAAGTGTAAGTAACGTATTATCGTCATTCGAGATGAGTTAAGTGCAAAACGAGCTTTGAAATTATATAATATCTACATGAATAATATTGGTTTACTATATTTATGATACTTGTTAAGGTATACAATATAAATATTGTTAAATGTAATGAAATATTTGCGATTGTAAAATATGTTATATGGAACAATTTTCTTTCCAAGACAGAACTCCTCTGTCCCGTGAATTGTGGGTTTAATTCCCGTTGGTACCAACATTTTTGCAAATAGGGTCCAGATTTAGTTTTCAATTTAGTCCACTTAAACATTTTTCTGGTCGCTCGGAGGAGATTTCCGCATGACAATAAGCCCGCCAGGTTGTATTGTAGTACAAAAAAAAAAGTAATACAATACAAAACATTATATTTTTAAAGACTTGTAGAAACTCATTTTCACATAATAATTCTGCGAATACGTATTATATAAACTACGACTGCCGTAGTCTAACGGTTAGCAATCACGCTTAGCAAACGGGCACCCCAAGTACCATTCCCGGTGGAATCATTTCAAGACCGGTTTTACTCTAAGACTATTTAATATCTGAATTGGTGTTTTTCTGAAGCTTAACATATACAAAAATAGTGCTGTATAAAACTCTGCCTACGGCAAATTAAACCTGCCGATCATCTTGAAACGTTGTTCTCCTTACCATCGAAATTTTAGGTTTCATTTGTCAAGACTGCATCCTTGCTAAAGTGCAACAGCTTACACGCAATAAAATAATACACGAACAGGCGTCTTCCGTTCAGAGGATGGTTCACAATCACACTCGATCACGAGGGATAGGCTATCATAACCATACCTACGCACTAAAATACAAAGTATGCAAACTAATTTGTGTTTTACATATAACAGAGTAACATGTGTATGCACCCTTCATTTTATTCTCCCAACAAACAGATATGTATCGCTATCAGTTTTTAATTCCACCTCGCAATTTACGGTGTCGTTAAGCTTAAAATATACGAGACACTTTCATTCTGTTGTAGATTTTATTGGCTGTTTTTTGTTTCGACACTGTTAAAAGTTTATTTTGATGCATTCTGCGGGATATTTAGCATTTTATATCCGTCGTAATTAAATTTTTATCGCGGCAGGTAAGCAAAACATTAAAAATAGAGAACATGAATCATGCAGCCAGTGCTTCCGTGGTGATTGTGTTTTTAAAAGGACTAATTAAACACCGACAAGGGGGCAATTTGATGTTTTCAGAAGTATTAAAATAACGAAACAATCTAATTTGTTGCAAAACGTATTTTGATGGAATATTTCTTTGTTATAATGAAGTATTTTTTTTTATTAAAAATATGAACAGGTTTCAGTCTAGGATTATAACTTTTTAATTTAAATTATATACTAAAAGCTTGCGATAGAAACAGGTTCAATACAATTATCCTTTGAAATCAAAGTAATCACTGGATATTCATTTTTTTTTCAAAAACAACTTTTTATAAAAACTTTATTCGATTTTATTTCCTTTCTTATGGTTCCTTCGACATATCTTAATTAGTGATTCGCACATATTGTAGAGCAAAACAATATCATCTTCGACCCTAGAAATATCTTAATTAGTGATTCGCACATATTGTAGAGCAAAACAATATCATCTTCGACCCTAGAAATATCTTAATTAGTGATTCGCACATATTGTAGAGCAAAACAATATCATCTTCGACCCTAGAAATATCTTAATTAGTGATTCGCACATATTGTAGAGCAAAACAATATCATCTTCGACCCTAGAAATATCTTAATTAGTGATTCGCACATATTGTAGAGCAAAACAATATCATCTTCGACCCTAGAAATCGAACCTTCGGGTTTGAAATCACTGAAGAAGGCACGTAACTTGCGGTTAGTCATTGCAGCATTGGTGACAGTACGTACGTGAATATGCGACATTCACACACTAACTCGGCACGTGCGAGTTTTGTTACCTGACGAACTTTTTTACCAGACAGAAGCATTTTTTTCTGTTTTTTGGGTACCGAAATAAAAAAAATCCGGATGGTAGTCCAGCGTCTTACCAACTACGAAACGAAGTTCGTCGAACCGCTTATGAAATTGTTTACTCAAAAATCAATTCATATTTACTTTTCTAAAAACTCCTTAAAATAATTAGTCGTATAAACATATTTACAATAAAGAAAAGTATTGAAATGAAAATAAACACATTAAGATAAACTTTTTGTACATTTGTATTACGGAAGTAATTTTCAATACAAATCGGTTTACTTGCATTATCAATCTCAGCGGTCCAATCGGTATTGGATTAAACAATATCGGCATGCATAAACGCTTGAACAATACAACCCTCATAAACTGTATTTCGGCATTAGGACGGAGCGGACTGGCTCAGAAATAATTACCCATTGACCATACGGAGTGCAAATGGAAATTATTATCCGATTTGAATACGGAACTATTATTATTTGTATAGAGTTATGCAGAAAACGTTCAAAGCCCCTCGTATGATTCGATTAAAGCCCCCTTCTAAAGGCATCCTATATACATATGCGTATATCTATAGTGTTGAAGTTCTGTTTTCAGACTTGACTTCAAATCAATTAATAATCCATAAAATATATTAACAATTAAAATCAACAAACAAAATTTTATGGCATAATAAGTTTGGAGTAACGTTAGTAATTAATTACACTAAGTAAGATTTCACTATCTTAAAATATACTTATAAACTACCCATAATAATAATAATAAAAGGATAATTAATATGGCGTCGATTAAAAAGTTGAATATGAAGATGGTACCTGCGGTAATTACATTGGATACTTCCTTATATTTGCATATATTTGGAAGAAAACCGAAAACTTACTAATGGAAGACGAACTACAAAGAAATATATTTAGATCTTTCGATATGTGATAGTTACACATTCTTCTTTAGGTGGAGTGTAGTGTATAGTGTATTGTTCATATATAATCATAAATTTGGTGAAAACGTTCCAAATTATCCCTTTGAATGTACTTGAAGATTTGATTTTGAGAATTTTCAATTCATGTACCATGTGAGATTTATATTTTATTGACTTGACGGCAAATGTAGTCAAATAAATTTGTGCAGTTTCTTTCGTTTTTTTCCCTCCGATAATAATTTTGATTTATGTTAAAAATTATCCGAATGTGTTGAGATAAACTGTTGATATTATAAATATCTCGTTGAACCTTTTTTAATAATCATTTGAACATTATTTTAAGAAAGTCTTTATCATATTAAATTATTAAATACATCATTACACAACACGATTTGGATTAAGGTTGACAATGGGCATATGGACAAGTGGTGAAGACAAAAAATAATTATTTGCTAATCAAGTTATGTATTTTTAAGTATTCATATAAAAACGAGGAATTTTCATTGTTGGAAATTAAAACTAATTCTAATGAACACGTATCCAAAAATTATGTTTGTAATGTGATTATCATGCATACAAACATATGTGTTTGGACACGAAATGCACTGCAGAGATTGAGCAACCCTCCGGGCCCAATATTGACAGCGTAATAGGATCACTTGATCATTTGTTGCAGCCACAATAATAAACTGGTGCAATCGTCGCTAATTATCTATCATCTGACACATTGCTACGCGATCCCGGCTCCGCTGAGGGGATGCTGCCGCATTGCCGGGGATTAACTAAACCACGGGATGTGGTAACTGACATTACATGTTAACTATACTTCACAACTATTTTTTATTATTAGGAAATGTAACTTGAATAACTGTGATTTGTTTTAAAGTGCAAATATACTTTTTATGAGCATATTGATGCTGTCGAAATTCAATTAATAGAATTACATTTTTTTACAAAAATATAAATGAACACTTTTGATAAATCAATCCTTTTTTATTTGAACAACAGTGAGTGTGTGCCAAGACCATTGCGCAGTGAAACAGCTATTTATTATTGATTCAATGAAATATAAAGAACTATGTAAAGTGTTTCATTCCATTCTCCTTTTCAAGAGTGGTTTTATGGAAAAAATATTGTTTATTATTGATATTTTACTATATTTTCAACACTAGACAAAAAAACAATAAAATAAACATTATCCCTCTCTCTTTTAAAATTAACGGAATAAAGGTATTTTTTATTAAATCACTTAAAATCTTGTTTATTTTAAATTACTAAGATCAATTAACTGAATAAATGATAAGAAAATATTTGTATTTTGAAATTTTTTATATGAGTATTAATTTTAACCTAACCCAATCGTATTGAATATGTTTTCAAAATGTTTTACACGGTATTTTATTTTAGAAATATCATTAAGTATGCATAGAAATATGTAAAATATTCTGTAATTTCTGTAAAATATTTCGTAAGCTTAGTAGTCATAATCTCTTTAAGCGCAATTTACAAAACATAAAACATTTTTCAAACTAAAAATTTATTTTGATGAGTGAAAATAACTTAAACAGGAAATCGTCAGGTGTAATTATTGAAAATTGACTGCCGATTTTTTTTTTACAAAATCGACATTTAGCATTGCGTTTACGTGATTTTGGCTCATTCCCTCTGCAAGTACGTAATTGGCGAATGCTGCACGCAGACTAACTGCAAGTGTGTGGGGTTGCGGATTCGATACAGATAATGACTGCAGACTGCATTGTTGCCGACGGAATTGATCCTTCCACACAAATAATGCAATCATTACCTCACCACCATCCAAACTCAATGCAAACGAGATAAATCCAAAACAATCACAACTATGAGAAGTTGAAATGAATGTTTTGGATAAATAAGTAGACCTATAATTAAGTAACGAATTTGTGGTTATTTTCGTTCATCGGTATTATACATTTGGCTAGTAAAAATCTATTTCAAGTTTAAATTGTTTAAAATGGTTTTCATAAATTATCTGAAAGTTCTAGCTTTGAACTAGTTTAAAAGTATTTTCTTTTACCTTCAGCAATATAAATCGTTAATTTTATTGATGAAAAAAATCTAATTAATGTGCAAATATAGGATTAAATATAAATCGAAATCCACAGAATTACCTTTTAAAAATTTCTACATTGTCTTGAGAGAAAAAAAAGATTTTAATAGATTACTATATTGAAATGCCGATTTTTTTCATATTTTAAAAATCAAAAATGAACACGTGGATTTTTAATTAAGAAGAAATGTTAAAATGATTTGGAAATTTAGAGAGAATGAAGGACGAAAAATGACCAAACGAGTATACGAGTCAGAAGAATAAAATGTACGTGAAAGTGATAAACCAGTGAAATCGTTCCTGAATCGAGTGGACCAGACTTTGAACGATGGCAAAATGAAAACTACGAATGATAGTTTATTGCGCATGATGAGATATATGAACTCGAAGATGGCAAAAGTTGTGCACTTGGACAGAAAATCAGGGAGATTTTTTCTTTCTGCCTGTCCCGTAAAAGACATGGCACAAAACAAACGAACAGTTAAAATTTCAAGGTGATTGAATTTATTTTAATCTGGATGCACTGTAAGATATTAAGAAGCTGAAAATAAGTAAAAAGAAATAGAATTTGAGAAAAATATAAGAATCTGGAAGGAAAGACTTAAACAAATCAATGCACTGGCTATTTTAAACTTCAATGCGAAGTTTGAAATCGAACAATAAGAAACCCTTCTTCATGTTTTATTATTCGATGTATCTAATTGAAACCTGAAAAAAACATGCATTATTTATTAATTTCCGATGATAATATAAATAGTAGCTATAACGTAAGGAAACATGAATAAGTTCATCCCAATCCGTTTTCAAATTAGAAAAAAAAACATTTTAAAATGACCATTTATAAAAATGCGCTACGAGTTTGCAGTTATTTAATACATTTGTGTAACAGTGTACCTATATTTTGATGATGCACCAGGGTAAATTGCATTACTTAACAAATCGCTGCAATATTGTGTTGCAAATCCCGGCCAGTGAAACATGTCCAGCTAGATACCGCTCGCTGATATCAATGCAATTTGTATTATGAATGTGTATTTGGTTTATTGCTTTGATTAGCTGTCCATGGGTGGACTGGCACTGTTGAGTGATTGTTATTGTTCGCGGGAAGTTTCAATGCATGTGAGTTCACCGATAGGTGTTTGGTTACTCCCACCCCTTCCACGGTACCTACCAAATTCCGACATGTCAGATGTGAGCTTTTGGTTGGTAACAACTGCTATTAATATTATGAAATTAATATCAAATATTATTTCAACATAAGCTTTATGCGCTAATTAGACTCGTTTGTATTTATTTTTTAACATCCCTATACATGACTTTTTACACAAACAATAAATTAGTCGGGATACGTTACTATCACATATCGAATATATTTAAGATGATTTATTTTTATTTCACCTGCCTTTGGTAAATTTTCATCGGTTTCTTGCAAAAAAAATCTGACCATATTATATAGATTTATTAAATCTTATGATCCATGCCGCTGCCTTCCTTTAATTACACTCTAAAGAATAACATTTTACTTTTCTTTTTCAATTTTCGTTCTTTACAAATAAGACATTTTCTTTTCCATGAATATACTCGTATGTTCGATTCCTGTTAATATTAGAGTTCCGTTTTACACGTATCTCATTGAAATGGGCATCAAACTAAATTGAGACTCAAGTAATTGTTTTCGTTTACGAAATAATAAAAAGTACGGGTAATAGAAGATAATGTATCATAATGTTTATAAATGTAGAGAAAACATAAGGAATGCCTTATATTTACTCCTAAAAGAAGAATTGCAACAACTAGTGATATATCTGCTTATAACATTAGGAACACTGCGTGATGGGTGTAGATAAAAATAATAATTACCTAAAAAAAAAACTTTTAATTCTTTGTTTCATACAAATAAGACTGTTGTATAGTTACGGAAAATAAAGTTTTGTCTTCATGATTGCCATAAAATAATTGATTATCAAGACATAAACGTATTAATTAGCAAACATTAACAGCAAAACATAACAAGACTCACATAATGTGAGATAGGAGTTATGCTCGGAAGGAAGCTGCAGTAGTAAGTTTTGACGCGGCACACCGACCGGCTCTTCAGCTGTCACGCAGTGCAATTAGTTCATAATCCAGTTTCTCACAGACTCGTCTGATGCGAAGACAGGATAATTACTGCAAGTGTATTTGCATCTCGAGAAGACACGGAGTCATGTGCAGTGTGCAGGGCAAATACTACAGACGGGCGCCCCACGCGGTGGGATGCGGACTCGAACATCAATCACGAATGCTTCAAACAACAGGATCGGCTGCAGGATAGATTTACCATTATTGTAACCGAAAGGTTTCACCTTTATTTCGTTTTGACATTGTATTACTTACTAGAATGTATAGTAGAATACACGTCTGTCGTATACAGTGTGACCTGGTTGGATTATCGCGTGGATATTTTTTCCAACTCACCAGAAAGAAGTTTAAAAGGTCTGAATAAAAAAATATATTTGGTCTTTGTCGCTAATTCAACCCGAAAACGTCAGATTTAAGATAGACGTTCTTCTACTTGAGCACACAGATTGTCTAAAACATTTTACATTGTTATAGATCAGAAGGCTGTATTTCTTTATCCATGTCAATATTACATTTATACTCGTATTTTCTTTATCAATATTACATATATATATTTTTTTACCAATATTACATTTATATTTTCTTTATGAATATTTCATTTATACTTCCTTTATCAATATTACTTTAATATTTCCCTTATCATATCTAGGCCTGAGCTATGAAGCTTTGAAAGTTTGAGATTTATATATCATATCATAAATGGTAACAATTAGTGTCAGTTCAAATATCATACGTATATACTATCACACCCTTTTCATGTTTGAATAGGCACATAAGATAGAATGCCTGACTTTCCTATCTCGACACGCATATTTCGCCTCTTTCACGTCCTAAGACTTCTCTAACTTCTTACTTATCCTTCTCTCAAAATATTCACATGATCCAACCATACTTTCTTGGTCTTTCTCTGTACAGTTATCAAACTGGACTAACTTCCTCGGATATTAGACTGGGAATAGCGTTTTTTTAATAGCAGCTTAATTAAATAATACATTTAAAATAATTTTAGATTAACTTATTTTACTGGCTTATTATCTTAAATTTACAGTTACTCTAAAGTAAAACACAGATTTTCCCAGTTTGGTGTCTGAGGGAGCTGGATAAGTTTGATTCACGCAGACTAATTTGATCTTTGTCAATCATTGAAGCTTGACGGCTAACAGCAATACAAAAAATACATTGGGGTCTGAGAACTAATTTTTCACAGTAAGCATTAGTTCGAGATCCTTAAACGTTTTCTTTTAATTTGTTTCTTTCATCAGTTTCCTTTCCTGGTTAAACAATAACAACGTATTTTTGTAAATTTTAATTAAAAATAGTTAAAACGCATGATTTTAACTTTTAATTTATTCATAATATGTAGATTTATGCGGCCCTGTGTTGCAAATATGTAGTGCGCAAGTGAATAATAGTATTTTATGGAGTTGCAGTCAGACAAATCCTATTTCTCTATTTAAACTCATATTTATCATCATAAAGAGGGAGTGATCGTTCTGCAGAGGCTGAAGGGCCCGAATTATAAAAACTACGGAAAATAAAATGTGTGAAAAATTTTCAAAGAAGGGTTACTTTAAACATTCATACATAATCTATATATTTGTATACCATACATGGGCTATATTAAACGTTTAAATTATGATGATTAATTTTATAAGCTTTAACATTTTATAAAAAGAAAAAAAAACTAAATATGATGAATTATATAGTTTAGAGTGTAAAATATGTAAGTCTGATCTTCATTAGATACTCGTAGATGTTTATTACACGTTGATATGCAAAAATGATCCAACCAATATTTGAGGGAATATTGTGTCACTTTGTATGGGGTTATCTAAATTTTATATTTTGCGAAACGGAAATTTAATTATGAATTGTATATTTTAATGACTTGATATTTGTGAATAAACAAGATAGAGATATGCTTAACAGATTCTCAATTAACCAAATTGATCCAATAGGGTGGGGTATTATGACAGGGCCTTTGCTGTTGTTGGTCCTGTGGCGTGGAATTGTATACCTCTAAGTGTTAGAGATATCAGTGGCGTAAAAACAATCATTTTTGTGAGTTCTTATCAATATTTATGATTATATATGAACATTGCAAAAGCCTATCTATGCTAAAGCCTATCATATATCGAAAAATTTACTGTGTAGTTTATCTTCTCTTGGTAAGTTTTCTGTGATTTTCTTACCAAACATGCAGATGCGGAAAAGTACCTTATCTAATTGCTGCAGTTACCATTTTTCTATCCTTAAACTCAACTTATATACGAGTTTATATTTATTGTATAATATTTTGATCTGACAATTTTAGTGTTTTTGAATGCCGAGTAATAGTGCCCTTAAGTAGAGTCTGTTATCTAAAATTGTCATTTTATTATCATTATGAACCAAATTAAATTATATTTCCGGGTAAAGCTTTTTTTGCGTAAAATGATTATAATCAGTAATGTAAAGATATGTTCACTTCGAAAGGCAGATATGGTGTTAAGAGTGAATATGATTGAGCTAAAGTCAATGGTCAATTCGCATAAATGATAGTGTAGAGCCAAGGCGGCAGAGGTCAAGCTTTAGTTCATTAGTAAAAGGCAGGTATGGTGTTAAGAGTGAATATGATTGAGCTAAAGTCAATGGTCAATTCGCATAAATGATAGTGTAGAGCCAAGGCGGCAGAGGTCAAGCTTTAGTTCATTAGTAAAAGGCAGGTATGGTGTTAAGAGTGAATATGATTGAGCTAAAGTCAATAGTCAATTCGCATAAATGATAGTGTAGAGCCAAGGCGGCAGAGGTCAAGCTTTAGTTCATTAGTAAAAGGCAGGTATGGTGTTAAGAGTGAATATGATTGAGCTAAAGTCAATGGTCAATTCGCATAAATGATAGTGTAGAGCCAAGGCGGCAGAGGTCAAGCTTTAGTTCATTAGTAAAAGGCAGGTATGGTGTTAAGAGTGAATATGATTGAGCTAAAGTCAATGGTCAATTCGCATAAATGATAGTGTAGAGCCAAGGCGGCAGAGGTCAAGCTTTAGTTCATTAGTAAAAGGCAGGTATGGTGTTAAGAGTGAATATGATTGAGCTAAAGTCAATAGTCAATTCGCATAAATGATAGTGTAGAGCCAAGGCGGCAGAGGTCAAGCTTTAGTTCATTAGTAAAAGGCAGGTATGGTGTTAAGAGTGAATATGATTGAGCTAAAGTCAATGGTCAATTCGCATAAATGATAGTGTAGAGCCAAGGCGGCAGAGGTCAAGCTTTAGTTCATTAGTAAAAAGTCTAATGAAATTTGTGGCATAGTGATAATTCGAAATGGAGACTTTCAGTTAACGTTCAAACCGTTATTCATTGGCAGTATGAAAACTATTTTCTATAAAAAAGGGGGAATACAAAACAAACGGGTTTGATTTTTTGGTTTAAAAATAAATTTAAATTAATTTGAAAGTTAGGGAAACGTAAGGAGTATTACCAATATGAGAGAATATATTGCGAAAATATGTATGGATTCAAACGAAATAAAAGCTGTATGCTTATAGAAGAGGATAAGAAAAGTTGTTTTTTCACCTACTACTCAGAGACAAGCGTTGGTGGTATGGTATGTGAATTCGTGACAACAGAATGAGTTCAGTTCGATGCCACCATCACCCACGCTGTTATGGAGAAGAAAAATTACTCGTGGTGCAGTAAATATACAAGTATTTATAAAGCGGCTTAAGGTCTGGAGCTCAAACAGCCCAGCGAGCGCAGGAAAATCATATTTTGATGCCACTAGATCGGAGTAGTCAATCGATCCGAAGATATATCGATGTAATGCTGAATTCAGATCCCTTCGGAAATTATTGGCCAGATAATCACTGCTGTACTACAAAATGTGATCTACGAATTGACCCAGATGGTCGCGAAAATTACAACAGGGCGAAGGGACAAGATTGAAGCTAAAAGTTTGCCATTAGAATGAGTTATAAACAATACATTATTAAGTACGTATCAGTGACGCATACCGATATTTTTTTAATCTATCATTTCATCATGTTTCAAAGAAATGCCAAACATTTTTCTTCCTTTGATATATTGCAATGAAAATATGTACAAAATATCTTGATTCTCCCTTTTTTTCCAAAACGCATGTACCCGTCATCCGCTTGTACCCCCTTTTTCTCCTGGGGCCGCCCTACACACCCCAGATGATTTATATTTCCAATATTTCTCTCTTCGGAGGGTAAGTTGACCATAGAAAAATTTCAACACAAAACTGCTTTCATTTGATTGATATTTTGAGGGCGAAAGTTTGGAAACAACGAAACATGGGCGGGAACGACGATTGGTTTCGACACTTTTATGTCATCAATCGTCCGAGCTTGGGTATTTTGTTTGGAAAATAATATACAATGATACAGAAGGAAAAAAACGTGAAAAATGAATCGAGTGAAGTATCAAAAAACATACGAGATATGGAGCATAACTTACAAATGCGACACACCACGTTTTGTAAACTGTGTATAAAAATGTCATAAAAACACTCCACTATCGATGGGCAGCGTGTCATTTATGAAAATAATGGAAAATATTTAAACTAGAAAGCTTTTGTTTTTTTTGTGCGTTGTAAGCAACGCATACACATCTCTTTTAAACTATTTTTAAAACGTATGAAAGTTTGTATTAAGGCCAAAGGTTGCCATAAAATAAAACATCGTATTTTTTTCATGAATTTTCAAAGTAGAATAAACCGTATATTTTCAAATCGACTTTTGATTTTTAACAAAATTTTCTTAAACCTAAGAAAATATCCGTTAAATAATTTCATGGACTTTAAAATTACGTTAGTTATATTTATTTCAAATATGGATATAAAAGCAATTTGATGACGAAAATATTTTATTTTTTATGACCATCTTACAGTAAAGTTATTATTAGATTTTTTAACACAAAGAAGTTTCCCAAGTCATATTATTAGTCTAGTATCGTATTGAATTACATTTTACGAAGTATACTGGCGGGTCAATCGTCATTTGACAATCGCTTTTAACCAACCAAAAAGGTGCATTCAGTGAAAACACAGCTGTAACCATTTTTAAAAAACTTTGTACGACGAGAATCTACTAAGAACCCCAGTGTCGGAAGATAGAGTCTAATCAAATAAGTCACTGAGATCAAATATGGTAAGTCATAGCCACGGAAGTTGTATGTTTCATCGAACGTACTTTTAAAACTTTAAAACAATTTTTAAAAGTTTAAAACCGTGCTGCAATAAAAAATAACCACTTAAAGATATCACTCAAATTAAAATCATTTTTAATTTTGTATATTTTTTACATAATAAATATAAAACAAATTATTCAAATCGATTTTTTCCCTTCGTGTAATTTTAGCCCCCCTCTAAGAGTGAAAAAATGCTAAGTAAAATATGACATAAAATGTAACATTACGCATTAATGCATAACTAATATAAAGGTGGGATATTCAATTAGAAGAAGTGCGGTAGCAAATGTACCGTGTCCACGGCGGAAGCAAAAATAATAGAGGCAATTACAGGCGGTCCTTGGTTGGCCTTATCTGGTCTGTTGTAAGCTTGACTCACCGGTATCCGGTAGGCTGTTTTATTATTATTATTTGTCAACCTTATTTCGGCATATCTTTGATGTCCCACCCACCGAATACGAGACAGTGAAGGGTTTATTGTTGTCAATGGTGTTTGGGGGATTCGGTGGAATAGCGTACCGGCCCAATGGGAATTAATATGAGAACAATGATTGAATCCATGAGACTTAGTTTAGGGTGAATTGTGTAATACAATTATTTTTATACACGAGCGTGTCTTGTTTCTATGAGTAGGCGATTGATTCTTTGTTAGTTGATAGATTTTAATAAAGTAATAAATTGATTGCAGTAGTAACCTTTGTAGGATATTAGTAGAACGTTATCTTTCTATTTAATAGTAGTGACGGCGGCCGTGATCTAACGGTAAGCGTTCACGTTAAGCAAGTGGGTGCCCTAGGTGCAATTCCTGGCAGATTATCTTCAAAACTATAGTAGTTTTAATCTTAAACCATTTTATATCTGCATGTATGTTAATGTACTGATTATCTTGATTTTTTGATAATCAGTAATAAGCAATGATTATAGTAAGAAGCGTAGTTAAACAACGCAAAAATAGTACTATGTAAACACCTCTGCCTAACGAAAGGCTAGACCAGGCTTAACCTCCCGATCTTCTTGGACCTTTAATCTCCTTGCCATCGAACCTTGGGGTTTAATCTGTTAAGACTGCTTAGTTGCTGAAGTGCAACAGCTTGTACACAATAAACCCATATACGCATATACATATTTCATCTGCAGAATGAGGGTTTCCCTATTACCGATAGATTTCAATTTTACTTTAGTTTAGGCGACCCATTCAACGTAAGTAAAACTCTTACACCTGGAATGTGTAACTAACAAATATGATTGAAAATGAAGGGTAAATATCATAATATTTTATTTATTGTTGCTACATTTCACTTGAATTTGACTTCCATGGCTTGGTTGGTAAAACGCCTGTCTTCCGGCCTGAGGGTCAAAATTTCGATTCCTGATGGAACCCAATTTATTGTAAAATTTCTTCCCGTCTGGTTTTTACTGAAAGCCTATTTAACACGTTCTGTTTTTTTGGAAGAGATTACCGCACGTATTAAGTCCGCCAGGTTGCACTGTACACAACGAGAGTGTAACTGTACACAACGAGAGTGTAAGTTATGGCGGCCAAATCACAGAATGTAAAACTACAATATTATGCGTGAATTCTGTAACTAACAAACATGAAAAAATTGAGTTTGAAGATCAGATTTTATTAATTATATTTACATTCCTACCAATTTAATGTTAGGAAAAGCACCAATACTCCTTGACATTAAACAAATATTTGAGAAAAATCATCATAATCATAGATTCCAGTGTTGGATACGAGTATAAGCCATCGTATATTCCTCCACTCATTCTTATCTTGGGTATACTGCTACTGGTTACTCCCAGGCACTTTTTTGGTAACATCCAACTTCGCCCCTTTAGCACTTTGTAGGTCTACCTATCATCTGTATATATGTCAATGTGTCCTGCCTATTTTCCCTTCAGGGTAGAAACCCTCTCAGCAAAATAACCTGGCCACAACATAACAAAGTTCGAAGTTTTGAGACTTAAAAAAATTCCATGCTGTCAGTCAATATTTGATATTTTTCAACCTATTTAAATATATTTTCAAGAATATCTGAAAATTCCGCGAAAAACAATAAAATACTTCCGAGAGATAGAGCTAAATTTAACTTGATATTTGACAAGGTGCCATGATCAATTATCATAGTCTGAATAACTTTTGCATAAATTTTCCAGTTAATTACTTTTCCAGTGACATTTTGTCTTAACAGCCAAAAACAATAAACTATACAAGCCATGACGCTGTCATAATTCCAGTTTCAACTTAGAAATACCGTAAAACGATAAATCGCCAGTTATGAGCGTTTTGCTGGAGTTGAACTGGCAACAACGATCATTTCCAAAGGTAAATAGCATTTAGAATTACGACAATCGAAAAGCAAGCCATTATGAATGTATGCCTCCGTCTCAGACAATATGGTTGGCATTTGATTAAAGGTCACGACAACCCTTCGGAGTCTCCTCGCCGGGTGGAATACTATTTAAAAGAAAAAGAATAAAAATAATACGACTACTAAAACATAATAAATAACAAGCATTCTCGTTTTTTGTGATGTTTTTATTCGCATAGGACTTTTGACGACCTCCGTGGCACAGTTGGTAAGACTCCTATCTTCCAGCCAAACCAGAATATTTTAAAAAGGGGTTTTTATTCTCACTATCGTTTAAGGCCATATTTACATTTTTCTGGTTGGTCGGAAGAATTTGACACGTGGAAATAAACCTGGCAGGTTGTACTGTATTCAACGAAAGTGTAATACAATGCAATACACCCTTCTACACATCCGAATTGGTGCTTCGGACATATTGAAAAGCGTGGCTGGGAAACAATATTGTCTTCAGTTCCATTAATGCAACCTTTAAGCTTTGAAGAACTTGATTAAGCACGGAACTCGCAGTTCATTATCGCGCATGGTAGCAACACTATCCCACACGAAAAGAGGCAACAATATTATCATACTTCTAGCGCTTGTGAGTATTGTAACCAGACGAATGGTTTTACCAGAGTAGGATTCTTCTGGTACCAATGAGAGTTGAAATCAAACCCCCAGGTGGATGTCAAAAGTCTTACCAACGCCACGGAAGCCGTTTTTGTGCAACGTTTTATTTAAACGTTAAGACTCAAGTATAAGTTAATTTCTAAAAGTTATCAATTTGTTAATACATTACTATGAAGAGCATGGCCAAGTTACTCACTAGACTTCGGCGTGAAAGGTCGCAGATTCGAACCCCGCGCTTCTTCGCTCGAATAGTACGATCATTTTTCTGTCTAGGGTGGGTATAAAGATACCTATTATAACTTAGGTCATAACTCTATTTTTTAATGTAGAAAATGTATTGTAGAACACTTTCGTTGTATATAACCTGGCGGATTTGTTGCCATGTGGCAATCTCTTCCAAACAACCAGAACGACTTTGAAGATACCTAAGTGAAATCGGATACCAACTAAGTCACGAAAGTAAATACCTAAAACGAAAATAAATTTCATATTGATAATTGATACTACATTGTGTTATGGTTTGACAACCTTATGAAAAGATATTGATTTAGGTAATAAATGGATATTTGATGAGAAATAATTGGAAATAAATAATCTGTGGGATGTTCAAATTATTAAGTTTTAATTATTTATATTAAAATGAAATTTATGGTCACATGAATACAAGAAGATACCGGAAGCACTGTTATCATTTTTATTAAAAAGGCTCGGCTCGAAGAAAACTTTAATTTTTAAATCAAGTTATGATTAAATTCAAGTCCTAAGTTTGTCAATAAGTTTTTTTTAGATTAAAATAATTATAAGGAAAATCATAAAGAACAAACTTTTATAAGGAAAATCAATCAGAACTGTACCTGAAAATATCACTGTAACTTTTTCCCTTCTTGTTAAAAAAAAACACCATTCTTAGATACTTTTGGTACTCGTATTATCTAATTATACCAGGAAACTAAATTATATATTTCCTGAGTGCAAAACATAGACTACAGTGATTATGATGAACAATCTTGAAAATTTTAAAAATGTGAGGCTATCAGAGAATCTTTAAAATAACACATTATAATAAACCAAAACATTTTAGTTATGCTTCACATAGGCAAAGAACATTTTCATATTTTGGATACATGATACGCTTCTTTAGATTATTACGGTATGATCATTTTACATGAGGAAATTGCTCCATAGGAAGAGCCTCTCCTGATTGAGAAATATCTAGAATTATAAATGTAATTGAATTGAGGATCCCTTTGGCAAGAAACTAGCTGATGTTTGGATGCCACCTAAGATAAAAAAAAGACAAGCTGAATACGAACACGACTTAATACACAAAGAAAAAACCTTTCATTGTTATCAATACTATTTTGTCAGGAGTTTTAAAAAACCTGAATTTAATTCCAACAATATATCATAAATATTAATTGTATGTTACTAACGGCATTTTTGCCTTGTATTTAATGTAAATCGATCTCTAACGGTGATATGAGAAATATTATGTTAAAAGTTCAATAAAAAGCGATGATTGACGAAGCGTGATATATTGATCGTGATTTCGTGAAAAGAAATCATTGATTTTAAAAAAAAAGTAATCGGAATATATACGTAAGTAATAAGAAATTAAGATATAAAATAATATTGTTAAAAGAGTCTGATGGATAAGACTGTGATAAAATTTTAAAAAATAAAAGTAAAGTTATATTATAGTGTACGAATATACAGGTAATTTAAAAAAAAGATGTAATTTTTGCTGTGTATGCATACCTACCCATGATTTAGAAATTGTATGCACCCATGATTTTGAAATTTATACAAAGGTTTTTTAACTTGGAAATTAAAGAAATATAAAGGAGATAATAAAAAAATAAAAAAGTTTTGTTTAGCCAACATATTGATACGAAAGTTATAAATTTTTTAACTCATAAAAACACACTTACCACGCATTTTCTGCTCGTCGACAAGTTGTCTTTCTAGGTTGTCTTTAACTTCTCTTTCTCGCAAAACATCCATCTTAAGTTCCGCTATAAAGACAGAAAAATAAAGCCATTAGCAATGCTAAAAAATAATCTGATCATAAAGTGCATACATATCTGTCGCCATACGAACTTAGATTGTTTTTATAGGTACTAAATTTTTTTGAAATGTAATCAATGATTTCTTAATTTTGCAAGTTTTGGGTCATACAACGTATTCATCTTATCATACAAAGAATTTTATGAGAATGTAAATGAATGTAGAAAAGTCTGGCACTCTTCTCTCTGCCTACCCCGACAGAAAGACGACGTGATCTTATATATGTGTGTATGCATATTTATAATTTAAAAATATGATAATTCTGTTAAACATGTCCTTAATATATATTTTTAATTCCATGTACCTAAAATATATCGATACATCTTTTGTTTTCAAATAATTATGATTTTAAATTCAATCAAATCAAAATAAATACCATATTTTTCAATAAATAAAGCAGTGAATTAAAAAAAAAAACGAACAAAAAAAAGAGAAGACAAAGCAAAAAGAAACAACAAAAGATAAAAAATCCTGACACTTCAGCACGAAGCGGCCAAGAGTATTTACGTGCACTTTGAATGTGAAAAAAATCTTGGAGATTCTCGAGGGGAGCCTGTAGAGCTAATATCGTTTACATCAATAATAGCCCTCTCATCCTCACAGAAGCAGTTGTGCTGAAGATGTTGATACGTTGAAGAGTATTTACATTCGTAAACTCGTGAATGCTTCTCAATTGGCCTGCTTGAGTGGAAGCCGATGGTAGTTGGTAATGTAATTCACACACAATTACAATTAGAGGGCTCTTGGAGAGGCCCCTGAGAGGGTTTCGCCTTAATAATTCTATTGATATGTATGTAGAAACCTCTTGAGAAAATTAGGATTTAAAGATTCGTGCGTATTTCGTAGGAAAGGTGTTAAATTTAAGTAATATAGTCTTTCATAGCATACGAGTATGTAAGCATTAAACCACCAACCCTTGATTAGCAAAGTAAACGTGTTTAATTAACAAGACTAAATTATAAATATTTCACTAGTTAAAAAGCTTTTACTTTTCAGAAGATCTACAAAGGTTTCTTAGTAGACCATTTTCCCATAGTAAGCTTTCTGCGGTTTTCTACCAAATATATTTTTCTAAACATACATATGCAGATGCGGGCAAATACCGAATGGAATCGTTACAGTCACCACCTTCCTATCATTATACTTAACTCTGTATATTTATTTAATGATTTCTTTAACCGTCAATAATAGGGGGTTCAAATCCTGAAATACAGAACCTTTGAGAACAGTCTGCTCTCGAAACTTTAAATTGTCCTATGATTATTTTTTTCAATAAGAATTTTTTTTATAAGTTGACATCTTGGATTAAAAAAATATTGTTTTATTTTCTTATTATGAAATATTTCTTTTTATTCATTAAAACATAGTATTCATAGCGTTAAGGACAAAAAAATTAAAAATATGCATTGAAGGCTTCGGATTTTGTTTTATGGAAATTCTTATTAGTACGAAATAACATAAAAATACATAAAAAATATATGTTATTTCGCAAATCGCAAATTGGGCAATTAGTGGAAAAAAGAGTTATTTCTTTGTTTAGTATTCTAAAGCAAAAATATCACATTGAAATTTAAGAAACTTGATAAATAAGACAACAATACATGAAAATTAAAAGATATAATATTTTATTATATTTAAAAATTCCCTGTATACGTTAAATAGTGTGAAAATCATAATAAAAATATCTTTTGATATATTCTTGTACACCGATATCAGTGTAAAAAATATTAAAAGTTCTGTTAAATCACGTTAACATTTTCCCACAATTTAAATTCAAAATAATTGTCAGACATCCTCGAAACTTGAATGGCTATTGATGAAAACAAAAACTTATATAAACTACAATACAATATTATTGCAACAATATGTCTTGTATTTCTTTGTTTCCTCTACCCATTCTTTCACGATAGCACTTCCTTATTGTGTGTAATCGCATTGTTTACCTATTTGAATCGCCACCTTATTTAGAAGGGTAGTTTCTTCAGGGCAATAAAAATTAGATTGCTTCTACTGTTGCATGTAAGTAATGAACACCTTTAGCCAGGGCCGTCTCCTACAAATTTACTAAGTACGTAGTGCACTCAAATTACCTACGAGATTACTAAAACGCATACACTTAACAAAACATTTTGAATTTTATTTTGCTAGTAAAGAAGTTTTATTTAAAATATATTTTTAACGTAATAACGTCACCTTTAATACGTTTTGTCTATTCGGGGGGTACGGGTTCGATTCTTGATTATTACCCACATTTAAAAAAAATTCAAGTATGATTTTAACTTAAGGCCTCTTTAAAATATTTATAATTTATTATAAAAGATTGCCACATGGCAATGAACTCATCAGGTATTTCTGTGTACAATTAAAATGTAATACAAAACAAAAAAAAATTAACAATAATGTTAGGTTTGAAGGAAGTGAAAACTTAAAAAAAATATTTCTTCTTACTTTATCGAGATAAAATCAATCACGTGTACTTATCATATTTAACCAATACGAATTTAAAAAAAAAGTAATTTAATGGTCAAATGAATAAAAATAATTTAATAATGAAATTAAAACATTAAACAGGCATATGTCTCTAAAGACATGGATTTAATTTTTTTTAATATTGTCTTTTTTACGCATTAAAAACAAATGAGATTTTAAAGGAAATAAGTTTATTCCATTTGAATAATAAACGTGGATGAATTGATAAAAAAAATCAGATCATACGAGTTCTTCAATATTAAGACAAAGAAAAACCAAAGCAAATTAACAGTACAATAAATAAAATCAGTATATTTTGTTTGCTGTGATCTAATTTTAACAACAAATGTGTTGTTTCTTCCTATTTTTATGTCTTGCTACGACCCTGGTAATGAACATCTATTGGACTAAATTAAGTCCTGCTTTTGCCATTGTTAAGGAGCTATCAGCATGCATATATCCTTGGAACAAACGCACTTTGCTTTAATGTGAACATTTGGGATGACGGGGCTAGGAGTGAAATGATGGGGCGAGGGAGGGGACTGAAATGGAAGCGTGTAATTGAATTAAACTGATTTCATTCAGTCGTAAGCTTTTGATGACTCTAAGATAATTTCAGCTTTGGTTGTGAATGAGGACGAGGTAATTTTGCTTCTCTTCAAAAGGAAATTAGGCTGCTAATGGAAACGATTGATGAACAATTGCTTTTCTTACGGGTGAAACCAATTCTCATTTGTTTTTATCTTACAATTTGACGCATGGGTTTAGAAATAGAAAACTCTAAGGTATTAGTTATTCAATTAAGATTTATAAATATAATTTTTACAATATAGAAATAGAAAAAACGACATGTATCTAATCAATATTAAATTATAATACAAAATCAACTTTATTTTAATGTTACTATCCTGTAAAACGATTTCAAGATTTTTTCTTTGTCATAAATATTGAAGAACTCGTATGATTTGACGTTGTGCTAATTACTTCCTTTCATATACTCGTATATCTCAAATGGTATTGACTCGTTTGTGTTCATTCTAATCGATTATCAATGCGTTGACGTCGAAGAAACATGAAATACAATACATGTTACGATTTCTGCAAATTACTATGAAATGTAATGAGTAAAATGAGAACTGTCTTTTTCATCATACTACGAGTACAAAGATAAAACAAAATATATTTTTAGAAATCAATTGGCTTACTTAGTAAATAGTTCTGAAATACAATGGGTAACTTAGTTCTGAGTTCTGAAATACAATGGGTAAATCACAAACTTATTTTTCTCTCTCTTTTATGTAAAACCTCATATTATTATAGCATAATATATTTTATCGTTCAAATCATATTTCCTAGCCGTGGTCTAGTTAATAAGACGACAGTCTTCCAGCACGGGGGTTGTGTATTTGATTCCCGTTCGTTTCCAAATTTTTTCAAAAAGAAGATTTCCAGTACAGTTTTCATTGAAGAACTCGAACATACTTTTGGTTGACTGGATGAGATTGCCACATAGTAATAAGTCCAGCACGTATACTGTATATAATGAAACTGCAATATAATTTAACATTATTTTTAAATCAAATACGATTGAATACTAGAGTTTTTTTAACAATGTACCTGCAGGATAACTGAGAATATTCAGAAGTTTTTTAGTTGCATTATCGTTGCTAGAATAAAAAAAACAGATGTTTACATTTAGTGTATTTTAAACTTATTTTTTAACATCTTCACTTTCGGAGTAGAATCGAATTGATACTTATCTTATATTCAAGTAGAATAAGTAATGATAGGATTTATCTTTAATCCGCAGTGTCTAAAACAATACGCAATGTTATGAATAGCAAAGCGGGCAATGTCCTGCCAAGTCTTCTAACCTTAATTATTAACTAAGGGGGATCGCATAAGATGGGGTGAGGTGTAAAGTATAGGCTTCGACAAATTAAATATCATATAGGACTCACTTTGTTAGATGTCTTATTATAAAGCTTCGTTAGATACAATACAATTATGCATTATAATGTTTCACAACAAAAGATTCCACACGAACACAAAATACAAACAATTTGTATAGAAAAAATTTATAAACCTTTTTATAAAGTTTTCTCTGGCTTATTGGAATTCTTGAAGCATTTGAGACAAATCTAAATAGAATATTTGCAAAAATGTGAAAATCTAAATTGGTCTACTGGCTAAAATCAAGGGGACAAAAGGGTTCATTCAAATGTATTTATTAAATTTAGGGCGTCGTTGTTGTGTCCTTTTCTTTTTACTTATTGACTTAATTTAATGTTATGTTCTCACTGAACGCTGACTCGAGTCTCTCGATACACATATCTCCATGTCGATCTGCTTGGCTTTACTCGCCGGGCGGTTAATGCCGTCGCGACCTTTTATCTAAAGACAATATCTCGGCGATGTGTATTGTTTTGTTCTTCACGACATTTGAATTTAAACAAGGCGAGGGGGAGGGTAGGGGGGTCCCGCGGGCCCCCATAGTCGCAGCACCATGAACTGACGACTACAGTACGAAATTCCCAAGTGTGTGCATGATGTATTTAACCTTTTCAAGAAATACAAAATCATCCGACTGTGAAGGACGATACCAAAAAAATATCATCTTTGGTTATAAAATGGAACTTACCAAAGTTGAAACCTTTCAATCGGATAGTATAAATTAGCTACAAAACAATCAACAATATTTATCTAAATAAAATGAAATTCCAAATTTACTAAATAAACCATTTCTATAATATTGAATAATATTTATGATAAGGCCGTGTATTTATTGTTGGAATCACCTCAACAATAATAAAAATCGAAGCAAAAGTTTAATTTCGAAATAATTTGCTATGAGATTACCTTTAATTTAAAAAAATAGTAATCAACATTATGTTATTTCTTTATGTCGCTAAAATCTCTAACGATCTAAAATGTACGTATAAGTAATTTATACTAGTCGCTGGGATAGAAATCTATATAAATAAAAATGGAAATGTTCGTTAATAGAAAATCTCTAATATCCGAAAGTTCTCCATCGATTGCATTGAAATTTTGACAAAAGGTTGCATTCGTATACAAGCATGTTTATATATTTTTCATTATATACAGTTATATATAAAAAAGTATATAAAACAGACGAAATAATGGGAGCACCCCCTGCAGCGACACACGCAAATCTTAACAATTATCATTGACAGTTATGTCACATTGCATTTTCGACGTTTCGGATTCTTTCATTTCATTTTTTAACTGTTTTTTTTATTTTTCTTAAATATTATCATAAATAATTAAATATTACATAATAAATATTAAATTTTCAAATACGTGTATTGAAAAATAGCGCCATCTGTTTGGATGTAAAAGCAACACACGATATACTAAAATTTTATATGCCATAGTTATATATCGTGAAATGCGTTAAAATTTACCTGTATCGATTGATTTGCGTTTGAAGTGAAATATTTCGTTAATATTTTTTTTGTCTTTTCTTTGTTTTTAGTTCGTATATTTTCTTTTTTTAATGTTTCGCAATTTTAAATGTTTTTGTTATAACTTTCTTTCTTCTTTTTCAGTGCAATCGATCTGTTTTATACTTCAGAAAGTCTAGAATGAGTCGTGCGGCGTTTAAAACGTCATGTCTCAAAGGGATGGGGTAAAATCGTTTTTTTTTTACAAATCGAATAGTTTTTTTTATAAATCGAACAAATGTTTTTATCTAAACTGACGTTTTAATTCCTAATTTTCATTATACTGTATTTCCAATGTATTGTATGATTTGTATCTATCTTTAAATAGGCCAAGATCCACAATGATTTAAAACTAATTACGAACATTTCATTTTAGGTATAAAAAAAACGAAAATCCAATTATCGAATACCCCATCCCTAGCCAATGCGGACTAACGTAGTGACTTTTGACAAACGTCACCTAATATTATTTGATTTTTACAAACTGACACATTTTTCTAATTTGTAACAAGATGTATTAATTTGTCATTGCTGTTAGTTTTTTGTAATTAAGAATCACGATTGGCTGAGTGAACGAGCTATTCTTGCCACCAAGACCAAAGACGTTTACGAACTTAACAATATTATTCAGTTCCTTTTTTAATGTTTCGCAATTTTATATGTTTTTGTTATAACTTTCTTTCTTCTTTTTCAGTGCAAAAGAGCTGCTTTAGTTCATCAAAATGTCGAAGAAGCAGCAGAGCGACGTGCAGCCAGACTTGAGGATGAACGGTTGTGAGCACGGCAATTGCGTTCAGCACCTTCAGATCTGCTTCGTTCTCAACAGAATGAACGCGACAGGCTGAGAGTGGCTGAAAGACGTCAAAAATATTGCATACCCACAGGCATTGTGAAATTAAACCTATTAGAAACGTGTGCTATCTCTTTTCTTTCTTTTCCATTTAACCAGACCGAGCCACAGCAATGCGTGGCCGGGTACAGCTAGTAAATCAATAAGATGAACAAAAGGCCTCCAGGTATAAGTATTCATAACCAGCGTGAATCGAATCCAGGACGCTTGAGCTCTAAACAAAGCGTTAGGCACTGGCCTGTATATAAAATTACACCGTTAGCTTTATACACAAAATTATCTACTTCCCAAAATTAACCCAAAAGAGGATTATTAAAAAACAAGCGAACAAAACTCCTTTTTATTCTTTAGAAAATTGCCGATCGATTTTGTGAAACAATTTTGAACTAAACGCTAAATTTAATCACATGTCAAAATTGAGGCAATAAATCAGTCTTTGAAACTTCATCATACCAAATAGGGGACTAATTACTGGCGCCAACAGCGCCTTTACCTCCCGGTCCACTTTTGTAAAGTCCAAAACCTTTTCCAGGATCTGGCTTTTGGGCTGTAAGGATCCCAGAAGACACCAGATGCTTAATTGGCGATTTATAAGCCATTCTTACACGACCCGAGATGATATAATGTAACGGGCTATTACGCCATTAGATAAATTACATTAGGATACCGATCATTTTCTAATTTCTCTTTGCCCCAACTTCAATAATTTGAATTAGAACCGAACTTAAACAATGAACTGTTCTGTTCATAATCAAATTTGGAACATCTTGTATTACTGCCATACTGTATATTAATCACTGTTACAACATATTCACCATATTAGCAAAGATAAAGAGGAAAAATATTCATACATATTTTTATTCGTTTTCTTCCTAATATTACGACCACGATCAAGACAAGTATTATCTACATCATTTAAATTTATTTAAAATTATAATTACTTATACACAGGTACCAATAAATTATTTTTGTATATTTTATTGATGCTCATTTCACAAAACATTTAGGTATTTTTTAAGTATTTTGTTGATGATCAAAACGTGAAAAGGGTCGGTGACGACAATAAAAAAATTTAAAATATTTCATCAATTTCACAAAAGTTCAAGTTCTAACATATGTCTGTTTATGAATCCAATCCTAAAATAACAAGTATTTTAAAAACTATAAACTTGTATAATTTAAAGAAAAATTGTAGAGGCTTCAAATTGATTGACAAAAGCATCTCAAAATGTCTCGAAGTTATTGGATAAATGGACCGAATCATTTTTAAACCCGATTTTTTCAGTGAAAAGAAATGCATAGCTATGAAAAACTAAATAAATTAAATATATTTCAAAATAGAATTACGTTAATATTGAAATCAAGAAATAAAAAGTATGTTCAATGATTAATATTTTTAAATATCATATACCTTTGACTAATTTTGTTTGTATCATAAATGTTTTCTTTTAATGAATACTTGAAAAAAAGAAGAAGGTTGTTTTGTCTTATTGTATTTATTTATCATTTACATAAGAAAATATACCGTATGAAATAAAAAAAAAAAGTAATTATCATAAACGAAGGCAAACGTTAGTTATAAATACACAAGAATATGTTTATAGAATAATAATAAATTTCCGAATTTCTTAGATAAAGATGAGAACACAATATACACAAATAGGTGTTTTTTTTATACAAGAAGTTTATTTAAGAAGGGAACAAGTAAAATGAAAAGAGGAGAGAAAACAAAAAGATGTTTAAAAATTTAAAAATCCTCCGTTGTAAAATATTCATTTGGGAGCAATTTTCTTCTGATACGCAAGCTTTTATTACGCAACATCCAAGGAGGCATTGAAAAGCCACAATAAATTACAAAGTTGTAAAGGAAATTTAAATGAATCTTAATACTGGGCATTAATATTAATTTTAACATTTCTAAGATTTGCATTAAGAGAAAGCAGCGTAAAATCTTTCCGAGTAATAACAATAAATTATTGGCTGAAATATGTCGGAGTGCGCGAAAAGGAATTAGCCATTCTTGGATTTTAAATGTGCACGCTGTAGGGCCAAAGCTAGGGGCAATGACGCCTCTGTTGTAAAATTTTATTTTCGAGTAAACGTCTCTTTTGTATAGTTTTTTTTAGCAATAATACCCAGCAATCTAAGCTTCCTTTTAACTGATCGTTTAAGGATAATTATTTAAAATTTTACCAAGTATAATTTTTGTTTGATCATGAGAGTAAATTTGAATTTTCTGTCTTAACCTTTCCCTTCCGGTGATGTGTATTCAATACACATATAAAAATGAGCGATTCAAAATCGGGAAAATAAGAATATTCATAGCCAAGTCAAAAGTGATAATAATTGAAATTGAATTGCTGAAAACATGAAAAAACATCGGCCGACGTTCACAAAACGGGCACAGAGACAACCTCGTATGGATGCCCGCGAGCTACTGAGACGGGACTCTGAACACTAACACTGTGCATGTTATACCTCGAAGGAAGAAACAACTGCGAACTGAGATTCTATTTCTTGCGTTCCCATATACCGAAGTAGAGTGAGAGTGAGACGTGAATAGCGTCGCTTCCTCACCCATAGTGGATTTTTAGAATGAATATACCTACGTCACACACTGGCACACGTTTGATTGTATTGGTGAATTCATTCCCGATTTTCACAAAATATCTCTGATGTGGCCGATAAGTGCTAATTATTATTAATATTAGTTTTTCATTCAATGTGTAAATGTATTACGGAGGAATACCTAAAATCTGAACCCAGTATTTATTATATTTATAGAGGTATTACAGTTTTTAGAAGGAATGTGTACTAGTTACACATCACAGGGAAGGAAGGGTTAAAATGCTTAATAAAAATTAAAATAGCGGTTTACTGTTTTCCGAAAATAGTCACAATTAGATAGTTTTATTTTCCGTGTCATTCTAAATATATCAATGATTCTAAATATGGAGGTTAAAGTAATACACTTCGAGGCTATTGTGAAGTAGCACCATTACTACTTTTTAATTGTAATGCTTGAGTAACATGTTACTTTATATATAAAAGTAGATGTAACAATGCTTCTTTTTTTTAAAGTAGTGTTAACATTGATGTCTTTATACGAGTATTTCTCAATTATCAAAATATAATGAAAGTGTTTTGTGTATGTTTCTCAAAGTTAGCTACTATTTTCTTTGTCCCTATCAAAAAACTTTTAGAACCAATCTCTAAAACACACTCATAGGTCAGATTTTACACAATATTCATGAGTTTGAATTTAGTACATATGTATTTTAATATCATTAACCTATGCATTGATAATTTGCATTTAAAATCCTTAATACTCGTACATTTATATGCATAAGTATAATATATTAATATGAAATAAGTTCATGATGCTTTATTAAAGAAATAATAATGTTCGCACTTTGGGTTGGACGACTGTATAAGTAACTCGTCGGTCCTGGCAAGTTTTAATAGGTTTCCACGCTTCCCTGGGGTGGCATAAATTCATAAAGAAAAAGAAAAAACTTTCGAATGAAACAACAGGAAATATTATCATAATACAGACAGAAGTCGGTTGAAAAAAACACCCCACATTACTTGCCCTTTAAAGGAAAAATAATAAGGCGTTTTGGGTGTGTAAAAAGTATTCAAGATTAGCTCTATCATTTTATTCAATTTAAGGGTGATCTTTGTGTGTGCATTAAGATTTATTTCTTCACTATTGCTTGTGTTTTAGAGATTTGCCATCCCCTTGGTATTTTTATTCATTTTTAAATTAATTTATGTTTGATGTATTGCATAATGTTTTGCAAACATGGATTTTCGTTAAAATAATCATAACTGTGTTTTATAAAAATCCTAATTATTAGCGTTGTTTTCAAATGAGATATTTGAGGTGTAACTTTCTTATTAAAAACTTGTGTATTGTGCACAGTTTTTGACATTTCCTATTCATATTACAAAGTAACTTATTATCGGGTCCGAATTCTATAAAATGAAAAGGATTTAAATATGTATGCGTAATTGAAATCGGGTGTAAATTATAATCATAATGTATCTTTTTTATAACATTTTTTTGGAAATCTAATTTAATTCACAATAAAATAACTTCTATAAAAAATTTCAAGCTTAACCTTTGTTAAATTTCAGACAAAAAAAAAACAAAATGCATTGAATAAGATAAAATGCTTTGCATATAAAAACTGGAATTAATGTTTCCAAGACCAAATAAGTTTACCACGTGTACGTTTCGAGGAAACCAAAAGCATTTGAATTCCTCAAATTAAATCATTTCTCCAACATCTAAGGCAAAATCTTCATAAGGAGAATGTATCTTATCTTTGGAAATAAATTAAAATATTTGCAATCTAACTGATAGGATGAAAGGAATGAACAAGGAATAGCGTATTTTCCGCATGAGTCGGTAGTTTGATCTCACGGTGCGTCTAATTTGTTTTCTTAGCTTATACATGTGAACAATTTGAATTAGTTCCAACGATTGCAGAAACAAGAAGAAAATATAGAATTAATTGAATGATTCCTAGGATTTGAGGTTCTTTATCTGAATATTGTTTACAAAGCCGGCGGCAAAACGTTCTTGTTTCGTTCAACATTATTCTATTTTTATACAACAACAAAGCATTTCAGGGTTATTTATCTTTTGGCATTATTTATTGTTCTAACTCCATGATTTAATATGAAAAAATAAAAATATGAAAGATTAAAAATAAGAAAGTTCATATGAAAGAATAAAAAAAAAGGTTTTTCGGATACAAAAAAAAATGTTACAACTGATTTGAGCAATATGCAGTTCTATTTCCGCATTATTATTGTATTTTAATATGATCGTATTTGATTAATTACATAGTTAATTTTTTTAGTATTATTTAACACTTTCTTTGTATAATATAACTTGCAGAATTAATTGCCATCTCTTTCAATCAACCAGAGAGATTTTTAGGAGACCTTAAATGAAAACCAGACTTTGAAACCTTTTAAAAAAATAGATTACCAGCGGGAGTCGAAACCGCATCCCCTAGTTCGACCGAGCCATCAACCGAGCCACAGAGGTCTTCTAGGTTACGGAGGTTTGGAATAATCCAAAATATGTTCGTTAAATGGTAGTCAAAATGCAGCAATACTACCAGATAATTTATGCATCTACAATTTAGTCACATTTAAAGAGTTATTCAAGTATACATCATCCCATACTTCATTAAATATTATTTTAATAAATAGGAGAATCACTTTCTTTAAGAAAAACAATTATTTTCGGTTCATAAAGTTACGTTTCACAAATGTTTATTGTGTAAACAGAAGAATCTGATAATAATTAAAAGAAATAAAAAATAAACATAATTCGTGAATCGAGCTCTAAAATCAATTATCCTTTTTACGAAAGGGGTAGAATCAACAAAAGTTATGCATATTCAGCATAGCTCAATGGGAAAATTTATATGATCAAGTATATCTTATTTTAATTTGATTTCCAGATTCTTTTATTAAATAATGTACGAGTACTTACACTTTTTCGAAAACTTAAAAATAATTATGAAAGTCAAATTATAATTATGGTTTTAGCATAAAAAATTATAAGTAATACTTTCAAAAAAACAATATTTGAAAAAAATAAAAATATTCATTTTAAATTAAATAGCATGTTTACCTCGAAAATGTATCTTGGTAATTTTTTTTCAGCGTATAAAAACAGGATGTAGAAAATACCCCAATAATGTTTCCGCCCCTCAAGTTTCGAAGAAAAGTTTCCGTACTATTCTCACCCTAAAGTTAACTGCGGATCATTCATTTTCAGATCTCAGTTAGCTGATTCTGGGAGCAAAAGTACAGGATGGTTTAAATGAATCTTTAGAAAAAGATTTAAGGGAACAAAAATTCCATAGACTCGGAACAGTGAAATTGACTAAAACATCTTTTTCCATTTAACTAATTCTTAATTTGAAAGATAGAAGATGTATTTAAGAAATAAGATGAACAAGTTTTTTGGTAAAATTTTAAACGGTGTCGTGACATTTTAATGCCACTGAATGAAATTTGTATAACTTTGTGTGTCTCTTATGATATTCTTCTTTCTTTTGAACATGCGTTTGAAATAATACCCAGTTATGTTTGTTTAAATTTAAAAATAAATATATATACACACACTTACTCCCTCACACGTTTTGTGACAACTCTTTGAAGAACTTCTGCTAAGTTTTTAAGGTACGAGTACGTTTAAACATGCAACATATATCTGGTGTAAGGGATGGTTTATAATTAATAAAAATTATTGTTTTAAAAAAATGTTAATAATTTTAGAGAAATTCATATTAAAACGTAAGTGGATGTTATTGTAGTTTAAATATACGCCTATCATCATCACCATTTTCTACCAGAGTCGATTCACTGCTGGATGAAGGTCTCCCCAAGTTGACTCCAAATAGTTCGGTTTTTTGCTCGTTGGTGCCATGCTTCCTGATGTCATCTATCCAGCGTACTTTCAGTCTTCTTCTGGGCCTCTTTATGCCTCATGGGTACCATTTGATTATTACGGACGTCCATCGGGAATCTAACATTCTGGCTACGTGTCTTGCCCATGTCGCTTCATTTCACGCATATACGAGTATATAAATTACAATAAATGTTACCGAGATGTAGTTTTATAACTTATTCGTTACATAATCTTTAAACTAAACTGATACGCGTTATTCTATTGAAACTATCAATTCTTTATTCAAAACGGAATATGTTTTCAAAAAAGATTTTTATTACAAATCTACCTGTATATAATACAAGGAACCCCCCAAGCTTTGCGTTGAATATTCGCTATCATTCTGCATAGGAAAATAAGAGGTATAACAATAAAAGTGTACCACGAGAATTACAATTTTTCGGTTTTAAAATGAAAACTATAACAGTAAAGTGAAATGGTGCCGCGGTGGGTTGTGGCTCTCATTTTATATTTAACAACGTGGGGGCTATTTTGTGGTGGAACGGGGATATCTACCTGGAAAATTGTACGTGTGATTTTAATGTTTAAAATGTGTATATAACTCTTTTTTTATACATATTTAAAAAAAATGTAATTCAAAGGAAAACTGTGGGAACATTTAATATTTTTAATCTTCAGAAGAATAGGCAGAGCGCCAGCAAGTTGGAGTGATCTAATTTGAAATGAACTAGGGGAAACCTGTACACTACCATACAAACAGCAAGTGACCGAGAGAATTGGAAACGATTCTTCGCAACCCGAATCAATACCATAGATCAAGACCCTTAGTAATGAGAACGAATTACGAATCTTTAAAATTATAAGCTTGCATTTATGAAAAAAAGGCAAAATTTCTGTTCAATATTCTTCACCAAATCAGTGTTTGATAAAGAAAATTAATTCTATTTTTTTTATAATTGCTAAAACTTGTGATTTATTTTATTAAATTGAAAATTTTACCACCATTCTACATTTCAAAAGCGTTATATATATAAATTATAAGGTTCCAACTCCTCCATTTGTTAAAATAAACACATTGCACTTTGTAACTTAGAGTTCATAAAAAATTAAATGTTCATAAAATTAAGCTTTAATGTTTTTTTTGGGAATTGTGGAGAGGGAACAAACAAAAAATAAACTAATTAAATCCACGTTAAAAATTTGCGGAATTACAGGGCGTAAATTTGAAATATATTGCATGTTATCGTTCTCCGGAGGACGAGGCCGCTTTCTGTATATACATTTTTTCTGAATTGCGTGAAAAGATAATGAAATTTTTACACTTGTCTTAATATTTCAGTTTTATCGCGAAAAAAGCAATTTAATTTATGCCACTTAAGGGTAGCTCCGTAATAACATCTTGTTTGTGGGATGCTGTAAACCGTGTCACCGTACTAGGCACGGCTCTGGGCAGGGTTGTCGGATGGGTTATATGAGGAATAATACGAGTATGTAGGATGGGAAGTTTTCAGGTATAAAATGCAAATTACAGAAAAATATTTTGAAATGTCTTTTAAATTTTCTCTGAAAAATCTTCTTAGTGAAAGTAAAACGTTGTGCTCTCAAAACCTTTCCATAATTTTTAATTAAACTTCAAAATCAAATATTTATCAAAGCTTAAATTACATTTCGGAAAATGCCCACTTACATAAGATATACGTAAGTACAGGTGCTGTAGTTGTATTTAAAGAAATATTTTCCTTTATTCTTAAAATCCATTTCCCTAAACTCATACAACCTACGTGGCCTATTTAGTGAGACGCTTGTCTTCAACTCGGAAATTTTGGGTTCGATTCCCGATAGTAACTGAAAAAAATAAAAAGTCACAGTTTGGAAAAAAATCGCCTGGTTACAGTATTTACAAGCACTAGACTTATTGGTCATGCGCTTGTGAATACTGCGAATGTAGTAAGTAATACAATAATAATAACACTAGTGCGAATGTAGTAAGTAATACAAAGAAAATATATTGAGAGCTGAATGAATCACAAATTCGTATATCTATTTTATTCCTGTTATATACAGTTACGAGGATGTGAATCTTACGATGATGCGAGGATGTAAATAAACTTGGAAAATTTGTAATAACTCAACTATAATTATTTAATAATAAATTACTTTGTTACTCCACATATGATATCAATCCCGATAAACGTGTTTCTACCTCCTATCCCGAGGCTCTCTTCCGGTGGAATGATGGTGGATCATCATTCCTCCTAAGACACTTGTAGCGAAGATTAATATTAGGTCCTTACATATGAAATTGGCGTTTTGCCGTACTGGCAACTTTGATCTCAAATATCTTCTCTTTGGTTAGGAATTCCATAATTAAAATTTATACAGCTATTTACTCAAATATTTGTGGTTCGAAAATTATAATTCATTTGTTTTTTCCTCAATTGTTTTTTTTCTTTGCGTCACTCAGTTTACAAAATGGAAAACTTGAAATATCGCGTTATTTACGAGTACGAGTTCCACCGTGGCACCAGTGCTGCAGAAACGGCTCGAAGGATTAATGATGTGTATGGCGACGGTGCCGCAAAAGAAAACACAGTGCGTTTTGGTTCCAACGTTTTCGTTCTGGAAATTTCGACCTGCAGAAGAAGCCCCGTGGACGGCCGGAGACCAAAGTTGATAATGAAGAATTGAAGGCTATTGTGGAAGCGGATCCATCGCAAACCACGTCCGAGTTAGCTGCAGGCTGCGGTGTTAGTGATAAAACTGTTTTAATCCACTTGAAGCAAATTGGGAAGGTGAAAAAGCTTGAAAGGTGGGTACCTCACGAATTGAGTGAAGCAAATCAACAAACGCGCGTTGACTGCTGCGTTGCATTACTCAACCGGCACAATAATGAAGGGATTTTGAATCGAATCATTACCTGTGATGAAAAGTGGATCCTGTATGATAATCGGAAGCGCTCATCGCAATGGCTGAACCCTGCCGAACCAGCCAAACCATGCCCCAAGCGAAAATTGACTCCAAAAAAGTTATAATACTTGTGAGCGTTTGGTGGACTAGTGCTGGTGTCGTTCACTACAGCTTTCTTAAATCTGGCCAGACGATTACGGCAGATGTCTATTGTCAGCAACTGCAAACCATGATGGAAAAGCTAGCTGCTAAACAACCGAGGCTGGTTAATCGCTCTAGGCCATTGCTGCTTCATGATAACGCTAGACCACACACTGCACAACAGACGGCTACCAAATTAGAAGAGCTTCAATTGGAATGTCTAAGACATCCACCGTACTCTCCGGACCTTGCCCCAACAGATTACTATTTTTTTCGAAATTTGGATAACTTCTTGCAAGGGAAAAAATTCAACTCCGATGGGGCAGTCCAAACCGACTTCAAAGATTTTATTGATTCCCGTCCGAATGTTTTTTTAGTAAAGGATCGATGAACTACCTATGAGATGGCAAAAGTGCATAGATAGCAATGGTACATACTTTGATTAAATAAATATATTATATTAAAAAAAATCTACTTTATGTTCCTCCCAAACAAAACGCCAATTTCATATGTAAGGACCTAATATAATTAGTGGAATAAAAAAAGTAATTTAATATTCTAATATGAATTCCACAAAATGAAATCCGAAACCTTTGATATCATTATCAAAACTAAACAGTTTAACTAAAAATTGATAAATAAGAAGATGAGAATAATTTTTTTTATATTATATTTCTAATGAACTCTCAAGAAAAATAAGTCTTAAAGATTTTTTTAGCAATCACGTGAATTAGAAAAGAAAAAAAAACAGAGATGTGATTATAAATATAACTTTGTTTCAGGTGAAGGTATGAAGAAAAAGTTAATGTTTTTCGAAAAAATAAACTGGTAACCCTACCCAGAGATTATTCTCTGCCTGCGAGAATATTCATATGATATGCATATCAAATGCGATTACAACAGATTCGCGAAATGCAGATGAAAGAAATCGCGTAGGGTTTAGGGGCTGTTATGTTTGGTTTTATACTCTTCTACATGTAAGCATAAATGCCCATTTTATGATAATACCGCACAACAATCTTCATTGTCGAATATTTTCCAATTTGCCTCGAGAGATTTCTTCGAATATTTTGGGGAGAGCCGAAATAAAAAAAGAGACGGGCTCGATTTAAAATTCCACCCGATCTTGGAGGTACCTATACGATATGTAAAAAACGACGCCATGTTTATTAGGAAATTTTCATTTCGTTTTATTAAAACCCAGAAAGTGGTAGGGACAAGAAATATTATTATTGTGAAAACTTTAATAAAATTTTGTCGGTTCTCATACAAAAGCCGTATCATATGAGTAAATAAATTTTATGTATGGGTTCACTTGAACGAGTGGTGTGCGTCTACGTTGTATGTAATATAAACTATATGTGAATTATAGAACGTCTAATTTTGTTGATATTTTTTTTTACTTTCTCTTTGACCCTTACCGAGTCTTTTTTGCACAATCATCATCACATTAAATCAGTTGTACCTACAATTCATCAGTAACAACAGTTGTCAAAGTAACGGTTTAAAAATTATTATTTAATTAATGTTAGATTTGAAATATTTCTATTTTTTGAATAATATTTT